>OZ014447.1:15787271-16387271 GCA_963966035.1 Acleris laterana
TATGCCGATGTGAAGAGGAAATATCTAGTTATACATTATCTGTTGGCATTAACAGTCAAGTGCAAATATATGTATTGATAGAGTCCTCTCATACATATGTTACGAAGTCCTAATTACTCTGGAATAAGGTGCATTGGGACATATTTTTGAGATGTTGCATTCTTCCATATTTTGACACTTGACCACAGAATATTTATTTAACATTATTCAGATATTGTTGACCCTAAATACATACATAAACCAACAAAATTGCATTAAAATTTAGACAGTTTAAGTTGGTTCCTGAGATAATACTGCCTTTAGCGATCAAGTCCGCTATTTGTATCTACTTTTTAAAATAAAATAAATTATAATGCTGTTTCAAACATGTGACACATTTTCAATTCCATTTTAATAACTTAATATAATATTTAATAATATTTTAATACTTAGTTAAATAAAATAATAATAATTGGGAGGTATAATTGGATATCTCCTCGAAACCTTTATGTGAATATTACTATGCCTATTGAACTCTAAGTAAGCACATGGAACTAATAACAGAAAAACTAAAATGAAATATATTTGACATGAAAATTAAGTGATGGTTGATAGATTTGATAAAGGATTTGATTGATAAGAGAGGTTTTTGTCTTTGTCGCACCCAGCATAACAATATGACGATGATGAGGAATATAATATTCAACCTTTGTAATAAACTGATCAGAGGTAACATTATTGTCATCACTATTTCATCCTCTACCTAAAGATAATTACATACTTGTTATAGTCATTGGCAGTCTGAATAGGAACAGACTTTACCTAATACTGAAATTCATGTAATACTATGTTTAGACCAAGCAGTCAAAACAGGAATTCTGTTGATTATCTCTTACATTTTCTAGGTGGAAATAGAGTAAAATACATGCTTGTTGCTTCTACTTGATTTCAGACCATCATTACATAGCAGCATTTAACTTTAAGTAGAATATTATTGCTAGTTGCTTTGGACATAGTTTCTCCGTGTTTCTAGAATGGCTAAGGACACCAGTATTACCCAGTGGTTGTTTCTCTTGGGTTCTAAAAGTACCTGTCTGTTACCTTTTCACACTTAAACCGCTGAACCGATTTAGGTGAAATTTGGTGCAAAGATAGTTTGAATCCTGGCAAAGGACATAGGATAGTTTTTTTCGCCGAAATTCACGCCCTAAGGGGATGAAATAGAGGGTGAAAATTTGTATGGAGCTAGGATATAAACGAGTTCCACGCAGATGGAGTCACGGGCAGAAGCTAGTATTGAATAATACAATGTTTAATACTTTCATTGCCAAGGTCTCTGATTTTCATACAAAATGGACTGCAATGGAAGTGTTAAATAAGTTTTGTTTAGGTTCACTAACAGGTGATGATTTCTCTCTGTAGTCCACATTAAGAACAAAAGAGTACTTCAGCTACTTACATTGATTTGATCACCAGATCCTTTAATCTCTTGGATGTACCCTGTCATAGCTTTTGCTTGTTCAGATAGTTGCTGCAGCGATTGTGATAGTTCAGTCTGGGAAAGAAATGTATTTTGTAATATTGGACATCCAAGACACTTTATAGTTTTTAGAAACACTAGTTACATTTTCAGCATAGCAAGTTAGTTGTAACAAGCAGTGATAGGCTGAAATGTGAAAAGAATACCTTGTGAGCTCTGGCAGCACTGGATAATGGTTGTGTAACATGTGAAGAGTGCCTTTCTGTGACACAACGCTGGCAAATAGGGACTAGACAGGTGTTGCAGTAGAGTACTGGTGGGGAGCCGTGGTCTGAACATATTGTACCCAGGGTTCTCAGTTCATGTTGAGCAAGTGGTCCACGAGTAGGGTGCCAAGCATCCCGGCAACCTGAGCAGTAGCGCACTGAGCACTGCTCACACCTCACCACAGCTGCCCGCCGCTCCCCTTCGCACATCTGGCAAGCTTCTTCGGCCGGTGGGGTACCGGTGACACCGCCAAAGCGTTCGACAATCGTTCGCATGACGCGAAACGGCGGAAGACCTTCGGCGCCATTGTCATCTAAGAACACTTGCTTACTACATGAAGGGCATGCGAGACAGAAAGCTGCACCCTGACTGGCGGCCGCAGCAGGCGTGCCTGCGTAGCTGTTAGGGCGTGAGCCACATACCACGCCGCTATCTGTTTCGCTCGAAACAGACGCCTTGTCTGCCTCCTGGTAGTCGGTCGCAGAAGCACCGTCCGTATCATGCACCGGGCACTGTAGACGGATAGCGCAGACGCGACAGAGAGCATGACCACATGGCAATAGCACGGGCTCTCTGTAAAATTCCTTACACACGAAGCACCGTAATTCCTCTTCCATCTTTAGGCCTGGTAACTGTTGAATCTGTTTGTAACTCAATATCTCATCTAGCTTCTGTATTACTAGTTGATTAAGATGATCAACTACCTAAAATGTTCTTTCGTATTACAAAATAACAGTAATAACAACCAGGGTCACTAGTATTCGATGCGTCTCTCATGTTGCCAAGTTTCCGTTATGATTTGTGTTACAGTTATTTTTTAGACCAGTTATAAACAATATACAACTTAAGTTATCTCACTCTTAACTATGTTTCACTACTGTTATGTTTAAAGTACGTAATAAAATGATTACAAAAATAAACAATAACTCCAATGTAGGTACTAAAAAATGTGCAACCACAGATTGTAAGAGTAGGGTATGTCTTGTGCAACTCAAAGTCCTCAAAGACAAGACAGACCACAGATTGTAATAAGTATGTGTGGAGTAAAACTCTAAACCTATGGCATAGAATAAGAGGCCCTACTTTGAAAATCGAAGTTCGAAGATACGCTAGATCCGTCCCTTTCTTTCGATTTAGTCTCGAATGACGTGTGACAGAGATACATACATACATACATTAAATCACGCCTGTTTCCCAGAGGGCTAGGCAGAGACCACTTCTTTCCACTTGCTACGATCTTGACAAATTTCTTTCGCTTCTTCCACATTCATACATCGAGTCATGCACGCACGTCGGTTTCGGGTACTTAAGATTCGGCCCTTTTCCAGTATTTCTCCGATTTGACTCGAAAAAGTAGGCTTAGGGCGGCCCCTTTCGACCCGTCCACTCACGTTTTCGATCTGTATATTATCTCTTTCGTCAATCTTCTTTCATCCATCCTTTCAAAATGACCGAACCATCGAAGCATGCCCTTTTCAATCTTCTTTTATTCCACAGGGATACAGCTAACGTAACTTCTAACATCGATTTTCAATGTAGGGCCTAAGAACCTAAAGCCACCCTATACTGAAAGCATATAAAAGGAATAATAATATAAAAGGAAACATACAGAATGTGGATATATCGGGATCTAGTGTGCCAAAAAGACACCGTTCTCAATGTGCTAAAATATCATGGTGGTCGTGACCGTACACAAGCGTTAATTTGGGACCCATTTCAAGAAAAATAATGCTTGATGTCGTCAAGTCATTTGTAAAGGGGTACCAAATTAAATCTCGTGACCGAACATACACTGTTGCATACAGTGTGTACCTGGATAAAGTGCATAAAATTCGATTTCATGCAGCCTACACCCAGAATAAAGAAGGACTTTACGAGCATGAGAAGTGAAAAATAAATTTCAGGATTGTCTTCGGAACCTCACACTGAGCATGGTCCGACATGCTCTTGCCCAGTTTTTCAAATTTGATATCACCTAATTTTGAATGTTATTTTATTTTGTTTTGTTAGAAATAAAATAAATATTAATGTATTAAAAGTATTTATAGGTACTTACTAGCGCAGTTTATGCTGTTTCCTGACAGTTTTTTTTGCATAAACTCAAAAACTGCATCAATATACCTACATGGTATTCAAATGAAGCGTCATGTCAGTTATGAAACTTATGAACATTACAAAGCGTTTTTATTTTGTGACCTTTGGAGTGCTTCAAACATGTCTATCGGCTGGCACATTTGCATGTATCTAAAATCTGTAACTGTGTGTGCATGCATTATTTTATCTATCTACCTACTAGTACTACTCAAATCAACTTGAACTTAAGAGAGACGTATTTCGATGCTGATACTAGTAACCTTACCATGAGTTACACAATAAACGAAGTCGCGAATGTCGCTCGCAGAGTGCGCGGGTCAAAGCATTCGACTTGCTAGCGAGTACGGTAATTGTAACTCATGGTAGGGGAAGAAACTTCGAAAAATCCTTTCCCTAGGGTGACCAAAGAATATTTCTTCCAAATTTGGAGTTTTTTAGGTTTAAGTATACCTTACAAATACAACAGTTATCTGTTCTAGGTGCCCTGCAGGATGGCTATCAGATGGACGCTATTTGTACCGATTTCCCAAAGGCATTTTTGACAAAATCAGTCACTATAACTCTTCTCTTATGTACCACATTTTAAGCAAAAATAAAGATATTCTATTCTATTATATTTTATACGCTTTTGTCAAAGCTCTCCGACATCGGTTAACATGGCAGTCTTCTTAGATAGATCAAGTCCTTCGTAAGCAGACGCTTACAAGCAGTCGCTCTGAAAGGTTATTTGGAATCACCTCTGGCTTACCTCAGGGGTCACACCTAGGCCCATTGGTGTTAGGTAATGAGTGGATAATTCTTGAACTACGGATAGAGGGTACTTAGGACATTATGAAAAAGCTAAAATGAGTTTAGCAAAAGTCACACGGTTTTCAAGATATTTGGACTTTTAGGGTTTTTTCGAAAATGAACACCCTTGTTCAATGTTTTGATCATAGCACCATTGTAAGCTATTTTTATTTAATTTTTATTTTTGCTAAATATTTTTGAATACTTGTGTTATCAGATAAGCATCAACGTTTTTGTGAGACTACATTAGATTTAAAAAATAATAGTCGCGAACTTAATTTTTGCGTTTTCAATCGTACATTGACTGAACTTTCAGGTCTCATGGTGAAAAAAAAATGCACTACCACAAGGTAGCCCATGAGCTTAAAAACATGGCCATTTAATACAGATTTGAAAAATGTACACATCTGTTGCCTTTGATAAATAAAACTTTTAAAAAGTAGGTAGTGGAATAGCAAAGGACCCTTTTTTCTGATGAATAATTGAACTTATGCTGTCAGTAAAATAAAAAAACATAAAATTTAAATGTTTTTAATAAAGTTGATTTAAATAATGTGCTCAAATTGACGTCCACCAACCCTGATGCAAACTCTACACCGTCGTATAAAGGAACGCCTGACGAATCTGGTGTAACCTTGCCTCATATTGTAGTTGTAACTCTTTGTTTCTTAATTGGATATTTTTTTTATCATCACTTTCTCTAGTCCACGCAATCCTTTAGTTTTCAACTATATCTAAACTTTCCGGTAGAGTTATTGAACTTGTGCGCAGCGGATCTCGGCATTACACTCGACCCTCAGAAGTAGTTTATCAAACATATTGACATTATGACGCAAAAGGTTTTTAAACAACTTGAGTTTATTCTTCGTATATGTCAACCTTTCAGAAATACACTAACTTATAAAGTGCTTTTCTTCGCTTTTGTTCGAAGCTTACTTGAATTTGGTCTCATTAACGAATGCATCTATATCAACTAAATTCCTTTTTTTTATTTTGTATCTTTGTTGCAGAAAAAAACTCCTTTTATGGTTCTTTAGGTTTTTTTGTGCTTATACCTATCCATTCTATAATTGTGATGTGACTGTAACCTGAATAAATAAATAACGGTTTAGGCTGTACGTTGTCTGCAAATCAGTAAGTCATGTGTAGTGTGAGTTACACTCACCTGCTCATCTCTCTCTGGTATATTATATAAAAGGTGCACCCTGTAATCCTATGCATTAATAAGCGCATGTATCTTGCAGTACAGTTTTCTCCTTTACCGCCCAACATTAATCATCGAAATGATTTATAAACTTAATAGAATGAATTACATTGTCGACGGTCTTCCAATACTGTCTGTAGGTATCGACACTGCCTATGAAAGGCATAATAAAGTTAAAATACCGGCTCCGAGTTTCATGAGTGATGAGACTACATACTTTGACCTGTCAGGACGGGAACTACAATCCGATCGCAAATTGTGATCCTCGGAACGAAATATCTCCACACATACATACATACATTAAATCACGCCTGTTTCCCAGAGGGGTAGGCAGAGACCACTTCTTTTCACTTGCTACGAGCTTGACCAATTTCTTTCGCTTCTTCCACATTCATACATCGAGTCAATAAATCTCTCCAACAACACTAATTTTGAGTATCAGAAGGACTTACTGTGTTAATAATATTTTCTAACCGAAAACTTCAACAGGCCTGTCGTTCATCATCCAATCAAAGAAATCGACCGAAAACTTACTTATCGCAGTAGTTTCATTTCTCAAACGAGTCCTTAGAACATTTAAATTTCGCATTTTATTCATTTGCTCAAATACTCATTTGGCATCATTTTACTTTGACAAGTTTTATAAAGACAAACGTTTATTTATTACTTAATCAAACGGTTTCCTTTGTCACTTTGCACATTCAATTTATAGCATGTCCAGTTAGTAGGTTAGGTTAGAGTTCAGCAGGCCCAAAGGGCCAATCTACGCAGAAGTCCGGGCTTCGTCGATTTTGTCACGAATATAACTCCATCGTACATATCTACTTTCAATTAAAACAAATACTTACTTACCAAGTTACTTTAAATATTAGGGTTGTTATTGTTAGTACGATGCTAATCATTTGGCTTATTTTATTTTGCTAACTGATAAATTTGACCAAGTAATTATTTGCTAAACAATAATTTGCCAAAAAAAAACATCTACCTATTTAATTGCGATAAGTTGTTTTGTCTCATGATTTATTGCCAAATGATAATCGGAGTAAAATAATTTGGGATGTGATAATCTGGGAAAAGTGTTTTGCCCATACATTAGTAATCCTATATCTATAAAATCTCACTCTAAAATTCACCCACAATAAATAGTAGTAGGTACCTACCTTTCAAGAATCTAGAAGGAGTGACATAACAATGAGGACGTAAGAAAAATTCTAAGTTTAGATTTACTGCCATCTAACAAAGGCACTTTCGTTGATTTGTTAATATTTTACCAGTCTCTAACATTTTACGTTCGTAAAGAAGGAACCTCTAACGAATCTTACCGATTAAGGTAGGTTCATATAATACATCGGTAAAAATCTAGTTTTAAGTTTTAACTAAAATCTAATATAAACAAAATATGGCCCCTTGTTAACTTACATTTTAGACTACTTAAACTAATTGATAGGTAAGTATTATAGAAAACTATTGATGTTCGGAACTGCTCGGTGTTATACCTGGTGTTGTAAAAATAACTTTGGATTTAGAATTTTCTTACTTTTTTGTCAGATTTGCTTTAATTAACTTTGTATGCTGTAGAAACATTTTTTAATTCATTTTACGAACATACGTACGTAAACATGTGAACGCTATTGCAACTACAGCCGTTACAATAATCAAAAAAGTCATACGCAGGCGTAAGCAGGTCCTTCGCTAGGTTTTTTGTCAGACATCCATGCAAGGCAGAGTAGCAGGGAGACCTCGTTTGGGTAGAGTTCGTGCTGTATTAGCGTCGTTACATCTGGTTAAGTGCCCGACTAGCACGTAAAGTGATGACTCGTAAACTACAAAATCGCCTGTTGCTTACGACGGGTGTTCAAAACCACCGGGTAGGTGACCATAATATTTAAATAAGTTTTATTCTTGTGATGCTTCCTCTCCACAGTGGTCTTCTCTCAGCAAGGGAAGGCAGAATCATGACTAAAAAAAAAACTAATTTACCCCCATGTTCATTTTATTTATGTTTTGTAGTATTTACAGGTTACAAAATGAGTCCTAGAAATGAGATATCTGAAACGGAACTACCAAGCAGCAACCCGTACATGGAGCAAAATGCCTACGATGAGTTGAGACCCAGACACGAACCACGGTTTATGGCTAGAATACGGGACATGGAGAGGTCAGCGGGGTTCCTCACGCCTCTTCGATGGAGAAACGTCATATATTTCGCACTGACCCACGCCATAATGCTGGCGTGGCTGGGATACGACTTGATAACCGGAAGATTTACACCCAAATGGCAGACACTCCTCCTTCGTAAGTACTGAATATACTTACATACAAACGCGATGCAGGTATCGAAATGAACGTATAAATAACCTTCTATACATATAAAACTCTTCTATGGCTGCCAGACAACGCACATCCGATATCATTCGACCTAGGGACTTGAAATTTGAAGGTGTTGCTCGTGTACCGTAGGGGTGCGCTAATAAAGCATTTTTCGAAAATAGACCCCATATAGACCCCAATAGGTGGAGTAGGTAGTGAAAAATAGTTCTACGCGTACGAAGTCGCTTCCTGGTCAAATACATTTGTCAGCTTTGTTCAATATTAATACCACGATAAAGAGATCATTACCTTCCACTGCCAATTTATTTCGTTGAATCTTTATCTTTACATAATAGTATTAAAATACATAGTCGCTTTCCAAGTCTGTCTGTTTGTAGATACCTATAACTAACTCCTCCTTAACCACGCGCCGGATTTTGATGTGGTTTTCACCTTCATTTAGATAGTTTTTCACGAGCAAATGTATGTTGTTTATGTA
Organism: Acleris laterana; assembly: GCA_963966035.1. Classification (NCBI taxonomy): domain Eukaryota; kingdom Metazoa; phylum Arthropoda; class Insecta; order Lepidoptera; family Tortricidae; genus Acleris; species Acleris laterana. Next base: position 15,795,894 of record OZ014447.1, read on the forward strand.
TTCAGAACACTCACACAAACCGAAGCGAATAAAATAATAAAATATCTGTTTCTTTTATACGTTTTTCAGTGTTGATAAGCTATATTTTGGGTGGATTTGGTTTGACGATCGGCGTGCACCGCTACTGGTCCCATCGAAGTTTTAAGGCCAAGGAGCCGCTTCGATGGTTACTCCTGTTCTGCTTTGTTCTCTCAGGAGAGGTAAGGTCCACTCCGACTTGCAGGCTTACTACTTATAGATATACTTAGTCGCGTTTCTTGCTGTGGATAAAGTAGATAAAACACCCATCTCTTCGCAACAAGTCAATTATTTTGAATCCACGAGAGCCCGCCATCCAACCACATTCACTTTGCTAGGTCATGTCAATGTTCTTTATAGTGCTAGCGGTACAACCTGAATTTCAGAAAACTTCTGGAAATTGTGTTAAAAGCATGAAAATCGGAACGATTGATCTGAAGGCCGTAAGAATCAATTTGACCCGTAAGTAGTACCTACAAAAGAAAACAAAAAAGGAGAGGAGTTATGACGTCAGATTGTTTTTGTATGGGTATTTTTTGTTCTGAAACATATTGTGTGTGGTATCTAATGAAAGGGCTTACTAAGCCAATTCACAACATATCTATTCACACAATATTATCACATAATTATATTTCAGTCACTTGTTTTAAATTAAAATTAAAATCATTTTCAAAACCTACCGTTGGGCTCCTCCTGATAGTTATGAATGATAATATGATATATTTTTAGAATTGGCTTAAAAATAGGTCAGTCCAATTGAAGTCAGCTTTTGGGTAAAAATGTTGTGAGTCGCCGACTTCAAAGAAGAGAAAGTCATAATTGAGAAATCTTATCGCCACCCTTGAAATAGGTACCGTTTAGGAGTTCCGGTAGCCAATTGTGATCTTCATCATCAGTTCCACTTCACCACATGATACTTTCTGAATGTTAATGCTAGACTTGTTACTAAAAATACTAAAATCGTTGTATGTAGCTATAATATTTGAGGAGTTGGCTTCCTCACTGATAGTGCAGTAATTGAAGCGAAAAATACGGTCTTACCTCCGAATTTTTTTACTGTGAACCGATTTGCATGAAATTTTGGAATTAGGCTCATCTTACCCTTAACTTCAAAAGTGAAAACGATCTGAACTCCGCCTATTATTTTTAAGGGGTGTAAACAACCCCTTAATGGAAAAAATTACATTGAGCCATTTTATCGCTAGAAAACATGTCTAATAGTAAGTGGTGAAATTGTTAAGTGTTTTCTAACACAATTACCTCATATTAAAATCATTTTCAATCCCTTGAAAATCTTACAACCCTTGCAAACAACCCCTAAATTGAAAAAATCACAAAAAAATACTTTGGTATGACATAAAAAGATGTAAGTGTAGAGTAAGTAATATTTTATATTCTCTAAAATAATTATCAAATTTTTAACCCCCTTTCAACCCTTGAAAAGTACCCCTTGATAAAAAATTGTTTTTTTTTTTTATAAAATGAAAAGGATTTAAATATTATTCCACACTCTCGAAAATGATTATCATATTCTTAAGCTTTTCTACCCTTAAAACTACCCCTAAATTAAAACAGTAAATATATATGATTACTGCTACTATTTTACGTATATAAGTTAGTAACATAAGTTTTTGGACCATAACTCCTTCAGTTTTCATGCTATCACAATTTATAAAAAAACATTGTAAAGGTAATTAAGAGAGCTACAACATCCTTTATTGCAATACATAGTAAAAAACCTTTTTCTAAAACGGTGAAGGGTTAAAGGGCTTAAGAGAGGCTGTGATTGCGCTGCCACGCGCTCTTTAAACAATCATATCTCCGTCATTTTTTGTTTAACAGAAAAAACAAAAAAACCAAATTGTTTGTCAAAAAAATACCTAATTTTTTTATCCCTACACTTTTATACGTATCTGTCGTCATTTTTGAGATATTATGAAAAAAAGGTGGGTGTTTTAAGAATTTGAAATTTTTTGATTTTTTTTAATCGTGACTTTTTTGAAAAATATGTGTCCTGAAGCAGCCAAACTGATACAATCTATCAAACTCTTCATAAGAAAGTTAATTCTAGGCGGAATACGATTAATTTTAATTTTTGTGGAAATGGCACTTATGAAACCCATTGATTTTTAAGGATAAACATTAGATGCTCCTCTTATTTGCAATACAGCTCACTTATTCTACGTGCAAAAGACTTTTAATAGTGCTCATTTTAAAGCTTATTTCAAGCACTACAAAACCCTTTTTTATTAGAATGCATAAAATGCATCTGCTCGCCGCTAGATGGCATTGACCACATCGATTAAATTTCAGACAATATAAAAACGGCTTTGATCTTTAATTTCTAGCTTAATATTGCACTTAGAATACTTTATAAAAAACCAAATTGTTATTTTTTTTACCTGCTACAATTTTGTTTCTGATAAAATTTTCGATAAAACGTATATTTTTGGAGATATTGGCAAAAAACCGATGAAAAACGTGAAAAAATTGCGAATTTTCAATTGCCAATAACTTGAAAAGTATTGAATTTTTCGAAAAACTTTATAGCTGATTTTTTGCTTAAAATTAGGCCTTCTATCGATATCCGAGGTTATTTTGAAGAAAAAAACAAACACCCCCGAGAAGTGGTGGCAACCACCCCCAGGGTGGTTGCGGAGTTCAAATGATTTTCACTTTTGAAGTTAAGGGTAAAGATGAACCTAATTCCAAAATTGTATGCAATTCGGTTCACAGTAAAAAAATTCGGACCAATAATGCTTCAATGACTGCACTATGATCCCTTTATCAGATTCAGATTTATGGTGACAATGGAACCACTTCGGAAGTATACTCTATGAAACGAAACAACATTTTTTGAATAAGGACATCTCTGTTAAAAGTTATGCGTGATCATGCTCGTACCTAAATACTACAACTAGCGCAAAAGGCTGCTTTATCCACCACGATAAACGTGACTAGGAGTTCTATTGAAATATTTATTTAATGATTTCCTCAAGAGTAATTTACACAATATTCAGCAAAAAGTATTTGGATGACATGGCATCAGGATGGCTAGCAGAACCCAACGTGACGAACGATTTCCTGGAGAGCAATTTACGCAATATTCAGCAAAAAAATTTTTGATGACATGGCATCAGGGTGGCTAGCAGAACCCAACGTGACGTGACCGTGTCAATGTGACGTTAGCTTCCGGGATAGTCCGACCTACTTAAGTCAGCCCTCTGTTGCCTGCAGGTTTCTATATTTGAATGGGCGCGGGACCACCGCGTGCACCACAAGTTCTCGGAGACCATCGCCGACCCGTACGACAGCACGCGCGGCTTCTTCTTCTCGCACATGGGCTGGCTCATGATGAAGAGGCACCCGGCGGTGCGGGTCCAGCTCCACAACAAGTCAGTTTCGAAGGCTGCGTTCAGATAAAACAGCCTAGCGGCTTCTATACATTTGCACATTAATATAAAAGGTGTCGGTAACTAGAAAAACCGGGCAAGAGCATGTCGGACCATGATCAGTGTAGGGTTCCGAAGCCGTAACGACAAAACCAAAAAACTATCTCAAAAATCAACATTTATGAACCAATTTTCTATTTAAAGTTATTTTTTGGCGCTGTCTTAGATGATTTCTTAGGGGGGGACACTTGACTCTAACAAAAAATAGCGCTTTAAAGCTTAATATTTAATAAACGGATCCCTTAATCGAAAAATTGTTTCCATAAACCCGCAATATTTTTGAAAGACCTATCCAACGACACCCCACACTATGGGGTAGACAAGAAAAAAAAAACATCCCCACGTTACGTGTAGGGGAGGTGCATTAAAAAAATATATTTTTCAAAATTTTATTTTACCACTTTGTTGGCGTGACTAATATGTATATTCATGCCAAATAACAGCTTTCTAGTACTAAGAGTCTCTGAGCTAGACTGCGGACGGACGGACAGACGGACATGGCGAAACTATAAGGGTTCCTAGTTTGACTACGGAACCCTAAAAAACTGCAAATAGGTCAGATGGGGCGCTATTGCGTCTGAGGGGCTATTGTAACTTTTCATACTAATTTTAAAAGTAGAACACGTCTTTGTATGAAAAACTACAATAGCCCCTCAGACGCAATAGCCCCTCAGACGCAATAGCCCCGCCTAACTTTTCTTTTGGGATTTACTTCGGGTTTATGACAATAAGGAAACGATGCTATATACGATACCTCAGTTTCTGAGAAAACATTTGTCTTAAGGATCGTTATTTCCAAACATATAACATTAGCCGACAGTTAAAGCTATCACTTGACTATAGCCAAACTATCTTTATGTGGAGATAATAAAATCCTCAATTAAAAAATAAATAGGTAAATAACTAAGACCAATTTTTCTAGGTACTTCATATTGATGAAATTGGTGATATGTTTCATCATTCCATCAATAATACCTCCGCTGCTGTGGGTAGAGAGCTGGGAGCAATCACTACTCATAATATTTTTTTTACAACTGATAATTGGTCCGCACGCCGTGTTCTCCCTAAACAGCTTCGCTCACATGTGGGGCAACAGACCATATGACCCGTAAGTATTATTTATATTTTTTTGTTAGAACTTGTGCCTTTCAAATAAAAGTATTAGCGGAGCACATGGCACTTCACGCTGGCCTTGCAAACATTTCCCGGAAGCAGGTCAACGAGAGTCAAAATGCCATCGTGTCTAAAGTCGAGACTTTATCGGAGGTCTCGAACTGGAGTCACTAACTTCCATCCGGACCGACATATTTTAGCATCAGGCAGTTGCTCTTTATCTTGACAACACAGAGTTACGAGATCATCATTACGAGGCTGCGTTTATCGAGTGACAAAACGTGGATAAAACATCCGTCACTTTCTGACACGTATAATATATTTTAACGTCGGGAGTGACGGATGCTTCACGCGATAAACGCAACCATATAGGCCCGCAGGGGGTTTGATACGTAAATAAGTACGAGAAAGACGGATGCTTTATCCACATTTGACGCGCGATATAGAAGAAGCCATACCTACTAGGCCCGCATAACCAAATTTGTGACTACCTCCCGTATTAGACGGGACAGGATGTTTACCCCATAAACCACTTGGCCACCGACGCTCTTTTAAGATGACCCACTCCCCATAAAAGAAAAAAAAAAATCGGTGTTTTTGCTGGATCTTAATATAGTACGGTGGTATGGACTATGAAACCCTGAGTGTGCGATGATGTAAAATAGTATTTTACTGTTTACTTTTCTTAGTAACATCAAACCTGCGGAGAACTGGATTCTCTCCGTGATGACCCTGGGCGAGGGCTGGCACAACTACCACCACACCTTCCCCTGGGACTACAAGACCTCCGAGCTGCCGTACTTCCTCAACCTGTCCACGCTGATGCTGGACGGCTTCGCGCGGCTCGGCTGGGCCTACGACATGAAGACCGCCTCGCCGGAGCTCGTGCAGACCGTGGTCAAACACAGAAACAAGCTAGCAACAGAAGTTAAAGAGTCCATCGACTAACTTCGCGGTGTAATTGAACGTTGGGGATTACGGTTATATTTCAATTCATTGCAAATTAATATATACTTAGGTATACTTATTGACTTTTGTAATTTAACTACACGGGATGTCCTGGAATAAATGACTTTTGAGTTTAGGGGTGAAAGAGTAGCTCCAACTGGACCTCCCTCCACATAGAGGGTGTTTAGGGACGACCAATCTCAAAACGGGAGATTTTGTAGGTCCTTTGTAGGTTACTTTATTTTTTCTCGAAGAAAAGTTAATAAGCAAACGCCGAGCGTCTAGTGGCGCCCTCATTAGGTATTATTGTGTTTTCTAATAAACTAAAGTATGGGTAAGGACCAAAAAGTTGTCCACGCTAACTCAATCAATTAAATTTTCTATGAAACTTTCCCGTTGTGACACGAAAAGTAGCCATACAATTGTGTGGAAACTTTTCGTCGCACAACGGAACTTTTTTCGTCTTCGTTGTTTGTATGGTTAAGTCAGCTTAACGGGAAAAAATAGCCACTTTTTTCCGTTAAGTTAATAACTCGAAGGTGAATTGTTAAACTATGCGATATACCCTATAAGTTGTGTTTTCATTTGTAGTACAAAAATATATTTCGTCCAATTTCAAGAAAATACTTTACTTTAGGTTATTAGAAAACACAATAAAAGTAATGAGGCGCCACTGTACATCCGGCGTACGCTCGGCGCAGTCTTAAGTTTTGAATGATTGTTAGAACGGCTTCGGCTAAAAATATCAACTAAGTACTTCTAAATCACTAAAGCATTTCTCGTTTTTCATTCAACAACTATGACTACGACACAGCGTGCCCACTAAAAAAGTTGGTGAATAATAAATCCCTAGTTATTACCTATGTACGAGTAGGTGCGATCTTGTCTCAAAAGTTGACGCCGTGCAACGCACTAATGTATTAATAATTAAGGTACCTACCAGTAAAAGCTGTTAATTTCGTTTAAATTTCCCATCCATCCCAAAATCCTGACATTTCTCGTAATTACGTACAAAATAGTTATTTTTGTTTAGTGATTTTAATTCATAAGTCAATTAGAATATTGATTATAACAAAGTTTCTTACAAAATTGTTCCGCGGTTTTTCTTGTTGTTAAGTGACGCTTTAAATTCTTGCAAATGCATAATAAAATGAATTATCCTTAATGTATTTAAATAGATTCATATTCGTAATCATTAATCGTGTTTCACGAAATGAAATCGTTATTTTTTATATTTTTGCACAGTTGTCATTTTGAGGTTATTTCCATGCTCAAAAAATGGTCCATACACAACCACTGAAAATGGCGATAATCCTCCGTTCACAAACACCGTGGTGATTGGCTGTTTTTGAGTTTCCAAAATAAATAAATAAAATATTACTTTAGTCCCTAGAGATTAATAAAGAGTTTTAGTCCCGATGTACAGAGACTAAAGTAACATTTTAAGAGCATGAGAAGTGAAAAAACTATAACTTTCACACATGTATGTCCGAGATTTATTCTCCTATTTAAGGCTATTACGTGATAACCTATACATATCTAATACCTATAAACGGTCAATTAATTCTTGTATATATCTATATATACATACTGTAAAAGGTAAATTGGATTCACTGACTTGGGAGACATGGGATGGGAGGGCCCCCCACCGAGAAGACTAAGTACTAAGCGAAGAGGTTTCTAATCGTCGAGTAGTGGTGAGTGTGTTTGCAAATTACCATAAAAATACTACGATACATAAAATTTTAATCAAAACTGTTCGTTTTACAGTTTATATTGGATTTTTACGGCGTACCGAACTCAACGAAATTACCAGAGATCTAAGTTTAAACTTAATAATATGGCCATTGAAAAACTGTTAGTATTTAGTGGTATTTAATGGAAAATGGTAACTTTAAAATAATGTATCGTTACGCTAGATATCAACACTTCATTTTCTATAGAGTTAGAAGTACTAAGATGTGTCATGTGTCATACTGTATCTATCTTGAGCAACATTGTTTGTAATAAAATAAAGTATGATTACTTACTTAGTGTAAATAAACGTAAATGGGTCAATCAACTTTTCGTTGTACCTTGTTGTCATGGTTACGTCTCCTGGATCACTCTTTAAAACCACGATTTTGAAGTTTTTAAATCCAGCAAACATCAGTTTTTGTGACAATTGCAAACCCATTATTTTATGGGTTTTCTTGCAAGCGTATAAGTAGTGTATATTATAACCATTTTTCTAAGAAACTATCACAGTTGTCTCCTGGCTTACGGGACAGAATAACAACAACAAAAAGTTAATCCACCCAAATCCGTTATACCTAATAATAAAGACTGATATGAATGGCTTTACATGATAGCAGACTTGTGAACAGATAAGACGCTGTAAACGCTGCGACTCGAATATACAAAATCCGTTAACTTTTCCTTATACAAGTAATGGATCTATCGAGAAAGCAGCATTCAAAACCTGGGTTTTACACGTAACTATAGCGAAAATGAGACTTTTAGAGTGCAACCCAGTAGATACCCCTAACATGTCATGAGTTACAATTACCGTACTCGCCAGCTAGTCGAACGCTCCTGTCGCTCGCAGACCTCGCAGTATTCTATAGTGCGAGGGACAGGGAGCATTCGACTCGCTAGTGAGTATGGTAATTGTAACTCATGGTAGAGGTACAGGTCGGGAAATCCTAACCCGTCCCTCAAATCTTCAACCTTATATCTACAAATCCGTACTTTTCATGTACAAAGGTACAAAAATAAAAATAATTTACACGGACGGACATGGTGAAATTGAAGGGTTCCGAAACGGAAACCTAAAAAACGTATTTTTTTTCTTACGCGTTTTTGTTGATTTTATGTACTCCTCTAAAAAAAATAGGTTCTGCAGGGGTAATTTATTTTTAATTTAATTATTCAAGTCTCTATGTGTGGTACAGGTGTCGTAAATCCCTGCACCTTTGAAAACAAATGATATCCCAAACTAAAAGAGCAACAGCCAACCCGTACAAGGAACATACTGCGTACGACGAGCTGAGACCGAGGAATGAATCCAGGTTATTAGTGAAAATACGGAATATCGAGAGGTCCATGGGGTTTCTTACGCCCCTTCGATGGAGAAACATTGCATATTTTGTTTTGTCCCACGGTATCACACTATCGTGGTTGGGATACGAAGTGATGGCTGGGAAATTTCCACCTAAATGGCAGACTATTCTCCATAGTAAGTTATGAATTTACATTTACAGGTACTGTCGAAAGTACTAATATCTATACGTCCATCGCGCCAAATATGTATTGTATTTTGTGTATGTATTACCTTATTGTCAGGGGCATATATGTAAGTGTGTAGATATTTATGGCGTCTTGGGAACGTATATGTACACCGTGGGAAGAGGAATCCGACAAACTTTAATAACATGTAGTCCAATAACGCATAATTTCCAAGATATTTAAAAATATTCCATAGTTAATTTAATTTTAGCTTCTAAATAAATAAAGAGAAAAAAAAAAAAAAAAAAAAAACTTTGTCACCTATAGGTACCTAAAGCATTATTTACTAAGAAATTGATTAAATTAATTTACGTTGTACGTTGATGACATTGCTATTTACAAGATGAATCTTTCTTAGAAAATATTGCTTTACGTTAAGGTGACAGAGTTTAAATTCAATTATGTTTTTTTTTTAAATAATTAAAAACTCTGAAATTATGCGTTATTGGGCTACATGTTATATCACATTATATACTACAAATTGGCTCTAGAATTGATGGTTTAAATTTGTCCGGTTACTCGTTCCCACGGTGTATATTTATTTATTACTACCTAGCTGTTGCCTGCGATTCCGACCGCGCAGAAAAATAAACCAGCCTATGTTACTCAGGGATAACGTAGCAATCGTTTTTTTTTAAATCTGTCCAGTAATTTTTGAATTTATTCGTTACAACCATACACATATACAAATCTTTCCTCTTTATAATATTAGAGTAGATACACGGCACGATGTGGTCTAACACTATATCTTCATATTCGTATTTATGGTAATCGTAGTTCAATAAAGGAGTAAAGAATATCTTTCGCAACCGTAATAGATGGTTTTCTCGAATTACAAAACACATAACGTGTTACTTGTATAGTTTCTTCGTTTGTAAACCGTGCTTTCAGTTTGGATCGTGTTCTTGTTGGGGGCTTTTGGCGTGACGGGCGGCGTGCACCGGTATTGGAGTCACCGCACCTTCCATGCCAAGCAGCCACTTCGATGGTTCGTCCTGTATTGTTACGCTCTGTCGGGACAGGTAAGATCTCCTGGAGCGGCCGGACCCATTCTGACTAAATACTAGGTTAGTATTCTCTATTCTGAAAAAATATCAAACCCTCTATTGCCTACGGTTAAAAAGATACAGCTTTTTAAAGTTAATACGGAATGACGCACGGACGGACAGCGTAGGCCTATTAGTAGGGTCCCGTTGGGCTCCCTTCGGGTACGGAACCCTGAAAATGACCGACTGTTGAGTTTCTTTCGTCGTTTGTTCTTAGCAGTTAGTTTCCTCTTGGCAAGCGCTGTTGATTTTTGACGTGTAAAAGTGCCAAAACATTATTTTACCCTAACAGTTATCATAAAATGTTGTTATGTCAATTGTATGATCCGTGAACATGTCTACGAGTTTCACGATAGGAGTAAAAGTAGGTCGATTCACAAGAACTGACAAAAATGGAAGGAATGAACCTTGTGTTGAGTGTCGTCCTTTTAAACATAGAGTAGGCAGTTCGAATTCCAAACCCAAATCCTAGTTTTCACAAGAGCTGGCACGAATGGATTGAATGAGTGAACGAAAGTATACAAGTGTATAGAATAATAACAGGTTTTCGGTTTGAAATTCGAACATAGGTTCAAAGGACGGCACTCACACAGTGAAAGGTGACATTACTTTTGTTCATTACATTCGTGCAAGCTTTAGTAAATCTACCTGTACGTATGGTACCTACTTTCATTCACCCGTTCAATCCATTCACTTGCATTTTTGGAAATGGCCATAACTAGTAGTCTTCAACTGCCTGCAGACCACTATACTCGAATGGGCACGGGACCACCGCCTGCACCACAAGTTCTCGGAGACCATCGCCGACCCGTACGACAGCACGCGCGGCTTCTTCTTCGCGCACATGGGCTGGCTCATGATGAAGAGGCACCCGGCGGTGCGGCGGGAGGGCCGCAACCTCGACCTCAGCGACCTCACCAACGACCCTCTCGTCCAGCTCCACAACAAGTCAGTTTCGAAGCTTGCTTTAAGATGAAACGGTCTGCCGACCTCTATAACCTTTGCACAGTTACATAAAAAGCGGGCAAGATCATGTGTCATGCTCAGTGTAGGGTTCCGAAGCCGTAACGATAAACACAAAAAACTATCTCAAAAAACAACATGTAAGATTTAACTAATTTTCTATCTAGTTATTTACTGCTGACTTAGGTGATTTTAGTAGGTATAAATAAACACTTTAGTCGACTGTGTACCTACCTCAAGAACTTAATGTCCACTTACTCGTGATAGATTTCCTCTTAAGTTCGTTATTATATGCTTTTAGTTTAGTACCTAACTCTAGGGAAAATTACACTTTTCCTTTTCGAATTCAATATTTCTTAAACGGTCCGGTCCGGTATATATTGTGATATGTGATGTAACTGATGTACCTACCCTAAAAAACTTTTCAGCACCATATTTCAGTTTTGTACCTTTGATGGTTTCCGAGAGAAAGTGTGTATTGCATACATACCTTACAGGATGGTATGATGAAACTATAAGGGTTTGACCACGCTAGCCACATTTTTGAGGGAAACCAAATTAACGCTTAAATAGCACGGTATTCGCTAGTTTAAGTTTAGGGCATTTGATCTTTTTTGTCGGCAGTTTTAAGAAAAAATATCTAACCATGACCCAATATTCCTAGGTACTTCATATTGATGAAAGTTGTGATATGTTTCGCGGTTCCATCAATAACACCGCTACTGTGGGGAGAGAGCTGGGAGCAATCAATACTCGCTGTGCTTTTATTGCAACTGATAATTGCTCCGCACATCTTGTTCTCTGTAAACAGCGTCGCTCACATGTGGGGCAACAGACCATACGACCCGTAAGTATTTTCTTAGTCTTTTTAAAAAGACCAACCCCTTAAAAAATAAACCTTAGCTGTCACTAATAACTGATAAGGTCCCTCGCAAATATACCTAACAATTTACAAGCTAGTAATTAGGTATTTCATGGCATGGTCATTGGGCCGAACTCGAGAATACTAGCGAGTCAGCAAAAAGGCTCGATAACTTTCACACACCCCCCATCATCGGGAAGAAATAGGAGTGGTGGGTTTGACTAGGTAGTATATACCGGGCCACTGGATATTCGACACAAACCTTTTAAGGAGGCATAGTAGAGCTCATTTGGAGGAAATTAGGTCATGTAGGTAGTACCCTGGCCGAAAATTATTAGTTTCTGACATATTCATAATTTTAATCTGAATTTTGGTGATTTTCCCTTATGTCCGTGCCACAATCAAACAAACTTTATGTGATTACTTAAAAAAACGATTATAACAAAAACGGGCAATTGCGTTTAAAAACTTCCCTAATTTGTAATGACTAATAACGTAAAGTCCTCAAAATCCCAAAAAAAAACGATTTAAAACATGACATTAAGGGCTTTTCGTGGCACGGACGCAAATAACACGGAGATAGGAGCTCCGCTTGGCGACTCGCCTCGGTCGACTCAGTTAAATTAGATTTTTGGAATGGGAAGAAAGTAGCGATTAAAATAAACGCGAATATTAAATAACGCTATATGAAAAACGCTAAATGAAGAAAAGCGAATAAGAAAATTCGCTACTCATAGTAAAAAATGCTTTGCGAAAATTCGCTGTTATGAAATAATGCTTATCAATTATAATTGTCAGGTGCACCAGCTCTGCTCTAGACGTACTTCGCTAACTGCCGTTATCCACCACCTTATATCTAACTATTAAGTAATTCAATTATTTTTTCAGATTATGATTAATTATGTTGGTACTTAAATATTGAAAACCACAAAACACAAAAAGAGGCTTTGGCACCTTAACAGAAATTGGATTGGGCAAATTGTATTTTAGAACGTTATGGTTTCAGTAACATCAAGCCTGCGGAGAACTGGATTCTCTCCGTGATGACCCTGGGCGAGGGCTGGCACAACTACCACCACACCTTCCCCTGGGACTACAAGACCTCCGAGCTGCCGTACTTCCTCAACCTGTCCACGCTGATGCTGGACGGCTTCGCGCGGCTCGGCTGGGCCTACGACATGAAGACCGCCTCGCCGGAGCTCGTGCAGTCCGTGGTCAAACACAGAAACAAGCTAGCAACAGACATTAAAGAGTCCATCGACTAACTTCTCTGTTTCATTGAGCTCCGTCTGGGCACGCCTATGATTTTCAAGTAAGGTAAAAGCACCTATTATGGACAAGGCTCCAGTGATGAACATTATCATTTTTTTAAATGAAAACATATCAATACATACATACATAAACTCACGCCTTTATTCCCAGAGTGGGGTAGGCAGAGCTACAGAATTTCCAACAACTACAAAAACCCCTTGATAATTCTGCAACCACATTTTGCACACTTGGCGAAGATGTTCACCAGTGTATCAGTGACAGGTTGCAAGCCCATCGCCTAACAGTACTACACGCCTTTATTACCTTAGTCGGCTTTTACGACATCCACGGAAAGATACGGAGTGGCACTATTCTAATCCGGCTACCACACGGACATATCAATATCAATACTAAACATTTTATTCTAATAGTAGTAATCCCGAATAATTTAATATAATCTAATTGTAGCACTGAAAGCATTATCAATCTCAGAGACTTATATTTATGGAGTTGTTCATAACTGGAGCACTGTCCATAATAGGAGCTTTTACCTTAGGGCTCTACAGTGCGATAGCTCTAGAAGGTGCTTCAGGCTAGTACTTGTCTCTAACTCGCTGTCATACGATCTTATTAAGAGCGTGAGAGAGAAGTACAAACCCGAAGCATCTTTTGAACGCTCGCTAGTTGGCTCTGGCCGACATCTGAAAGTCGTGCCACTAAGCCACCGTCGGCCACAGTAGACATAAGTTGAATGTAAAAAGAAACTTTGTTTCGTATTCATTAAGTTGTAATTTGCAAACATATTTTGTGTCTGACGTCATCAGGTGGTCCAAATGTCAAAGTTTAAAGGGATATACGGCAGCCTAATAAGGTTAACCTCGATCTAGTATGAAGAATATTTACCTACTTAGGTATGTAGATAGGTAATGCAAGACTGATTTTGTAAAAAAAAACTGAGTTCCTCGAATTCTCAATGAGAATGGCTCCATTAAACTTATCATCTTGAAAAACTTTTGAATAATGTCGAGTAAGTTTAACTTAAGCTAAGGGTTTGATAATTACAGTGTTTCTACGATACGGTAGCCGGCAACCAAGCCACCTAACGTTAAGTGGTCTAAGAGAGATCTATTCTCAAGTTATAAAATATAAAGGTTTTCGTAATTAGTGATTCCAATTTCAATAAAGCTATTTAAACGGATTAAACGTTCCGATATTTCATATTTTGAACTTTTTTCATTCATCTGATCATTTGGGGTATTATTTAATACAGACAAATGAATAAATACCTAAACAGTAGTCGTTTAGATAAACAGTGGTGCTCAGCTATCTCCCTACGACTTGTCAAAAGCCGTACCACAGAATAAGTAATATATAATTTGAACTTTTTGAACTGAGCTCTTCCATTTACCCTGTAAACACAATGGTCATTGTGTCTATACAATCTTAGTCGGGCGGTTGTAAAATGCAAAAAAAATTGCTTGCAATTATTCCATTACTGTATTTTGTAGTCTATGGTTTAAAGAAATAAAGACTCGATAATCCATGTTAACCTTCGAAAGCGGTTATTATCTGCTTTTACTGCGAGCTCCTTGTCGAACTAAACAATGGCTTTGTGTTCTTAAGTCTATAAGCTCAGTTGAAAAAGTTTAAAGTATAGGTACTAGAGACTCAATGCATAGAACAAGTACATAGTCACCAGCAACAAAAATTATATTCCAACCACATTGTTTTTGACATGGTATTGTATTGTCAATGTTACGACGATAGCTCTTATTTACTTAACAGTAATGGCAAAGTTCAAGACAAATACGAAATTACGAACTTCAAATTGCGTTATTTATGATCTCATTACTCTTATTAGGTCTTATTAGGTTTTTCATTTATTTTTAGTGCAATTTATACAGTGTGTTACCAGCACCCAGGCTTTTTTTAAAGTAGGTTCAAATAACGTATATCTGTAACAACATGACTTTAATTTAATAAATAAACAAATTTTCAGGCTTTGTTAACTTTGTGTAAATGACAGTCAACGGATACTTTGATTATTAAGATCTGCCCCCGTACCACGACATGCCTTGTACTAAGCAACAGCGATACTGATAACGATGAACACACAGCACATGCACTACATTAAAAATTTACAGTATCTAAGAAAAATAATTTTGAAGTTATTTTAATTATTTTTTAATTGATAATACTTGCAAACAATTGCTAAAGCAACATATTCGGCAGTTTTAATAAATGGCCGCATGCCGGTAACACACTGTAAGTATATTAGAAACACTTGCATGTTTCCCATACAATTTCCCACAAAACTGACGTCAATTTTGTGCACCAATCAAGTTCTTAGCCAAAGTTATTGTTACTTAGCTTTGCACAATTTTATATTCCTAAATTTTAACAAAAATAAACATTTTCCATTTTTGTTTTCACTCAGGTACACAAATTCTGGTTTATGTACGGATAGTACAGAAAACTCACATTAACTGGAGCGAAGCTACCTCGTTTTATGTTACGGGTCATCAATGCTACTTAATAGCAAGCAAGTTGGAATTGGAAATATCAACACCCGTATAAAGCACCTAATCAGGAAACAGCTAAGGCAAAGGAAGCATACGTTGATTCTAAAGACTATAGAAAGCCACCGAGGTCAGAAGGTATTTAGGAAACAGCTGAAGCGAGGAAGTCACCAAATTCATAAGTTATCTACAGAAAATAATACCGTAACATCAGACCGGGGTGAACTTCTTACAGTTGTGGAGACTTTCTATGCTGAGTTGTATTCCTCAAAAGTACCCGAGCCAAATAAAGTACGTCAGGACCCGAGGGCTCCACTGAAAAAGCATAGAACAGAAGACCTACCCGATATTAGCCTCTATGAAATTAAGCATGCATTAAAACAGATGAAGTCAGGCAAGTCACCAGGCGAGGATAACATCACCTACGAACATCTACGCTACGGAGGCAGACCTATCCTAAAGCAACTCCAACTGCTATTTAATAAAGTGTTATTTGAAGGGGTGGTGCCGGAGGCATGGCAGAATGCAGTAGTCGTATTGCTCCATAAAAAAGGTGATGTTACGAAATTAAGTAACTATCGGCCCATCTCGTTACTCAGTCATGTTTATAAATTATTCACAAAGGTAATCACCTTGCGCCTTAGTAGCAAACTCGACTCAGCGCAACCAGTAGAGCAGGCGGGCTTTCGAGGGGGTTTTTCGACGATCGACCACATTCACACAGTAAGGCAACTAATTGAAAAGTGTACAGAGTATAACCAACCCCTTGTACTCGCCTTTATTGACTACGAAAAGGCATTCGACACGGTGGAACACTGGGCCGTTGTTCACTCGCTTCAAAGATGTCAAGTTGATTCACGGTACGTTGAAGCAATAAAAGCAGTTTACCGAGGTGCCACGCTGCAAGTAAAGTTACACGAACTCACAAGACAGACGCAGGTAAAAAGAGGGGTTAGGCAAGGAGACACGATTTCCCCAAAACTTTTCACGTCTTGTCTAGAAGACATTTTCAGACTTCTCGACTGGTCAAACAGAGGTCTTAACATCAACGGGGAACGCCTAACACACCTCCGCTTTGCGGATGACATCGTGGTTTTTGCCGAGAACTTGGACGATTTGCAATGTATGGTTGGTGAATTATATGACGTCTCCAAGACAGTGGGTCTAAAAATGAATACCACCAAAACCAAGATAATGTGCAACAACAACACCGTAAGCTTCATCACTATTCATGGCCAAAATATTGACAGGGTTGAGGAGTATGTTTATTTGGGCCAAACCTTAAGTCTGAATAAAGGTAGTCAGGATAGAGAGATAGAGCGCCGTATCCGCCTAGGCTGGGCGGCGTTTGGCAAACTGACTGATGTACTCAAGGGAGATGTGCCGATGAACCTCAAGCGTAGAACGTTCGAACAATGTGTTCTGCCTGTCATGGTGTATGGGGCCGAAACATGGACGCTCACACGGCAGAACATCAATAAACTGCAAGTAACACAGAGAGCTATGGAACGGGCTATGTTGGGAGTCTCGCTGCGCGATCGAATAAGGAACACAGTTATCCGGAGCAAAACAAAACTAGTGGACATCGCCAAGACTATAGCTGCAAGGAAGTGGAAGTGGGCGGGTCACATATGCCGTAGACAGGATGGGAGATGGGGAAAAAAGGTCCTTGAATGGAGACCCCGTTCGGGACGCCGAAATGTGGGCAGGCAGCCAACGAGATGGACCGACGATCTGGTCAAAATAGCCGGTAGAAATTGGATGAGGAAGACCCAAGATCGTAGAGAATGGAGTGCAATGGAAGAGGCCTACACTCAGCATTGGGTGGCAATAGGCTGAAGAAGAAGAGAAGAAGGAGAGTACAGAAAACTCACATTAACTGGAGCGAAGCTACCTCGTTTTATGTTACGGGTCATCAATGCTACTTAATAAACAAGTTTTAATATTACACTGACTTTATGCACCACACATGCCATACACGTACAACATTCAGATAAGATACATAAATTGAATAATTTAACACTCTTATCACTTTAGTGTCTTAACATTAATCTAACAAAACATAAATATTAATACTATCATTCAGTCTTCAATAAAAGAAATAATCTCTCTCTTTTGTTTTAAATTATTGCCAGTTAGGAGATCTTTGTTGGAATCTGTGATCATTTTCGGTTCTTTTATTGGCCTGGTGTTTTCATCTTTGGAAGGTTTTCTCTTCAAGCTTATCACTTTGTTAGAATATTCACCATCCCCTGTGTTTGCATCGGAATTTGATGTTTTTCTTTTCTTAGTTTTAGTAATGACAAAATCTAAATCTGATGAATCATCATCAAAGCCAGCATACATGGGCGCAGAACGGCCACTCCTGGTGGACCTGAATGGCTGGATCCTGGCCGTCTCCTCTACAATCTGAATTGGCGGGGGCCAGACAGCAAAGTTAGCAGATAACCTGGCTTGGCGGTAGTTGTTAATAGACATCATTTTAATGTAGACAGCAAGAGCCCTAGCTTTTTCTGCTTGTGTGATATTACTCGGTAACACACTCCATGGCATCCTTCTGTCTGTGACATTCAAATACCGCCTTTCCATTTTTTTTGGGCCCGCATCACTATTATTGGACTCTTCCTAAAAAAGAATACAAATTTAAAAGGATACAAGTAGTTTCAACACAGTTTAATTTTCTTACACAGTACTTAAAATTAATACCTTTTGTCTGAAGAGTTCATCCTCCTGGGCAGTTGATTTGGAATTATTCAAAGCCTTCAATAAATCACTCATTTCTTCTTTGCTTAGGTTGTCATCCTCTAACCCATATTCTGCAATGTTAAAAAAAAAACCGCAAACTTTACAAAGCCTATGCCGAAACCAGAAACCATACCTTGCTTTGAGAAATTAGTAATGTTTTTGTCCAACCTAATTTGTAAAGTTTAATAATGATATTTACAAAGAAATTATTTTTCATAAGAGTTTAGGAACAATACACTTTTCACTACTGAAAAGTTAATGTCTTTGCTTTTATAGTAACATTCAATAATATATAACCAGAGATCGGAATAGGTAGAGCTAATTTGCCTAAACTTGAGGCATATTCATTCATGCGTGACTGAAATGGGAATACATTATTGAATGAAGGTGCATCAAGTTTAGGCAAATTAGCTCTACCTATTCCGATCTTTGTATCCCTTTCTAGACAATTATGAATTTGATTATTCAATTTCATAACATCATAACTTAAAAAAAATTGTACAATTTTTAGGGTCAGCTGGAAAGGGCATCTGTGACTACCTGACTTAATAACAGAAGTCTGAAGAAGTGAAGATACGTTAATTTAATACAAAACGTACACATTCTGAAATGAGTAAGTGTTGCATTTTGAAATTAGAAGCTGTTGGTGTAAGATTTTTAATGCAAGAGCAAAATATTGGCTTTATCTCGAAACCGATCTTATGGTAAGTACTTAACTGATATGACTGTCATGTCAGTTATATTGTTTCTCAATTACCACGTAAGAGTTGAAAAAAATTGACCGCTTCATTTCTTTTGTAACTTAAATGAAAAGAAACAGCCAAAATATAGGTATACCTCGGATCTGGGGACTGAAAGATTAGCCGTAAATCGCAGAACCGATATCAATAGCATTTACTTATTTATCCAAATGATCAATGCACAGTTAAGTTGTACACTACTCAAAATATACTATTATCGAGATATACCTACCTACTTACCGGTCAGTTCACTTTTCATGTTCTTTATTTCTGAATCGCAGCTATCATCCGACAATAGTGCTTCCATATTTACTTTAAGCTGATGAAATTGAATAAAGTATGAAATTATTTGAAATACAAATTATACGTGATATTTATTTAGGTAGGTCTCAAAATGGATAACAATAACAATATAAATAATTACAATATTGTCATTCCGTCAAAAACCACAGATTGTAAGGGTATGTCAAGAACTGTCAATGTCATTTTAAACCTATTCTACACGGTCGGAACAACCACCCAACTCAATCTTTTAAGGGCCTTCTATACATACTTATAATATTATATATATTAAACATTGGTGAAGTTTAACTGGAATGAAAGCCATTAATTAAGGAAAAGTATGATAGTACAAGTACAACTATTATCCCGGCGGTACTGCATGCGAGTCACCGCAAAGGCGTCCCTGCGCGGCGGCGACCGAGATAGTTTTTCAAGGCAGGTATCGCGCATGCTGCGTCAGGCACGAACGCAAAGCGACCCGAAAAAACAAAAAACTGCGTGTCCCACAAGTTTCCTACATCGCAGGATAAGTAAGCTCAAAGAGTAAGCTGCGACACGACCTGAAGTCAAGATTTTTTTTGGCAATTACTTTTATTACATATTATTGTTGGCTATCTGTGCTCAAACTCGATATATTTTTGTCATAGGTCTGGCAAAAAAGTCTTGGAATTAAAAAGTGGCAAGACTGTAGTGTCGTCCCTTTTTTCTTAGACTGATTTGTAAGGGATGCCACTACAGTGTTGCCACTTTTTAATTTCAAGACTTTTTGCCAGACTATACTTACCTATTAAAATTTCCAATAGAAACATGCTCCTCTGACCTATTACAAACAGCCTTCCTTACGGACGAGACGTCTATACATGATTCAAAAGCGTATAATTAGTTAATAAGAACTGCATGGTATAGGTATCTTATTTAAATGAACTACAATTCGTATGCCCTGCGCCTGCGGCTTGTACCTACGCCGATAAATTATATCACATCATAATTATCGTTTACACGGAAGTGCGACTTGATTCATTTGTTCGTAGTCATCTTGAGTTTGCCAGTGTAGTGTGGGACCCGCATTATGCTGTTTATACAGGGTGGGGCCTGTAACTAAAGCAAAAAATTAAAACGTAGATTCTACTCCTCAAACTAGACAACTTTTGTTTAGCAACTTTTTAAAATCATAAAGTGTTTAGATTGTTATTTTTCCAAACAAAGTAAATAGTATTTTCAATGTACTTAAAACTCCGTCTAATTGACATCGCCTGTCCTGTCAGTCTAGTCACCCTACAGACATAATCAATTTCATAGTACATTGCGTGTTCGAATTAACTTTAAAATGTAATAAAATTCAAACCGCAAGTTCTTTTTCAAAGTCGTCAAACAAACGTTGCGTAGTTTGAGGAGAAGAATGTACATTTTTAATTTTTGCTCTAGTTACAGGCCCCACCGTGTATCTGTTTAGGCAACTAATTGAAAAAATGCAAAATGATTTTTTGAAGTCGTTATAATAATTCAGGGGATATCAGGGGACTATGAAACACCAATTGACCTAGCCCCAAACTAAGCTCTAGCCTCTAGGCTTGTACTATAGGTACTAGACAACGATATAAATACTTATATAGAGAAATATATACTTAAATACATAGAAAACATCCATGACTCAGGAACAAATATTTGCGCTCATCACACAAATATCTGCCCTTACCGGGATTTGAACCCAGGACCTCTAGCTTCGTAGGCAGGGTCACTACCAACTAGGCTATCGCGTCGTCCAATATTATAACTTATACTACGAGGGCTGCCTTTTAAGTTCTGTCGTTTGCAAACCTCCCGTGATTGCATAAAAAAGAACTAGTGTCATCTTAAAATATTTGAATTTAGAATTCGAAAACAAAAGAATGACTCGAAATCGGCCCAACCGTTTTAGTACAGCGTTCGTTCAAAGTTGACAAGTCAGTTGTGAAAATGGAAATTTCGAAGGAAAATTTACGTGCGATAATTTTTTAAAACTTCAAAAGGGGCTTAACGCGACTTCAGTGCTTCGAAGAGTTGACTACGGTTTTCAATGATAAAGCACCATGCCTCCGGACTGTGGAACGCTGGTATTTAGAATTTCAACGTGGTTGCTCTAGTCTTGGTGATAGACATCGTGAAGGTCGACCAAAAACAGCCGTAACCCAGGAGAACATTGATGCTGTACGGCAACTGATCGTCGAAGATCGCCATGCGACATACCGTGAGATAGAAGCTTCCTTAAGTATTTCAGGGACCAGTGTTCACAGTATTTTGCACGATCACTTAGGCGTAAAAAAGTTGATCTCACGCTGGATACCACATTTACTCAGTGAAGACCAAAAAATGGCTCGCGTTCGATGGTGTCGCAAAACTCTGCGGCAATTCAACCGAGGAAACTCGAAACATGTTTACGACATTATCAGTGGTGACGGATCTTGGATATATGCCTACGATCCCGATTCTAAACAGCAGTCGACTGTTTGGGTGTTCCAAGATGAGCCAAAACCGACCAAAGTAATACGCTCACGGAGCACTTCGAAAAACATGGTCGCCACGTTTGTGGCGAAAAGTGGCCACGTTGCCACCATCGTGCTCGAGGATCGTAAAACGGTTAATGCTAACTGGTATACCACTGTCTGTTTACCAGAAGTCATCGGCGAGTTTCGAAAAAATAACCCAAGACGTCGTATAAGACTGCACCACGATAATGCGAGCTCGCACACCGCTCGGCAAACAATTGCGTTTTTAAAAGAGCAAAACGTCGAAATTCTGGAACACACTCCGTACAGTCCAGACTTAAGCCCTAACGATTTATTTACTTTTCCAAAAATCAAGCAACGACTTCGTGGTCAACGGTACCAGACGCCTGAAGAAGCCGTTGAGGCATACGAAACGGCCATTTTGGAGACCCCGACTTCGGACTGGAATAAGTGTTTCGAAAACTGGTTCGATCGAATGAAAAAGTGTATTACATGTCACGGTGATTACTTTGAAAAACAATAAATACCATTTAACACTTAAATTGTCTTTAGTTTTTCCAAACGACACAACTTAAAAGGCAGCCCTCGTATTGTACTGGAAACCTCTTTCAGAATTACATCGACTCGGCCTCGGGCCTTGCATTGGGCCTCTTGTTTGATCAGTAGTTAAACTAACTAATTGTTAAAATTCGAAAAAAGAATCGAAATTTTTAAAGAATCTCAAGAAAATTTGAAGTAATCTCAAGGAAACCTATTGAAATCTAAATCGACAATCTACTGATCAAACAACAGGCCCTAGGGCCTGTTGTTTGATCAGTAGTTAAACTAATTGTTAAAATTTGAAAAAAGAATCGAAAAGGCCGTGCCAGGATAAGCTAAGATATTTTGCCCCCCTTGAGTTTGGGCTTGTAATTTTTATAGATTGTGTGGCTCTGCATTAGTAATTGTTTTGCCAAATTTGAGCACCCTAAATATCATAGTTTTCGTTAAAAAAAAAAACTATATTTAATTTTTCTTTGATAATTATGTTTTTTTCCTGTTAACCAATTTTTATGAGCTTGGCATATAATGTACATTTAACCAAGGTGATCAAATGGCCATAATTATATTTTCATTACGCCATAGATTTTTTTTTAAAAAAACCCATTCCAACTTTTCAGATATTTTTTTTTATCACTTCCATGTTAGAGACCGCTCTAATTTTTTCACTGGTAAAACTCCCACTAACGTCCTATAATAATGTATTTTTTTCAAAATTTTTGCTAAGGGAGAACTTGGAGTTATCTTGACATGAAATTCTTTACATACATTTCCTAGAACCGCTATAATTTAAATCGGAATGATTGCAACCTCTTTAGAGGAACGTACATGTTGCATATGAAATACTGGCCACTTTAGACCAGGGTCGATTTTTAAAACCAAAAAAAATAATAGTAGGATGAAACCCATTGGAAAAGGAGGAGAATATTATAAAAATAAAAGGAAAAATAATTTACGGGCGATCTGAGGTCGGGAAGGGGGTGGGGGTGAGTTTTTAAGGGTAAAAAACGGTTTTTCTCGATTTCCGGCAAAACTAAAAGTCCTATCGAAAAAAATCAAATGGCAAAGTTGTAGGTAATAAAAAGATCTAAAACTTTTGTATTTACACTTTTTTCACATAACCTCAAAATTTATGTGAAAAATCCAAAAAACCAAGTTTTTGGTTTTTTATTTTTATCTTTTACAAACATTATTTTTTTTTAACGAAATTTGGTGAAAACTTACCTTTTTATGTCCCAAATACGCTGTAATTTATTTGATTAAAAATATTTATTTTTTCACCTTATTTAGAATTAATATCGAAAAAACACCCTAATTTTCAATCGAAAATTCACCCGTCAAAATATCAGCTTTTTTCAAAAAGTTGGTATGGTTTCTGTTCGTTGAAATCTCTACTTTACGATGGTGAAAAAAAAAAATATGTTACTACAGTAAATCTTCTCAGAAAATGCAATCATCCATACTGATAATCTGAAAAGACAAAATCGAATTAATAATGCCTTCACTATTTTATCGTGAATAAACTCCCATGAAAAAAAAAATATTAAAGACATAAATGTCAAAATGTATAAAAAATATATTATTATTATAAATCTATTAAAAATGTATAAAATATATATGGAAATCGGCCAAAAGTTTGTTATTAAAAATATATCGAATACTGGTTAGGCTAACGGTTGTAACAGCTGCTACGAAATATATAGTATATAATAGTAGGTATGTATGTAGTAAGACCCAGACCCGCCTAGCCCCTTCCCCACTTCTCCACGAAATACCGTGTATATATATATAATAATAAATATATTATATGCGTAGATGCCTATTTATAACTATTTTAAGATAAATTATATATACCTGAGTAGATATACCTGAGTGACCTACGAAAAATTGTAGCCCATCAAAAGGTATTTCGTGGAGAAGTGGGGAAGAGGCTAGGCGGGTCTGGGTCGTACTACATACATACCTACTATTATATACTATATATTTCGTAGCAGCTGTTACAACCGTCAGCCTAACCAGTATTCGATATATTTTTAATGACAAACTTGTGACCTTTGGGGTTTGCGAGTAGCAGAAATTAAACCAACCAAAATTGCCGACACGAATTTATTGCGTGGATTTATAAAATAGCCCGTCTAGTTCCACCTATGCAGTCCGGTACTCCCCTGGCTGGCTGATCGCTGCGAAGGTGGTCGGCAGCTGGTGGTGACGCAGGCAGAACGGTGTTCACAAAATGGCCGCCCCCGGGGATTGCGGTGGCAGTTGGCAGCTGGTGGTGACGCAGGCAGAACGGTGAACACAAAATGGCCGCTCCGGGGAATTTCGGTGGCAGTTGCGGCTTCTCCAGCATAAACGTAACACCCTGGGAATTAATGACTCGCATTAGAGTGCGCTCCTAATACCGTTGATGATGAGCACCCGGTTTCAGCGAAGCGATAGCAAAAAGGGGACCGGTCAGTAGTTGGTGATGGTGCTCACAATCAGAACGGAGGTACAATGAAATTAAGCGGAAACTAAGAATTATGAATGTAAGAAAGACAATCGTAAGCAGGCCCAAAAGCACTACAGTGACTTGCGTTAAAGCGGAAAACTTATGAAGTTAAAGATGGAATAGGTACCAATTCACAACACATTTTAAAATTAACACTATATAAAACTACGCTCCTATAAATGGGTAACTTCCAACACTTACCCAAATCGGGGTGCGAGATGAACGTTGTTATATTATAATTTGTAAGTCTAGTTTAGAACAACTTTGACTAACGAGCGCACGCAACACGTCAGCGCGCGAGATGTCGCGAACTAAATGAGTCGCGAGCGCACCGACATACGTCCAGCGTCAACAGCTCCTCGAAGCGGAATGGCGACGCCAGCGCACACTCCCGCCTGTCGCTATGCAAGCGAGAACAAAGGCGGACCACCCAAGCGCTGCACTGGTACAGTTGGATGCGTTAAATTCATAACATTACGCTAGCATGACTAAGAATGTAAATGTATTGAATAATTTATGACTAGAATTAATTTTAATTGAAATTACGTATGATTATAAAAGCCGTATTAAAACAACAATTAATAATTTGATAAATTACTATTAGTTGATTAATTAGTTGTAACCTAGACTAATAAAATGTTAAAATGTTAATTCATTCAGCCTATTATTCTATATCTTTAATATTTGATTAGCTAAGTTTAATTTTAATTTAAATAAGTTTAGTTTTAACTTTTAATTGTAGTACCTATATTATATTAGATAAGTACTTATATTTCAGTGTAAAATAGTTAATTATTTAAGATAATATATATATTTTACTACAGATTTTGTTATTAATTTGTTAAAAAATTATAAATTAAGGTTAAAATTTATTGTAACATACAATCATGGAATTGTAACGTTACAAACTTTTGGCCGATTTCCATATATATTTTATACATTTTTAATAGATTTATAATAATAATATATTTTTTATACATTTTGACATTTATTTCTTTAATTTTTTTTTTTTCATGGGAGTTTATTCACGATAAAATAGTGAAGGCATTATTAATTCGATTTTGTCTTTTCAGATTATCAGTATGGATAATTGCATTTTCTGAGAAGATTTACTGTAGTAACATATATTTTTTTTTTCACCATCGGAAAGTAGAGATTTCAACGAACAGAAACCATACCAACTTTTTGAAAAAAGCTGATATTTTGACGGGTGAATTTTCGATTGAAAATTAGGGTGTTTTTTCGATATTAATTCAAAATAAGGTGAAAAAATAAATATTTTTAATCAAATAAATTACAGCGTATTTGGGACATAAAAAGGTAAGTTTTCACCAAATTTCGTTAAAAAAAAATAATGTTTGTAAAAGATAAAAATAAAAAACCAAAAATTTGGTTTTTTGGATTTTTCACATAAATTTTGAGGTTATGTGAAAAAAGTGTAAATACAAAAGTTTTAGATCTTTTTATTACCTACAACTTTGCCATTTGATTTTTTTCGATAGGACTTTTAGTTTTGCCGGAAATCGAGAAAAACCGTTTTTTACCCTTAAAAACTCACCCCCACCCCCTTCCCGACCTCAGATCGCCCGTAATTTATTTTTCCTTTTATTTTTATAATATTCTCCTCCTTTTCCAATGGGTTTCATCCTACTATTATTTTTTTTCACTTTTTATTATTTTTAAAGGCTTCTACCCTGGTCTATTACATTTCAACTTTTTAAAAAAGTAAAAAAAAAAACAACAAAAAGAACTTTCAAATGTCGTGCGTTGGTAACATTTTTGGAAGTGTATTATTAAAGAAATCGTATAGTTCGTTTATACTTTTCAGAATTGTTTTCATTGCGAGACAATACAGGCGTTTTAACTTTTTTACGGAAAACGCGTTGTATTGCAGTTGTTTTTGATAATGAATTCATATTGGAATGGTTTATATTATGTTACCAACGCACGACAATTGAAAGGAGTTCTTTTTGTTGTTTTTTTTTTACTTTCTTAAAAAGTTGAAATGTAGGTAAGTGGCCAGTATTTCATAATATGCAACATGTACGTTCCTCTAAAGAGGTTGCAATCATTCCGATTTAAATTATAGCGGTTCTAAGAAATGTATGTAAAGAATTTCATGTCAAGATAACTCCATGTTCTCCCTTAGCAAAAATTTTGAAAAAAATACATATTATAGGACGTTAGTGGGAGTTTTACCAGTGAAAAAATTAGAGCGGTCTCTAACATGGAAGTGATAAAAAAAATATCTGAAAAATTTGAATGTGTTTTTTTTAATTTTTTTCTATGGCATAATGAAAATATAATTATGGCCATTTGATCATCTTGGTTAAATGTACATTATATGCCAAGCTCATAAAAATTGGTTAACAGGAAAAAAAAATATCAATGAAAAATTAAATATAGTTTTGTTTTTTTTAACCGAAAACTATGATATTTAGGGTGCTCAAATTTGGCAAAACAATTACTAAAGCAGAGCCACACAATCTATAAAAATTACAAGCCCAAACTCAAGGGGGGCAAAATCTCTTAGCTTATCCTGGCACGGCCTTTGAAGGAATCTCAAGGAAATGTGTCAAATTTTCAGTTCCTTTTTCGAATTTTAACAATTAGTTAGTTTAACTACTGATCAAACAACAGGCCCTAAGCAACACCGAATTACGACATTACAAGAGCGTAGGACCTCCATCGACTCTATTTTCTTATATAAAATAATAAATGGATATATTGATTCTTCAGCCCTCCTAGAAAAAAAAAATACTTTAGACTTTAACGTTAGGTTACACTCGTGACTACATAAAAAAACTGTCAACTGTGAAGGGAAACAAGTTTTTGGGAAATGAAAATTTGGGAAATAGAAATAGCGAACGGAGTAGACCCTGTTTATTTCTAACATGGTTACCTATCTGAACCCCGAAAAATGTTTGTCCGAATTTTGGTTCGACAAATATTATTCGACAATTATGGTTTGGTTTTTTTTACGTTTACCCGAAAGATCAGTTCGAATATATTCATTTAGTCATTACTTGTTTTGATTTTTTACTGATTTGATAAATTAGGTGTCCCCTTGTTTTACAGACTGAAAAATTACAGAATTTTGTTTCACAGAAAATGTTTCATATACTATTTGGTCCTTGTATTTTTGCTTCGTATATTTTTTTTTTTTTTAACTATTTACTTGAAAGAAACAAATTCGACAGAAAATCAATTCAATGAATTTTGTAATTTTATTTTTTCATTACACATACTTATCAAACAATATAATTATTTTTCAACGAATATTGTTTGGTCAGTGCATTTTTTAGAAGGTTGGGTTATAAGATAAATACTATATTATGATATAAATATGAGTGAGCGAGCGAGCGAAGCGAGCGAGCAAGACCTCTCTGGGCAGAACCGACTTGAATAGGTTAGGTTAGAAGGCTATGGCGGGAGCGAAGCGAAGCAAGCTCCCGCCTTAGCCTTCGAGGTTATTTTTTTTATATCTCTTGAATAAGCTATGCGATACCATTTGACTGCAAATTAAAATCGTATGCTTTTTTTCAAACGTTTCATTTCACACACCTTCACAAACTGCACCCTACTCTATAAGTTGATTTTATTGTTATTAAGTTATATTTTAAATAAATAATATGAGAACAAAGAATATTTAATTTGCTATTCTATGATATGAAAAAAGAAACATTGAATTTTATTTAAAATAAAAAACGATGATTTAAAAGTCTTCAAAGTAATTATTCTACATATTGATTATTCTATGAAATGATAATACGAGAAAAAATTTCTATGAAATGAAATTCTAAACAACTTCAGTCTGTAAAATAACGTACAACCGATAAATTATCTATTCCCTATTACTGGTTTCGGCGTATAAACAGTTGTCCAATGTAATGGTTTGTCAATTTATCTATTTCCCATTTCTGATTTTACCTTAGTATCCTTTGCCCAATGTAATGGATTGTTTTATTAATAGTTTACCTATTATTAAATCGACTATGTTATGTTTGATATTTTCTGGGTAGAAAAAAAAATAACCTCGAAGGCCAAGGCGGGAGCAGAGCTCCCGCCTTGGCCTTCTAACCTAACCTATCCGAACCGGTTCTGCCCTAATTCGTCTTTCTACTAAAACTAATTACAAGTAATATTTTTTGGGCGAAAATGAATATTTGACGTAACTTAGTGAAATCTATATGTAGCATTGATGAAGTGAAAATTTGGTTACGAAACAAAATACGTAACGATCCCTAAGCTATTTGTAGCATTGGTGTAATGAAAAATAGGCTATGAAATAACATACGTAACAATACATAGGGCAAGTGACTATAAGGTGAAAAGTTACTCGGACTAAAGATATGTTTACGTAATGTAAAATAGTGAAGTAAGAAATTGACGACACGTGCCATCGGAGAAACGATAAAAAGCGAAACGTTTTCGGTGAAATGAAATTCGGTCAAAAAAATTTCGAGGTTGCGATAGGTTACCGCATTAATCGTATTAATAAATTGTGGAATGCCATAAGTAAATGATGATTGAACTATGAGTATGAGAATGGGGCAAGTTTGATCTAACAAAAAAGGAATTTAGAACTATTATGCCGGCGCCGCACGCTTGCCAAACCTCGACAAATCATCACCAATGCAAACGGTCACGCAAACGTCTGGATAGACCGTTTGCCTTGGCTTGTGTAGACTTGCCGGCGCTTGCAACCGATCCGACATGGTGTCGGTTTTTGATGCACAAATCAAAGGAACTTGTTGCGGTTTATTTACACGTTTGTGTGTTGTTAATATCGCTTGCGGACTCGAGGCGTATAGACATGTTATGTACCAAGCTACTGAGTGTCCTGAAAAAAAATGAGTACCTACCTGGTCTATCGAAGAAACTTTACGCTTTCACAAGTGCTACCAAGCAGAACCCATAATTTGGAACCCGAAAATGAGGTCCATAACGACAAAAAAAAGTGATGAATGATGCCTGGAATCAAAAGAGCGAAATATTAAAAAAGCCAGTTAAAGAGTTGAAAGCAAAGAAAGAAATAAGTAGTTATGGTTACATTCCGAAAACATTTGAGAAATAATAAAGATTCTATATTCGTTCTGGATCTTTTCGTTTAGCTTTTTCATTTGTTTTTGTTATAAAAATAGGTTAAGCCAAAGGTTACAGCCGACAAAATCTTGACGTCCATGATGTTTGCTTCTTCAAAACACACCAAAGAGAATATAATCAATCACTACGTTTTAAGAGGCGGGACTCTCATACTAGCCAATAGAATCAGTTTGCATGGCACTCCGATACCAACTTACATCAACGAACCAACAAAGAACCGTCAAACAGCAAGGGTGCCAACGTAACGGGCTAAAATAGTGTAGTGGCCTATACACTTGCTGTTTTTGTCGATATCGATAAAACGGACGGGGTTGAAATTAGGTCCATCCATGTAAACTATTTTCTTTATCGAAATTAGAGGTTAGGATTGAGTCCACATTTAAGTCGTATGTTGTATAGCAGATATTTGTTTAAATGGTCTAATACAAGGACGGACTTAAATGTGGCCCGAAATAAAATAATTCTACTAATGTAATTATTTATTGTTAAGCACGTCAAACAGAGCTATAATATACAGGGTAGACCAAAGAAAGACGTCTAAAAAAAAATGTTGATGCCTCACATCCGGGGCTATCTGAATATACCCCATGTATGTTGGCCGATTTTTTGTAGTTTCGGAGATATTGATCATTTTTATCTGAATTTTTGTAATTTTCCCTTATGTCCATGTCACGAAAAATCATTAATTTCATGTTTTATTTCATAAGTTTTTCAGTGGTATCTTACATAACGAGTCATTACGAATCAACGAAGTTTTTAAACCTATGTGCTCGATTTTTTTTTCAAATAATCACAGTCATAAAGTTTGTTTCTCCATACTAAGGTGTCCCAGAAAAAACCACTATGTGATTAGGTACTTAAAAAAGATACTGAAAAAAAATCGGCCAAAAAGGTTTAAAAACTTCGCTGATTCATAATGATTCTAATTATGTAAGATACCACTAAAAAACTTATGAAATAAAACATGGAATTAATGATTTTTCGTGACATGGACATAAGGGAAAATTACAAAAATTCCGATTAAAATGATCAATATCTCCGAAACTACAAAAAATCGGCCAACATACATGGGGAATATTCGGATACCCCCGGATGTGAGGCATCAACATTTTTTTTAGACGTCAGTCTTTGGACCACCCTGTATAAATCGGTACATTAATATAATTATAACTCCGTGTTACGGGCTTATGTCGAATTTAACAACTTAAAATACAATTAGTGTTAACAGCTGGCAAAATGTATGAACTATCAGTTGATTAACATTTAACATAGATGGAACATATTATTAAATCTTCTTTTCCCACAAACTTGACCCACTACTTGCATCTGAAAATATTAAAACTGAGGTATATTTTCTTATATCCAAGGTCTTAAATCTTAATTATTTACCAGATTCCTAACAAATAAATCAAAGAATGATTGTTGATGTATGGCAGGAAATTTTTCAGCGTAAATGTAAGTTTTGTCCGAATCAATTTCAGTGCACCTCGAGTAAATTCGTTTAAAAATGGACTTGACAAATAAAATCGAGAATAAGAACACAAGCGGGGATTTTAATGTACGCATCAGCTTTAATAAAATAATAATTATAAGTATTTTTGTGGTCATATTTTATGCAAGTTCTCACGCAATATGCTAAGTAAAGTTTTTGGAAGATATGTATATTATATTTATTTTCGATAGTCGCCATCCTAAAGATCAATAAATTGCGGCTCTTTTATTTTTATTTACACTAATATTTTAGAAATAATTTTTTTAGTTATGAAGTTGACATTTGTACACTTTAATGACCGACTAGCTTGTTGCCTTCGTACTTAATGAAAAAGAAAAAAAAACACTTCTATATCTGTCATTGTC
Organism: Acleris laterana; assembly: GCA_963966035.1. Classification (NCBI taxonomy): domain Eukaryota; kingdom Metazoa; phylum Arthropoda; class Insecta; order Lepidoptera; family Tortricidae; genus Acleris; species Acleris laterana. The sequence goes on from OZ014447.1 coordinate 15,827,580, forward strand.
AAATCAAATCAAAGTAAACAAACGATTCAATACAACGCTTCTTTTCTGTTTGCTTGTGTTTCATGTGATCAGTGTTTTTAGAAATATTTTTAACGATCTCAGAACGAACTCCGGATTTTCGTTTTGCCGCTTTGCTCTAAGACCTTTGCACGATATTTGGTCTACGATTTATTTTCGAACCCTTTGGCACTTCTTCTTGGACACCGATTTCTTCCTTTCTCGACGACTCTTGCCCTACTTTTTGATAGCCACGAGAGCACTTTTGAATTGTACAATCCACGCAATGAATTCAGGCAATCCCACACGGACTGTGGAAATGGAGTATTACAAAGATTTACTTGAATTTACTTGTTTACTTATTTGTTTACTTTTATTTGATTTGACGTTGACAGATATAGAAGTGACAGTTTTTTTTTCTATTTCATTAAATACGAAGGCAACAAGCTTGTCGGTCATTAAAGTTTACAAATGTCAACTTCATAACTAAAAAAAAGATTTCTAAAATATTAGAGGAAATAAAAGTAAAAGAGCCGCAGTTCCAAGATCTTCAGGATGACGAGTATCGAAAAAAAATATAATTTACATCTCTTCCAAAAACTTTACTTACCCAATTCGACATGCTTTGCGTACAGTTATCGATAGTTACAGTACATCTCTACACAATGAAAATCGAAATAAAATATCTAATTTTGTTTGTTTATAGCCTGCTGCACGGCTAAACATAATCTAAATTTATGCTTACCGGCCTTCATCCAAGGGAAATTTCGCCATAAACATCCTTTCACGCCGGTAACCTATCGCAACCTCGAAATTTTTTTGACCGAATTTCATTTCACCGAAAACGTTTCGCTTTTTATCGTTTCTCCGATGGCACGTGTCGTCAATTTCTTACTTCACTATTTTACATTACGTAAACATATCTTTAGTCCGAGTAACTTTTCACCTTATAGTCACTTGCCCTATGTATTGTTACGTATGTTATTTCATAGCCTATTTTTCATTACCCCAATGCTACAAATAGCTTAGGGATCGTTACGTATTTTGTTTCGTAACCAAATTTTCACTTCATCAATGCTACATATAGATTTCACTAAGTTACGTCAAATATTCATTTTCGCTCAAAAAATATTACTTGTAATTAGTTTTAGTAGAAAGACGAATTAGGGCAGAACCGGTTCGGATAGGTTAGGTTAGAAGGCCAAGGCGGGAGCTCTGCTCCCGCCTTGGCCTTCGAGGTTATTTTTTTTTCTGCCCAGAAAATATCAAACATAACATAGTCGATTTAATAATAGGTAAACTATTAATAAAACAATCCATTACATTGGGCAAAGGATACTAAGGTAAAATCAGAAATGGGAAATAGATAAATTGACAAACCATTACATTGGAGAACTGTTTAAACGCCGAAACCAGTAATAGGGAATAGATAATTTATCAAATCAGTAAAAAATCAAAACAAGTAATGACTAAATGAATATATTCGAACTGAACTTTCGGGTAAACGTAAAAAAAACCAAACCATAATTGTCGAATAATATTTGTCGAACCAAAATTCGGACAAACATTTTTCGGGGTTCAGATAGGTAACCTTTCACGCCATAAGCATCCTTTTTTCCATATTTTCGGGACTATCTCGATTTCCACAAACTTCACAAGTTATAAGCCGTCTTTTCGGTGGCATTTTCACAAAGTGTATTCACTAAAAAGTTTTCAATCACCTTTCACTACCTACGATCGCAAATTTATAATGAATCAATTAGAAATTTACAAAAATAAACAAACAAGATACGAGAGACGCAGTCCATATAAAAGTTTTTTTGTTCCTAGTTGCGTTAAGCCGGGTCCGCTGCGACCTGTTTTTGTGTTTTTCTAACACCTAACATGTTTTTCTAACATAATAGGGGCGTGGTCTAAATGTTTTTGTTAGCAAAAACACTCACATGTTTGCCGCGACGGATGGAAAACATCCCCCGCGTTCGCCTGCGGAGGGGGGTGCAGCGTTCATTTTGTGTTTGAACTCACGTCATACTGTGTCGGTCTCGGTTGTCCTGTCAAAGTGTCAACTGTCATCTTTGAATTAATTTAATTGATTTGATTGTTGACGTGGACTTGACAGAAGCGCGTGGAGCTAACCCCATGTGCTTCTGTTTAGTCCATCAGAGAAAATACTCTTTTACCGAACAATTGTCTTCGCGTGTGATATCTATGGACTTATTTCTCTAATAAGTTCATGGGAGTGTCTATAAATAACTCGACATTGGCGAAATACAACCTTAACAGGAGTGAAAGCCATTAATTAAAATTAGAATTAGAATTGTTGACGTGATGCACCGAGTAAATAATCACTTACGTTTTTGTTCCTTAGATTGGCAATATATCCCTCGATTAAGTAGTTTTTTTTTTTACGTTACTCAGCATGTATGAAGTGTCAACCCACTGTTGACTTCTTTGGATCAGATCCATCACCGCCAACACAGATAAGAGGTCCTCTTCGTCGGTATTCATGATAAATTTTGTGCGTGAACAATGTTTGGAACAACAAAAACGTTTTTTAATTAATGTTGCAACGGACGGGCACTTTTACTAACATGTTTGGCTAACATGTTAGACAAACAATGTTTTGTTAGATTTTCGTCGCAGCGGACCCGGCTTTAGACTGAAACACACTAAAAAGTGACCGACCGAAACATGTTATTTTGCCGAAACCGAAACCGAAACCCAAGGTTCAGTTTCACTGTAGTTTCGGCCGAAACCGAAACCGAAACCGAACCTTTTATAAAAAAAAAGTCCTTAAAAAGTCGAAAAAATGTTAGTAAACCCGTTTTTTTCTATAATTATATTACAGGTTTCTACTTTCAAAGATTGGATGTCTTTCCTTTTGTGACATTTTTTTACCTAAAACAATAAAATTATTCATTAATTAAAACAATTTATTTTACCGGATTAATTGCGTTTACTATTAATTATGTGTACAACTAAACCCAGAAGCCCAACACTAACCCTAAGCGTACGTTACTCGTAAATCGTCAAAATACCTACTCACACCATTACATTACTCGCAACATTACATTAACATTACACGTCTATATTAAATTTAAATTAATAACTATTCACCTTTCATTTTATTGCATAGGCAGGTACCTACAATCGTTATTACATTAATAGTACACGCAACTAAGATGAATTTTAAACTTATCATTATTCGCGGAACAAACACAACACGTATTGACACGTCTACACGAGCAAAGCGCACTGATTTAGGTAGTTGCCAGCCGTGCCGAGCGCGCCCGACGTTAGCCGAGCGCGACCCGAAGGTACGATGTTGTAAGTTTCGGCGCGGCCGAAGGGTTCGGCCGTTTTTGGCCGAAACTGAAACTCGGGCCGAAACTTGATTTTTTGGCCGAAACTGGCCGAAACCGAAACCGAAACCGAAATTTCGGTCGGACACTAACTAAAACATTCGCAAGCGCATGGACGCTGCGGTTTGGATCACATACGTTTGTAGTTTGCGGCGATGGGTTTGCAGTTTGCGGCAAATGGCAAGCGTGTGGACTTAGCATACTGTTTTGTTAATAATGCTTGTTTTTACTTATAGATAATTTTTAAAACCAAAAAAAATAATAGTAGGATGGAACCCATTAGAAAAGGAGGGGAATATAATATTTCCCTCCTTTGCCAATGGGTTTCATCCTACTATTATTTTTTTTCACTTTTTATTATTTTTAAAGGCTTCTACCCTGGTCTATTAAGTTAAAATATCATGACGAAAATTAAATATCAAAAACAATGGCAGGAAAGAGGTTTTTGTTTATAGTTTGGGACTATTAAATTAGGTAAGTAGTTGTTTTCTTTGCAAAACTTAGGAACTTTGAGGAAATAATGCTCACACCTAACACACCAATAGAAAACTATGCAAAATAAATTATTGAACAGACATTGCCGCCTTTGAAAATGTATTTTAAAACGTAACAAAATTTCAGTCTGGAGTAGCGGCATACAAGTCAATACATTCTCGTTCATGTAAGTTTTTTTTACATTATCACCGTTTTATTTCCTCGTAATCCAACTGAAAAGCACTGTGTATAATTCGGTCTTTAAACCCATTTTATCCTCGACTTAATTATCCAAGCTCACCTGCCGGCTCGGATGGATACCATAAGTCTTGGATAAAATGGTTTGTTTTATGTTTTTGTTGTACAATGTACTATTTTACTCTTACCATACTATGGAAACTCCGAACCCTAATTATAATTATATGTTTAGGGTTGCCATGTGTTAGGCTTTCAGGGCTTTTGTCAGGATTTCGGCCGGACTTAGCAGATATCAGGATTTTTTAAACAAGTATCTACAGTGCTGCCACTTTCTTAATAACTATCGGTAATCTTCGTTTTTCTATGACACACGAGTGACAAAATATACTATCAGTTGCGAGTGCAAAGGTGATAGCGATAGCCAGCCGAAAGCTATTAAGAAGCTGGGAATACTGTAGGTAGGTATGTTATAAAAAAAACAAAACAATACTTTTTACCATTGATTTATGTAAAATAAATTACAAATGAAATAAATTAAAAACACTAAACAAAAATAACAATTAAATGAATAGTATGAGTTATGTATTATTCATTATTAAATTGCACAATTAGGCAGGTAACCGCAAAATTGAACATTAATAATCATGAATCAAACTATTTATACCAAGAAAACTAACATGCATGTTTTTTGTAATTACGAGGAATATCAGGATTGTGAGATGGAGGGGAACTTTAACCGAAATTAGCAGCTGTTACTGGTGGGTACCTTAATTATTATAAAGTTAGTGGTTAAGTTAACGTTGCACGGCGTCAACTTTTGAGACAAGTTGGCACCTAGGTAATAATTTGGGTTAATAGGTACTTGCCAACTTTTTTAGTGGACACGCAGACTCACGCAGTGTCATAGTCATAGTTGTTGAATGAAAAACGAGAAATGCTTTAGTGATTTAGAAGTAGTTAATAACTGAGAAGTAGTTAAACTTAATAACTGAAACTAATTTACATACTGGAAAGTTATATATAAAAATATACCTACCTATTCTGGATCGGTATAAAATGGGCTTCTTATCCTTAATATCATAAATCTCCACCTACCAGTAACCCAACCTCAAAATGGGAGATTTTGTACCTATAGTAGGTACTTTATTTTTCTCTGGGGGTCCAGTTTGAGCTACTCTATCACCCCTGAACTCAAAAGTCATTTATTCCAGGACATCCCGTGTAGTTAAATTACAAAAGTCAATATATGAATATATTAATTTACAATTAATTACCGAAATATGACTGTTTTCCCCAGCGTTCAATTAAATCGTGAAATTAGTCGATGGACTCTTTAACTTCTGTTGCTAGCTTGTTTCTGTGTTTGACGACGGACTGCACGAGCTCCGGCGAGGCGGTCTTCATGTCGTAGGCCCAGCCGAGCCGCGCGAAGCCGTCCAGCATCAGCGTGGACATGTTGAAGAAGTACGGCAGCTCGGAGGTCTTGTAGTCCCAGGGGAAGGTGTGGTGAAAGTTGTGCCAGCCCTCGCCCAGGGTGACCAGGGAGAGAATCCAGTTGTCCGCAGGTTTGATGTTACTAAAAACAGTAAACACAGTAAAATATAATTTTACACCATCGCACACGCACGGTTTCATGGTCCATACGACCGTACGTTAAAATCCAGCAAAAACCGCCGATTTTTTTTTCTTGTATAGGGAACATATTTTCTTTTTAACTTAATATTCTGATCGATTCTGACAATGTATTAACTACTTATAAATCTTCTACAAAAGTAAATGGATTTGGTGTACCACAGGGTAGTATCCTGGGACCTTTATTATTCCTATTGTATGTGTACGATCTCACAAATATAACGGACTTCAATTGTACACTTTTTGCCGATGACGTGTCAATTGTGATATCATGTCGGGATATAAAGGCATATAATGAAAGGCAAAATTATAACTTGGTTGCGTAAGAATGATTTAAATGTTAATATAAATAAAATAGGCGTACTTTTTCGAGTCAAATCGGTGAAATACTGGAAAAGGGCCGAATCTTAAGTACCCGAAACCGACGACGTGCGTGCATGACTCGATGTATGAATGTGGAAGAAGCGAAAGAAATTTGTCAAGATCGTAGCAAGTGGAAAGAAGTGGTCTCTGCCTACCCCTCTGGGAAACAGGCGTGATTTAATGTATGTATGTATAAATAAAAGTACGTTTATACAATTCAATAATAAAAACGGTACCAAACGCCCTCTGTATGGTAACCTATGGTGATCAAGTTATTAAAGAATCAACTAAACAAGGTTTTTGGGAATAACATTGGATGACAATTGCTCCTGGAATTATCATATCAATAATATACTTATGCAGTAAAATAAATTCCTTCGCATATGCTCTCTGGTGACTAACAAAAATCTGTACGCAGATTGTCGCCATCCAAGCCTACCATGGGTACGTGTCTTCCTTGCCTGGTATTATTCTATGGGGGAACTCTTATCATGCTAATGCGGCATTGATAGCGCAAAAGCAATGTATCAGGGCAATATGTAATGTAGACATTTTAACATCCTGCAGACCATTGTACAGAGAACTAAAGGTGCTTACGGTCCCTTGTATGTATATTTATGAAATCTGCTTGTTTGTAAAAACACAGCCCAACTTGTTTAAAACATGTAAAGAAACTTGCAAGTTTAACACTAGGTACCCTAACAAATTGGTAATTCCAGAAAAAAGAACAAAATTGACAAGTAGGAATGTAAACAGTATGTCAGTTAGTATTTACAACAGACTGCACGATGAGATAAAAGAACTGCCACTACTGGCCAGATTTAAACGTGCACTTAGAAAATGGCTTGTTCAAGAATGTTTTTATTCTGTCATTGAATATTTTGACTGTTATAAATAATCGACTTTTTTAATTTTTTACTTTTATATTTTTTTTGCATTCCAGCTTACGGTGAAATGTGCGAGACTATTAATTTTAACACATCTTATGTACCTACCACATTTTAAGCAAAATAAAGTTATTCTTATTCTTCTTATTCAGGTCATGGCATGCTATGGGCTTGAAACGCTTAAAAATTAAATTTTGAATTATCCTAAAAATAATGGTTTTAACCTATCATAAGAGGTAGGTACCATTTGAAAACTGACATTTTATGTAGGATAATCATATTAAATTTTTAATTAACATGAAACGCAAAGTAAAACATCCTGTCTCTTCTAATACGGGAAGGTCATCACAAATTTGATTATGATCTCTCAAGTGAATTACTCTGTGTTATCAAGATAAAAAGCAACTGCCTGATGCTAAAATATGTCGGTCCGGATGGATGTTAGTGACTCTAGTTCGAGACCTCCGATAAAGTCTCGACTTTAGACACGAGGGCATTTTGGCTCTCGTTGACCTGCTTCCGGGAAATGTTTGCGTAAAGTGCCATGTGAGCATTTTATGTCTGACTAATGTCCGCTAATACTTTTATTTTCAAGGCACAAGCCTTAACAAAAATATTAAAATAATACTTACGGGTCGTATGGTTTGTTGCCCCACATGTGAGCGAAGCTGTTTATGGAGAACACGGCGTGCGGACCAATTATCAGTTGTAAAAAAAATATTATGAGTAGTGATTGCTCCCAGCTCTCTCCCCACAGCAGCGGAGGTATTATTGATGGGATGATGAAACATATCACCAATTTCATCAATATGACGTACCTAGAAATTTTGGTCTTAGTTATTTTTTATTTTTTATTCCCGAAAAAACCGTCATACCTATTACTTAAGTTGTGCGTTTATTTATACTTATTTTAACAAAGGATTTTATAATCTCCAGATAACACTATTTGTCAGATACATTTTGGCTCTAGTGAAGTGATTGCTTTGAAGTGCTTTAACTGTGTCGGTTAATTTTATATGTGGGTTTGGAAAAAATGATCCTTAAAACAAATGTTTTCTCCAAAACCGAGGTATCGTAGCATCGTTTCCTTGTCATAAACCTAAATTACATCCCAAAAGAAAGGTTAGGCGGGGCTATTGCGTCTAAGCGGCTATTGTAGTAAGACGTGTTCTACTTTTAAAATTAGTATTTGTGAAAAGTTATAACAGCCCCTCAGACGCCCCGCCTGACCTTATTCGAGATTTTTTCTGGCTACCGACACTTTCTATACAGGGTGACAGGAAATTCGCCGTATTCCTTGAAAGGGGTTATTCTACAGCTCATTTGTAATGATTTAAGTCCAGTTAACCAGGGGTCAAAACTCATTGGTTTTCGAGTTATTCACGTTTTTAGTTTTTTTTTAAAATACCCTCTTTTCGACCTAAAACTAGTAATTTTGTAAAAACTTCGTCATTTAGAAATAAAAAAAAGTATTTTTCGAATAGCCAATGAACCACTGATTACGAAAAATAAAAAAAAATTACAAAAAAATGCAAAGTTTTTGCAAATAAAAGGATTTGAAGTTAGAAGTTCAAGTAATTATTTTCCAAATTTTGTAACATTTTAAAGCATAATTAAAAAAAAAAGTATGACAATTCGCGTACAAATTACAGGAATAATTTGCTTAATTTATAAGCTTTCTAAAAAGGTACAATTTATGACATTTTAATATTAATTTTATTTAAAAATTTACAATTAACAATAATAGCAGAAATGTTTGCGGTTATAAGCTCCATCGTTTCAACCAAAAAACACGGGAAGCGTTGTAGTAAAATGAATTTAGAACACAGTTCTTTTTTTTAAATTCAGCTATGGGCTTAGTGTCCTATTTTTAAATAAATTTTCTTTTTAAAAACCTAAGGTGCTTTCCATTTTTAAATTTAGAGCATCTCAAATCGTTCTCTTTTTTAAATTCTGCTAATGTCTTACGACGTTCTATTTTTAAATAATGATGCTTTTTAAAAACAAAGTGCGTTCCATTTTCAAATTTCGAGCACCTCAAAGTTTTTGAGTGACCTACGTAATCAGTTAGTTTCAATTTCAACTTTCTTTTCAATTCGGACGATATTGATAATTAAGCTTCTTTCTCAAATGGCTGCTTACCAATTCGAAGAATACGCAGATATCGTTTATTGTTACGGACTCTGCGATGGAGACGCCGCTGCAGCTAGAAGAGAATACCAACGTCGTTACCCTAACCGCCGTTTACCTCACGTAAGTGTGTTTGGTTCATCGTACCGTCTTATTCGGGAAAGAGGATCAGTTCAACGCCGCCAAGCTGACGCTAAAAGACCTCGAAATGATCCTGCTGAAGAAGAAGAAATCCTTCAGTGTTTCCAGGCAGACGGCACTACTTCGACGAGAAATGTAGCTAACCAGCTCGGTATGTCGCACTGGAAGGTGTGGTTTACACTGCACTCAGCTCGGCAGTACCCGTATCATTACACTCCAGTACACGCTATTGAAGAGGGAGACCCAGCGAGAAGGATAGATTTTTGCAGATTCTTAATTAATGCAGATATCGAAGATCCCGAGTACCTGAAGAGAATTTTGTGGACAGATGAATCCAATTTCGACCGTAACGGGATAACAAACTACCACAATCTGCACTTTTAGGCTCCCAAAGGTCAAAACCCAAAAAAATCAAGAGAAGGAGCTCACCAGCAAAGATTTTCTTTGAATGTGTGGATGGGAATCGTGCACGACAATTTGATCGGACCTTTCTTTCTGCCAGCACGATTGACCGGCATCGCATATGAAAATTTTTTGAGGGATGAGCTACCGACGCTACTTGAAAATGTGCCGCTTGCGACAAGAAGGAACATGATTTACCAACACGATGGCTGCCCCGCTCACTATTACCGGGGCGTACGACAGTGGATGGATCAGAACTACCCAAGAAGATGGATTGGTCGAGGCAGCCCAACCCCTTGGCCAGCCAGAAGCCCGGATTTAACTCCATGTGACTTATACATCTGGGGTCACATGAAGGCGTTGGTCTACGATAAACCGATACGTAACGTAGAAGAGTTAAGACAAAAAATTGTAGAGGCGGCACAGACAATGAAAGATAGGCTTTCGAGACGAGTAACAATCACCGAAGTACGAAAAAGGCTTCGTGCTTGCATTCGAAACCAGGGCAAACAGTTCGAGCAAAATTTGTGATGTAATTTACAGATTTAGTTATTAGTCTTAAAATAAAAATTAAAAAGATTAAAATTAAAAATTAAATTAAAATTAAAATTAAATTAAAATTAAATTACACTTATTATTCATACTATTTACTAAATGCTAAAGAGTGCGACTCGATCTCCCATATGTACGTGATTCCAGTGTCGCACCACTGGACAACTAACTCTCTCAAGTACGACATTCACGAGGCTGTTGGAGCTGTCCCGCACTCGACGCATTATGGAGGCAACACGTTTGCGCCTAATTGCTTTAAAGCAGTCCGTTCTTGCCTCCAAGAACATTGCTGACGCGCTGCACCAGCGAGGCAGCCCCATCAGCACCCTGAACGCGTCATTATATTGTACACGAAGCCGATTTAGCGACATCTGAGTATAATTAGCCCACAGGCTGCAGGTGTAAAATGTTTGACAATATGATTTGAACAGGGTTATTTTGACTTCCCGCGAACACCTTGCAAACCTGCGGGCCAACATGTTGGCTCTTACCGCCAAAGCTCTCCGCTCCCGCTCCATATCAAAGTCATCTTTGAGGTCCGCGGTGATCCAGTGTCCAAGGTACTTAAATTCCGTGACTCTACTCAGAGGAACTCCTCCCAAACTAACCGGTGGAACCTTTTTCGGTTTTTTATTCCCCGCTGTAAATACGAGTAGTTCACTCTTTCGGGTATTGTACCTTAGACCGTGTGCCGCCGCGTACCTTTCACATATGTCTATTAAGACCTCGAGGCCTCTGACCGATGGGCTCAGCAGAACCATGTCGTCGGCGTAACTTATATTGTTTGCAAACTTGCCGTCTATAGAACAGCCGACGTCGGCTCCGCTGAGCTCATCGATAAGACCATTAACATAAAAGTTAAACAGTCGCAGCGAAGTCAAACCCCCCTGCCTCACCCCGCAACTCAACTTGTAGTCCCGAGAAGTCACACCAGCCCACCTAACGGAATTAGTTTGGTTTAGGTACCAGAATTGTAGCAGATCTATTATCTCCTTAGGTGTGCTGGTTTCACTCCTCATTTTTCTCCAAAGGACGTCATATGACACCAGGTCAAACGCCTTGGTCAAATCCAAAAAACATGCATATACTGGAGTGTTTCCTGTTACATAGTACTGGACGGTGTGCTTTAGCCGCAGTATTGCCGCCTCAGTTGAAAGTCCGGGTCGGGGTTCGTAATTGATTTTAGTTTTTAAGATTAAAGTTTATTTGATAGTGAAACTGTTTTTTTCCTCATTTTATCCTAACCTTGCTTAATCACTTATCAAAGTATCACTTAAGACTTAAGACAGAAACTGAAGGCAAAACACCCCACGAATTCGAGACACAAACAAATTAAATTAATTAAACTAATGACCCTTTGTTTGTGTCACCAAAGGCAATCTGCTGTGCCTTCTACATCAAGAAGATAAGTTAAGATAAGAAACAGAAGACAAAGTAAGCCCTCGGAGAATCTAAAACGACACAAACAAACCCATTAGAGTCAAGTACGCTAAGTAAAGTCTTCTAGCTGTCCTGCTATTATTTATTATTATTAATTGTATTTTTTTTGTATTAAAATGTCATAAATTGTACTTTTTTAGAAAGCTTATGAATTAAGCAAATTATTCCTGTAATTTGTACGCGAAGTGTCATACTTTTTTTTTAGCTATGCTTTAAAATGTCACAAAATTTGGAAAATAATTGCTAGAACTTCTAACTTCAAACCCTTTTATTTGCAAAACTTTGCAATTTTTTTGTAATTTTTTTTTATTTTCCGTAATCAATGGTTCATTGGCTATTCGAAAAATACTTTTTTTGATTTCTAAATGACGAAGTTTTTACAAAATTACTAGTTTTAGGTCGAAAAGAGGGTGAATAACTCGAAAACCAATGAGTTTTGACCCCTGGTTAACTGGACTTAAATCATTACAAATGAGCTGTAGAATAACCCCTTTCAAGGAATACGGCGAATTTCCTGTCACCCTGTATATCATTGTGCAAAAGTATAGAAGTCGTTAGGCCTTTTCATCTGAACGCAGCCTTCGATACTGACTTGTTGTGGAGCTGGACGAGAGGGTCGTTGGTGAGGTCGCTGAGGTCGAATTTGCTGCCCACCCGCCGCACCGCCGGGTGCCTCTTCATCATGAGCCAGCCCATGTGCGCGAAGAAGAAGCCGCGCGTGGTGTCGTACGGGTCGGCGATGGTATCCGTGAACTTGTGGTGCACGCGGTGGTCCCGGGCCCATTCAAATATAGTAGACTGCACGCAACAGAGAGCTAACTTAAGTAAAAAAAGATAAAAATTCGAATATTTTCTCTCGTTTTTGAAATCGAACGCTCGAAAGTCAAAAATGCACTTGGTTGCTGTTGGACAATCTGCACTTTCTAGAGCATTGAAACTGCAAATCGACCAATAGCAACCAAGTGCAGTCGGTCCTGACTGCTTAAAGCAGTCCGTGTATGGTGGGTCTTATCTTCACACCGGAACACAACAATGTGAACACGGCTGCTTGATTCTCTAATGATGTATATTCGTATGGTACCTACGTCTAATCTAAAAAATGACTATTGTCTACCACGAAGAGGCATGTTCCAACTGACTGATTCATCATCGCCCACCCAAAACTACTAGGTAAAGACTTGCTGGATTTGTTACTAGAAATACTGAAGTTGCTACGTGTATGCCTCTAATATTTGAGGAGTTCCCTCAATTGCTCATGGATCCGTCATTAGATTCAGATTTGGTGAGAATGGTGCCACCTCGAAAGTAAACGAGTAAAAAAAAAAGATAAAAGACATTTTATTCAGTAAGTAGGCCGTACGGGCACTTTTACACGTCAAGAATCTACCAGCGCTTCCCAAGAGGAGACACTGCTGAGAAGAAACGTCGCAAGAAACTCAGCAGTCAGTCATTTTTTAAACATATTACAATGGTACTACTTAGGCCCTGTTGTTTGATCAGTAGTTAAACTAACTAATTGTTAAAATTTGAAAAAGGAATCGAAAATTTGAAGTAATCTCAGGGAAATGTGTCAAATTTTCTATTCCTTTTTCAAAATTTAACAATTAGTTAGTTTAACTACTGATCAAACAACAGGCCCTTAATCTAGCATTATATAAAGAAATAAATATTACATTCTATGTATATAATATCAAATACCTAACATGCGTAGATCAGCAGGTTAACATGCCAAAAATCTTACGTGAGAGATAAAGAAAGAAAAAGGAGAACAAAATAAACTAAAACCCACCTACTTATATTTGTTTATAACTTAAGTATAAGTATAACACGGCGCAAGATGACCACTCCGGAACCGTGGTCCTACTGCGATGTCCCACTGGTGGGACGAAACTTTTTCGCAAACACACACTTGACCGTTTTTTTATGCCGAATTGAAGGAACGCCATATGGTAAATATTATCTTATAAAGAAAGTCGTGTGAGTTACTACACTTATAATAACCCCCAAGAACGGCTGGTTAAATTTTTAGCGGATGACTCGTGGTCACACCAGTTTGTCACCCCAGTGCTATTCGCTTTAGTCGGTTATTCGTCAGAAATAATTTTTATTCGGCAAAAGTAGGTAGGTTAGGTTCGTTAGGTATCTTAAGATGCCCGAAGGGCAAATCGCTCAGAAATAGGAGCCCTGCCATAGGCAGGGCTCCGTCGAAAGGCACTGGGGTGACCACGAGTCTGCACCCAAATTTTTATGATTTTTGTGTTTTGGGTTTGTCGTCGTCAGGAATAGCATTATATTAAAATTATGATATAAGTCAATAAAAAAATAATGCTTTTCGCCTGAAATTATACTTAGGTATGACGGGGTGCTACTTCTCCGGGCAGAACGACGTCTGCCGGGTCGACTACACTGAAAAAAATACCTCGTACTAGGAACCAGAATCTGGTTATCAGTACAGTATTGTCTTGCTATATATGTGACGACAAAACTCTTTGTATACGTAACCAGACTGTTCTAGTTATATCAAACTTGTTTAAAACTACGAAGCACGTAGTAACGACTACAATGCTGCCGTCCATTAACTAAAAGGCGGCTAAAGGCTCTTACGACCTTTTTGAGTTATATATACAGGGCGACTCAGCTACTTATTAGCTATCGATCTATCTAGGTTTGGTTTCAATACCTTTAAAAACAACCGAGATACAGCCTTCAGAAAAGCGGCTAAATTCAGATTTTTTGGGATATTACTACCAAAAAGGCGGTTATTTAACACTTACCTATCTTAAAGGCGATTAAAAGTCGATAACTGCCAATTTTTAAACGTAACACGTGTTACGGTACAAGTCTTAAAAGCAGCTATTTTATTTTCCACAACTTAAAAGCGGCTATTAGACTTTAGCCATCTTATAGCTTAAGAACGTAATATTCAACTGCAAAAGAGGTCCTAGATTAAAAAGCGGTCTATCCGTGTTTACATAAGAAATAAGCGGTTAAAATCCAATAGCCGCCTTATTGTATGTAAATTTTATTATTTTTTATCAAAATACATACCTTAAAGGCCGTGACGGTTTTATAATCTAGAAACCAAAGTAATAAAAATCAATTCTTGCTTCATTAAATGGCGGCTATACGACATTGCCTAACTAAAAGGCGGCAACTCATTCCCCGCGCAGCAGTCGCCCTATCCCCTGTCTCGCCTGTCGGGCTGACGGCGTCGGCCGAAGTCAGTCGCCGGAGTGCTTATCTAAAGAGCTGAGGGCCCAGACAAGATGCACTACGCTAGCTAGCGTTTCTCTTCGTTTAGTTTTTAAACCGATCGCGTCACTGGTAGATGACGTGATACGAAAAGTCACGTGATGTGCGGGATGTGCCAGTGACGCGTGGTTTAAAAACTCAACGAATAGAAACGATAGTTAGCGCAATGCATCTTGTCTGGGCCCTCTGGTCGCTTCGCAAGCGCCGCGGGCGTCGATTTCCGCCAATTCCACCATGCCGCTGCCTCCAAGAAAAACGTCTACGTAAAGTTAAAATTTCTCAAAAGGCAGTTAGGTCTAGCTAGTACCTACTATCAAGTAAACTTTCGTTACTATAGCTTGGTCCCCCACTCGCTTTATAGTAGGGGAGCCCATGAAACTAAACCTAGTCCGATAATACTACCGGATGAGATATATTATTATATATTTAGACGCGTCGTTAATGGGAGAACACGAAATGGCGGGTCCATATTGGCTCATATAAAATTGGTCTTTCGATTTTTTATACAAATAACGATTTGTGACTATACTCATCATAACTCTGAAAAAAATTTGCTCATACTTTTTGTTCATACTTTTTTAAGTCATAATTATCGCAACTCATAAAGCAGTTTTTCAAAAAGCTGTTACATTTTAGATTTTTATAAATCTAACCAACCTAACTTAATTTAATCTACACGTAAGATATTTAAGAAATTGTGAAAAGTGTATCGATGAATATTGGCGTTATAAGTTCAGATGATTATAAGTTTCGATCATTTCTACTAAAAAAAATATGAATAGTATGAAGAGTGATCATTAGGTTGTAAAATTCTATGAGATACCTAACTTGCAATTTTATATGAACTTTGGCGCTCCTGAAACAAACCAAACAAATGCCCAGGCCGCGGTATTAAAAAAAATTCAAAGAAATTTTTAGAATCGGGTTTTTGGTATGATAAGACTCCCAAATTTCGTTTGTTCCTCGAAACAGGGGAGGTGTAGGACTATACGATAATGCAATGCTGCAAGCCCTCATAATTGGCCTTATCAGTGCCAAGAGCATGACAAAGACGCCTCGTACTTAGAAATCTAGTACGATCGACCTCCTCAAAAAACAAATGCGCATCAGAAAGAGCATGAATTTCTGTGTCAGGAAAACCACTGCTGCATTTTCCAAACACTGGAGAAAGAGGTAGCTGCAGCGATTGAAGGTCATCCTTTGCGCAGCTGTATTCGATCAGACTACCGGATGAGATTATATTAGGTCCTTACCTATGAAATTGGCATTTTCTATGGATAATTTTATGAAAACTGTGGTTTTCATACATTTAATTTAGTGGATTATTTTGTAACGTCAAATACAAACCAAACAAAATTCTGTCAGGAATATTTGACACTTCTAAGTTAGATTATACATATTATACATATCCTAATTACTTAAAAATATTTGGCTTCATAAAACTCTGCGTAATTGAAACACTTGAACTCGCAGCACATGAAAAGAGTTGAGTACACACTTAAATTTTAAACATTAAGTTAGAAATTTAACCATATTATTTGTATCTATAACCTTTGTAACATAGTGAATTAATGAAATTAAAAAAGATCTTGAAAGTTAAAGTTAAATAAAACGCCAATTTCATAGGTAAGGACCTAATATATATTTAGACGCGTCGTTAATGGGAGTACACGAAATGGCAATGGCTGCTATGCAAAAAACCTGGCAACGGTATTGAAAAAAAAAACCCAAAAGAAACGGTTTTCTATTTAACGATAAGACTTCCAAAATTCGTTTATTCCTCGAAACAGGGGAGGTGTATTGACCATGCTATAATGCAGTGCTTGCAAGCCCTCATCATTGTTCTTATCAGTGGCAGCACGATCTACCTTCTCAAAAAACCTCTAGTCTAAACCAAGACTTGTTTGACTTTTTTATAACGAGTCTGTTATAAGTGATACAAGTACAGTTGGTAAAAATAAAGCGTGTCACAAAGACGTTTTTTTAAACCCTGACGCACAAAAGAAGGGCGTTATAAGTGTGACGTGTAAGTCTGTGAGTGTGTGTGTGTCTGTCTGTGGCACTGTAGCTCGTAAAGGGGTGAACCGATTCGGATGCGGTTATTTTTATTTGAAAGCAGGTTCATTGGCGGTTTTCATAAAACCTAGCTTAAAAAACCAGCTTTCAAAAAAATCTGTTTGGGAGCTACGATGCCACAAACAAACACTCAAATACATAGACATAGAGATACACGTTATAAACGAACACCCCTCTTTTTATTTATTAGTTATTGGATGTCTGTTAACCGCAGAAGGTTTCGGTTTTATTTTGAGATTAGGTTTGATATTCTACTTGTTAAAGTTCCAAGTGTTTTTACTGATGACAGCCTTCTATTTTAAGAATGAGTTATTGATCTCTTTTTGTTTTTATAAGTTTAAAGAAAGGTATTATTTAGTAGCTAAGCAATAGAAAGTTACGCGTTTAAACTGTGATTTTATCAGTGTACCTTTGCAATTTGTTCCTTTATTATACAGATTTTTATATTTTGTATGAATGAATTTGATTTCAACATAGTAAATGGTGTTTTTATTAAGTTTAATTTCGCTGTGTTTTTAGCAACTACCCGAAGTCATTGGATTTAGTAACATACTTCGATTGCAATCCATAGCAAAAAAGCAGTTATTTTAATTTGTTCTTCAATTAACTGCCTTTTTCTCTAGCATTGATGATACAAAACGTATATTAGATTCTGCCATATGCACTCATTTTAAACTAGAAGGCCGTTAAAGTCGTATGGCCGTCTTATAGTCATGTCTGTTTGCACAGGATTAACTAGGCATACATAGCTAAAAAGCGGCTATATCATGTAACCGCCTTTTAGTTATGTTTTTCATATAACTTTTTTGTATTTGTACAATCTATGGTGGATAACCTAAATTACTGAACTAGAAGGCGGCTAAACATACTTTAACCGCCATTAAGCTATGTAACGTAATTCATAAAATTCTACGGTATCATAGCTAAAAAGGAAAATCGAAGATTTCAGCTATAAAAACAAGGAAAACCATATCAAATTTATATGTATAAAATAGAGCAAGTCTCGAATATTAGTATACAAAAAAAAGTACAGGGATATCGCTCACCAGTTTTCAGAGACATGGTTTCCCATGTTTTTTGGCCATAACTCAAAATGACCCTCTTGTATTTAGCCGCCTTTTAGATAATGGACGGCAGAATGCAGGAATGTTCGCCTCACTAATCGTATATTAAAGATAAACAAGTTAAATATTTATAGTTACAAGATGATATTGTAATGTTTAGACATCAGGCCATGGTGGAAACAAGGCTTTTAGTAAAGGTATTGAAGGTGTAGGTGATATTGATATTGATATTGTAATACTGATATTGTTCACGTTACAAGAACGGATTGTAACTAGATATTAGTATTGTTAACCCATCAGCTCGTACTTGCAAAAACTTCCGTATATGCCTCTAGATTCCATGTTTTTAGTTGGTTTTGCACTTCCTCGTCCATTGCTTGCACACTTTTATAAACTCAATTATTCCAAAATGAGTGACGTCTCAATTATTCCAAAATGAGTGACGTAACAGAACAGTTGTGACGAAGGCGAGCGAACTGCAAGCAAAGTGAGTGCCCCCGCCGCCCGCGGCCGGCTCTCTGACGCAATACGCTTCCCCTCCCCCACCACCCGCACCCTTTTGATTCATTCAGATTACAATGCGCATAGTAAAAATAACAAACATTTTGTATCAACTACACCTGCATTTTTAATTTTACATTGCAATTGTATATATTACGATGCATATTATAAAAACACAAACGTTTTGTATTTAATACCCTTGCATCTTTATTTATACAATGCAATTGTTAATTAGTACAAGACTGCGTTAACTAGACCGTGCAGTGGCTTTTATAAACCACATAATACACGATACAATATAAAACCCGCAACTAGTTGATGTGTGCACATTACAATGCGCACAATAAAAATAAGAGACATTTTGTATCAATTAGGTACACTTGCATCTTTATTAATACATTGGAATTATTCGTATTACGATACATATTACAAAAAATATAAAACATTTTGTATTTATTACACTTGTATCTTTATTTAAGCAATGTAATTGTTAATTAGTACAAAATTTCGTTTAACTAGATTCGTGCAGTGGCGTTTACAAAAAACATAATACACGATACAACATTTTTGATGAACGCTACCAGATTTTAGTTGAGATAACTAAATATTTCACAACTACACGTTCTTGTAGTATTGTAGAAAAATATTTTTTTCAGTGTAGTTATTATAAAAAAGTTTTTCTTGTTCTGTGTTATTACATACATACATACATAAACTCACGCCTTTATTCCCAGAGTGGGGTAGGCAGAGCTCCAGAATTACCAACAACTCTAAAAACTTGTTAATAATTCTGTAACCACATTTTGCACTTTTAGGCTAAGATGTTTACCAGTGTATTAGTGACAGGTTGCAAGCCCATCGCCTAACAGTACTATACGCCTTTATTCCCTTGGCCGTCTGTGTTATTAAACATTACAAAAACGAAGAAAAATTGAAATAGAAAAAGACGACGATATTATGGAACTGCAAATACAGTTAGTTCACGGCGAAATTTCAGTTGGCCATTATTTAGAAGCTTTGCGGTAAAATAAATGCTGGAATTATTTTGAATTTTATTGCCTTTTAATGATTACTATTTTAACTCGTTCACTTATTTATCTTGTTTCAAGAAAGTAGCGACTATTATTTACATACCACACTGTAACAAAACGGTCAAGTGTGTGTTTGGTGGGACCACGAAAAAGTTTCGTCCCACCAGTGGGACATCGCAGTGGGACCACGGTTCCGGAGTGAAGATGACCACATAAAAGTTTCGATACGTTTTCCTACCTCAACGGTGTCCCCTAGACAAGATAAAGCTTTTGCAAGTGATCAAATTATTACTGACTATGTTTTGGGTTAAGACCATGCATTTTTGTCTGTTAGATAGTCCTCGACCCTATAATACGCTTTAGACATTAACGACTTTTTCAAGTAATTTTTAAGTGCTGGAAATTGTAACTTTAAAACTACGTCAGGTAATTTATTACAGAAATGAATGCATTGACCAACAAATGATTTATGTACTTTACGGACGCGGAATTTTCGAATAGCGATTTTATTTTTATTTCTAGTATTTAAATTATGTATATCAGAATTCTTGGTGAAAGAATCTAAATTCTTAATAACATAAATAATATTTTCATAAATAAATTGAGACGCTACAGTTAAGATATTAATTTCTTTAAAAAGTTCTCTTAAGGAGTCACGGGAATTTAAGTTGTAAATAGAGCGAATGGCCCTTTTTTGTAAAACAAATATAGTTTGTATGTCAGCAGCCTTACCCCAAACCAGAATAGCATACGAGATGACACTATGGAAATAATTATAATAAACTAAGCGAGCTGTCTCAACATTGGTTAATTGTCTATTTTTTCTAACGGCCGAGCTTAGTTTACCTGCCAGAACAGCTATATGGGGACTATCCCATGTCGTACTATCCCAGAAGCTAATACGCAACATCGACAAGGTCACGTCACGTTCTGCTAGCCATGCATAATTCTTAGGTATAGGTATGGCAATTTGATCGCAACATTAATTATCTAACAACAAAAATCATAGCTGTAGACAACTGCTTATATTTTACTTGAAACAGACTTTGATGGGAACTGAAATTGAAAATTGGACAAGAACTTTTGAACAGTAGCAAATCGCTAAACACCGTGGGGTAAAATCAATAGGTCCCGAAACCGCCTATCGATCTACTTTATTTGATCCACCCCTCTATTTACAAAACGCCGCAACACACATTTCTACCAAAAGACTCGATTATTTTAAGAAAAAACGTCAGTACTGCCTCACCCGCTGACTTGATAATCTGCTGTAAAATGTGGATAAAACTTTCATGTGGATTCACGACGGCGGCACGCCCTGCTAAGTACCTACCTATTTAAATCAAGGTGGCTCGAACGCATTTTTCATTGGTAGGATATTTTCCCTAATCGCATTTTGCCCTGATCGTGCTTTGTCACGTTCTCTTTATATATATAATCGATTTTTACTTTAGTTTCATAATCTCAGTTTTTTTAGCCACATTTAGCCGTAAACAATTTTTTTTAAATCTCACCTTTTCACATTGCATTTAGTCATAAACGCACATTTTTTAAGTTACCCTTTGGCTCAGATAAGTGGATGTTATGAGAGGGGTTACCCCGAGGATTGTATTGAAAGTCAAAGTTGATTGTTAAAAGGTCTATTGAAACTGTAAACTTAAACAACACTTATCTAATTAGTAAATAAATACAAATGTGGGTCGTAAAATACCCTTTTTCACGGACAATCTCTAGTACGATACGAAGTACAGTAGCGCGAGCGTGTTACTATGCCGGGCAACGCATGCTATGGCAACTTAGTACATTTGATATGGTTCGCTTTTCATTCTTCTCTGACATAATTAACATGGCGCGTGGATTAAACAATAATAGACTCTTGGTCAACGGTGTAAGCGCTTCAACGACCGCCTTATGATTGAGCGCCATCTTCGAGACATGACGAGCTTTTTTTTCGTAAGCGATACGAAAAAAAACCAATGTCAGTGTTGCTGATGGATTAAAAAAAATGCACTTTAGGAACCAAACAAAAATGTAACATAATACAAAAAAGGATATTTATTAACTTTTGTTATTTTGAAATATATATTATGGTTTATAAAAATGCAAAAATATATAATTTATGACAATTTGTATTGAATCAATATGGCAACACAATAAGTAACTGTCTTGACATTTTTTGACATTGTTCAAATTTTTGTTTCTATGTCAGTGAAAAATTCATTTCCGAATTTTTCATAGAATTTTTCACGTTGCATGATGTGTTATGGTGTGCTTCGTACCTGGCTGCAATAATTGGACCGTAGAAGGTATTTCACATGAATAGGTCACGCACAGATTCCATTATGTTCTATTGATTAAATTGGAAAATGTGTCTGTCTCTCAGCCTTTCAGGCTTCACTGAACTGATAAAATCCCTACAAAATAATACCCATTTACTTTTCATTTCCGATTTTTACAAGCATTTATTTAACTTGCAATGTATGTAGGTATGTACGGATCAAATCTTGCAAATTAAATTTGACCCACTTCCCGCTAACGGAATGGGCTAAAATTTGGACCACATAGGTATGTAAACTCTATGAGAACGCAATATTATCGTAGCTAAGAGGTGATCTGATGATGGAGTTGGAAGGTGGCGACAGAATCTCCGCTATTCTTAACGTAGACCCACCATATTGGAACTCAATAGTTTGGTCTCGAAAACAGGAGACTTTTACTTTAATTCCTAATCCCCTAGCTGGGGCAACCACAGAGCGTTGCCATTGGGCTCTAACTCGCACTGCGTGCTTCACCTCTAGCGATATAGACGATAGCGAACAGCGATACACGTGTTCTACAATGACGTATACAATTTAAATTAAATAAGATTTAACATAGTTGAGATACCTTATTTTATTACAGAATATTAAATATTTAATAATTTCAGGGGGAATACCGATTCCCTGATGCGTTATTAAAGCAAGTAATTATAACCCCAGTGTACAAGAGCGGGAACCGAGACGATGATGTCTCGAACTATCGCGCTGGAGTTTTAAACAGGTGTAGTATTTAGTACTAAAAACTAAAGTAAGTATACCTTATCATTAGTAATTATTTATTTAGATAGAACAAACTTGAGTCACCGAAAATAAAATGCTTCAAACATTAGAAAGCTATTATACGAAAGCTCTTAAGTTATGTATGATATGTGATATTATATTATTTATTTCAAAAACTTGAGATATTTAGGTAAGTGCATTTGAAGTGAAATACAAACAAACAACACCGTGTTCCTTTTTTAAAAGACTTCAAAAAAGGAGGTTCCCAAAATTCATCTGTGTTTCTTTTTTTATGTTTGTTACCTCAGAACTTTCGACTGGGTGAACCGATTTTGATGATTCTTTTTTTATTTGAAAGCTAGTGCTTTCTGTTTGGTCCCATTTTTATCAAAATTAAGATCTTAGATTAAGATGATGGAATCTATGAGGAATCAACGGAACTCTATAAAATGTATAGGCACACCTTTAGTGATTTTGGTATTGTTCATAGTAACTCTTGTATTTGCTCTTGGAAAGCACTATTTGGTAAAGTGGAACTGATAATGAAGACCACAGATGGCCACCGGAACTCCTAAACGGTATATATTTCAAGCGTGCTGACAAGATATTTCGATTAAGATAGTTGAGCGACTATGATGAAGCATACTTAGGTTTAAATATATGACTCTGACTTTCCCGCGACGTTGCTTGCGGCGAGATTTAAATGTTCTATAGTTTCTTATTAATTGAGAAGTGGGACTGCATAATTATGATGACTTAAAAGTATAAAATAAAATTATAGTTTAAAAAACAAAACACCGACTGCAAAAGCAAAAAATAACTTCTTTTAAAATGGTAGCTTAGGTCAGTCCAACTGAAGTCGGCGTCCTACAATATTTTTAACCAAAAGCAGACTTCAGTTGGACTGACCTATTACCTAACATTTAAAAGATGTTATTTATTTCCCCGTGTGGTAACCGGATTAGAATAGTGCCACTCCGTACCTTTCCGTGGATGTCGTAAAAGCCGACTAAGGTAATAAAGGCATGTAGTACTGTTAGGCGATGGGCTTGCAACCTGTCACTAATACACTGGTAAACATCTTCGCCTAAGTTTGCAAAATGTGGTTACAGAATTATCAAAAAGTTTTTATAGTCGTTGCAAATTCTGTAGCTCTGCCTACCCCACTCTGGGAATAAAGGCGTGAGTTTATGTATGTGTGTATGTATGTAGTTATTGCTTTTTGAAGGCGGCTTTGTGTTATTTTTACTTTGTTTTAAAACTACTTAATAACAACCCTTTTTATTTCACCATGTCCGTCTGTCCGTCGTCCGTCTGTCGACGGTTTTACTCAGGAGACTATTGACACAGAATAAGTAGTAGTACAAGTACTATTAGTACTACAAAGCTAAAGAGTTTTAATGTAGCACCAGCTGTTGCCCGCGACTTGCCCCATTTGACTCCGGACGGTGAGGTGAAGAAGTAACATGATCAATATCCCACTTTTGACACCGAGTTGTTTTTGACGACTTGAACTTTAACCTTTTTTATTTTCGAATTTATAACATTCGCCCGAAAACAATTTAAAAAACACTGAATTTTATTTTAGCTCTCGCAATGGCATAATTTTGTCTTGACGGCACCGATGATGGTGCGGAACGAGAGCGTTGTTGTAGTGGATGCTGCACAATTGGCTGCGGGTATTCAATGCAAGAGCCGTAAATTTTGCTTCACGATGACTTAAAACACAGGTAAAGTTAAACGGTGATTACACTGAGTCGTTCCCGTAATGCGGTCGCCGAAGTTGTTTCAAACTACTGCGGCGAATGAACGTCGTCTTTACATTACTTTAGGTCTGTCCGCCTACTTCGATCACGTAGCTAGGCGGTTGCAGCTGTCGATCGCTGAATTCAGCCGACTGCCGTGTTCTGTTACACCGTTGCAGTCGCCGTATGTAACATGGGGCGGACGACTCAATGTAGTTGCAACAAAAATAAACATTTTACTTCTCATGCGCAGGGAAGTTACATATAGGCGGCATAAAGTTAGGTAGGTATATATGTTTCCTCTAGGGACATAAGTCCTTTAGCTTTTGGATTTTCTTGGACAGCCACATACTTAGAGCCAAATACGATATGTATGTCTGTGTGTATGTGTATGTATGTATGTACCTATGACGTAAACAAAACGTATGATACGCAAACAATCCACTAAGTTCTTGTTCAAAAGTTGTAAAATTAACCCCAACGGCTGACTTGGTTGAAGCACCCCTATCATCATGTTTAGGTTTACGTAACAAAATGGTAAGAAAAGTATCTTTGCCGTTGGAGACGTTTGATTTTTGCTATGTAGGTGATTTTCGCCCCTTGGAACTGAGACAAGAGGTACTTTATTATAATATTTTTTTATTATTTTTAGGTTACAAGAGATTCTTGGAGGCGGTTTTGTGTCCAGAGCAAAGAAATATGTCCCAGTTTTAACAAGAACACCTACTTATCTGCACAAAGATTCTGTCTCGTATTATCTGTGAGATTATAGAAACCAAATAATACTTAAGCTAGAAAAAAAACAAAAGATTGTCATAATAACCTGCAGTGAAGACCAGCTGAACTCCCATTATGTAAAAAAGAAAAACAGTGACTGACGCCTCTCTGCCTCTCTGAAGATGAAGATGAAGCGAAATACCCGACTCAAAGAACAATTGGCTCATTGGATCATCATCTAAATCATTATTTCTAAGAACTGTCTTTGAGGCTATTGAAACCAATCAATTTATTTCTGTTAAATGAAGTGAAATGAAATTTATTTATTTGCGTTAGACTTAGTTACTATACTTACATATTATGATGATCTTAACACTAAATATTAGAACCATACATCTAGACGTAGATAAGTCATGCAAATATTTAATATGAAAGTGTTAATTATACTGATATCACTAAACTAGAGTTGAGTGTAGTTTAGTTATGATCTAATAGGCTAGACGTTTTTTCCATCACATGGGACCAACGGCAATAAGACCACTGCAGAAATCAGAAAAAAAAAGTAAAGTCCAACATTCTTACTACGCGTTGAAAACACCCCACCGCATACAAATTGATACTCAATTATGACGTCAAAATTGATTAAATCTACACTAAATTTATGGCAAAATCAAGTTCTTACGTACACAAGATCGTAAAAACTGCTCAATAAAAAAGGCTCAGTCTAAAAATCTAAATTTTCGGATCTTCGAAGTCTTACGTAGGTATTCATAGGTCGCTCCTATAGGTCGTCTTTGTTTTATAATAATTTCCAGTTTTCAATCGATATTAAGTACTAGGGTAAGTGTATAGTAAAGTTCCTGTGTGTATAGGAAAGTTAAAAGCCCCTCACTAGTTTGTAAGTTGCTGTGCCCTATAAAGATCTCATACCTTATAAGTAGTTATAAGTTACCTAACACCTGTATATTATGAATAACAGCTTATGAAAGCAATAAAAAGTTGAAAAATTAAGTTCAACAATGTCATCATCCTAATTAGGTACGCTAATTTGTTTAGAAAACTCGTCATAATTTTAAACAAGTGTATCTAAACATAATAAGCTTAAATGCAATAAATGATTTATTTACATATTCATATGTTTACATGACAATGTAATTAGTTGGATTCCTCGAGCTCTGAAAATAGATAGGTACACTGCGGCCACATCTGTGAGATTTGAAAATATTTGTGTTAATACTTAGTAGTTAGTTATTACTAGTTATCTTTCTTTATTTATGTTAAAAAAGAGATGCCAGTTGATTTGGCCGCAGTATTAGGAAGACCCATTAAATATATGATCCTCACAGAGTATTAGTTATAAAAGGTTTTAAAAAACATTTGGAAAATAAATTGATCTTGAGAGATCCTGTATTGAGTGGACTTTTTCCGGCTAAAATTATTGACTTATCACTGATTTATATGCAAATAAGAAATGATTAGGCGCGGCGGCGCGGCGTAGCCCCACTTACTAATTAAAAGCCCGTCGTTTTTGCGAGTTTATCAGTTCTCAATGTAAAACATTGCCATCACGCCTAATATGTTCTTTTTTGCAGTACTTACTCTAAATCAAACTTAACCCCTTTTTCATACAACATTATGAATCACGGTGTTTAAAGCCATAGTAGTTAATATGTGCCAAGTGTCTTAACTATCATTGGTCTTTAAGTACCTGTTGTGATTTTGTATGAATAAAGGGGTGGAGAATAGCTTACGTATGTGGTTATGTATAAGCACATGCTTACACACACATACGCATAGAATTAGTTTAAATAACATGAACTAGATGGCAGAACAAGCAACCTTTTTTTTTTTTTTACTCGTACAGAAAACAACGCCGAGTTGCCAGTCTATATCCAGTGTACAATAGTAGTCTTTGGGGCAACGGGAGGCGGCAAACTCGAAGCGTCTCACCGAACTGACGCCGCGTGACTCGGCATTGGCGCGCAAGGCGGTTGAGCGTAAAAGAGACAAATATTATGCTTCTTATCGTGCTACTCCATATAACGGCTAGGTACACGCGGCCGCGGGACGCTCGCTTGGGTAAAGCCGGACATTCACGGTTTGCTATAATGTTTTATTACCTACTGCAAAAATGTGTGGAAAAAACCGAGGGAGTTAGAAATTGCCAACAATCGTGAAGGTTATACATGACGTGTCGCACGATGTGTAGCTTTAGCACATTTACATTACAGCTCCGCCATACCCCAGAGGCATGGCTTACAATTCAAACTGCTGCCCCAAGTCTTGCCCACATTCATCAGTTTAATGGTTATATGAATTCGTAGTGGATCAATTTGAAGTATATTGAGATATTATCATGTCATGGACAGAGGCATCGCACCAACAACGTCGCCGAAGGCTACCACAGGCGGTCTTAAAAAGAAAATAAGTTGCGGCAAACATTTTGCTTTCTTTTATACAAGCCATGAAAATCGAAGCGGTGCAAGTAAGAGTAGATTTCTCTATAATATGCCAACTTCACACAGAAACCAACATTTTTACGCGCCGGGAAAAAAAAACCAGGGACAGCAAAATAAACGGTGTAGTTGCCGTTTGGGCAAAATATTTTTCGCCAAATTTCACTTCCCAAAAAACTTATCGCAGTAGTTTAATTTCCCAAACGAATCTTTAGCACATTTACATTTCGCATTTTATTTATTTCGTCAAATTATCATTTTGCATAATTTTACTTTGTCAAGTTTTATTAAGACAAACGTTTATTAAGCAAATGTTTTCCTTTGGCAAATATTATATTCCAAAAAAGTGTTTGTTCAAATTGTTACCTCGCACACTCAATTTATACCGTAGTAAAAGTAGGTTAGGTTAGGTTAGAACTGCGACCCCCACAGAAACGAACTGCTACCAAAAAATTAGGTTAGGTTAGAACTGCGACGCCATGCTGAGCAGTGAGAGATCGTGGTAGAGACGCATTTCCTCTCCTTCAAAAAAAAAAGGTTAGAACTGCGACCCTAAAAATCATGTGTTGTTATGTTGATGTAATGTTATGTTATGTTATGTTGTGTCTCATTTTTTTAAAGTTATTTATAACATATAAGATTGATTTTATTACATAACTACATATTTTACATGAAAGTGGTCACGTAGGTACTTAATAACGTGTCTGGTAATAAATGACAAATAATAAAAAAACAGTGCTAGTATTACTTTAGGTACAGTCAGCAGTAAATATCTACACAGGCGAAAAGCTCAATTGGATTTACACGCTACTGAATTGTCAAGAGAGAATAAGTGTGTATAAATGTTTTTGAGCTCTTCGTCTGTATCTGTTGGTGACTGTAGGTTAAAATGACGAAAACAACATAAAATTTTAATTTTCAACTTAATAGCCTAACTATTTTTAAACATTTATTATGTTTTCAGGGACACGTAATGAGAAAAACAAATTGCAATCGGTCAATTTACAGTAGGGTAAAAAGCATATGTGACTATTATGCTGTTAGGCAAATTATTTATAGACCAAAAAGCGAATCAAACGTTATGCTGTGAGGCAAATTCCCCATAGTTAAATATACGATTAAGCACAAAGCACACGTGACAACACACGATCGTGGCAAAATGCGACTAGGGAAAAAATCCTACCGATGAAAAATGCGTTCGAGGCACCCATCTACCAAATTCTTTATCCACAGTAATAAACGCGACAATATAAGTAGTAGGCCTGCAAGTCGGAGTGGACCTTACCTCTCCTGAGAGAACATAGCAGAACAGGAGAAACCATCGAAGCGGCTCCTTGGCCTTAAAACTTCGATGGGTCCAGTAGCGGTGCACGCCGCCCGTCACACCAAACGAACCCAAAATATAGTTTATCGACACTGAAAAACGTATAAAAGATACATATTTTATTATTTACTATCGACCCGCCCTTGCTTCGCTTCGGTTTATGTGAGTTATTTTATAAAACAGCATCAAAAACCGATGCGCGGTTTAGGAGGAGTTGGACAGACGCGGACTTTGTCTCATACTATGTAAAGATAATGATTATACAAAGTTAACTGACACTGGATAGTAATATGTCATTAATATTCGTATTTTTATTAAAAAAACACTTAATTTAACACTCCAAAATTGGTTCGCCATGGTGGTTAAAAAACTTTACTAACCTAATAAAACTATTCATGAGGTTGGAATGTTAAGGAAAATAAAGTCGCCGAGACTACATAGCTACGCATAAGTAGTTAATTTCGTATTTAGCATTTTATAAGTAATAAGTATCCGTTATTATTCGTTAGTGATTTAATGACAAATGTAAATAATATAATTTCAATATTGAAGATACCACTGTATTAATTTTATTGTGCTTTCGTTGCGCCAAGTGTATCACGACCTTCCACAGCCGTCATCTTTGATTTTAGTGTTTACGGCCGCGCGAGGCCAGCTGGGTGACCGGCTAGATGGACGCGTGACGTCCTTCAAGTGGATTTTTGTTTACTTTTGTAATGATAACAAGAGAACATATCGAGTTGCAATCGGCCCGATACGTATTTAGTTGTGAAGTGTAACATGAGGAGTGTTTATGTTAAGTGTTTTTGTAGTATGAAGTGGTTGGAATTGTCGGTAATTGGACGTGAGTGGTATGGTACCATAGGATCGAATGGTTTAGGCCGTACGTTGTCTGCCGGCCAGTCAGTCATGGAAGAGTTTAATGTGTACAGAGGATTATGCTAAACTTTTTTTCGATACCTATATCGGATATCTATATCATAATTATAAGTATGTATATTCAGTACTTACGAAGGAGGAGTGTCTGCCATTTGGGTGCAAATTGTCCCGTTATCAAGTCGTATCCCAGCCACGCCAGCATTATGGCGTGGGTCAGGGCAAAATATATGACGTTTCTCCATCGAAGAGGTGTGAGGAACCCCACTGACCTCTCCATGTCTCGTATTCTAGCCATAAACCGTGGTTCGTGTCTGGGTCTCAACTCATCGTAGGCATATTGCTCCTTGTACGGGTCGCTGCTTGGTAGTTCCGATTCAGATATCTCATTTCTGGGACTCATTTTGTTACCTGTAAAATAATGACACCACAAAACCAGAAATGAAATTAATATCGGGGTAAAATAAGTTTGGCACTTTTCTTAGTCATGATTCTGCCATCCCTTCGTGGGAATATACTCTCTGTGGAGAGGAAGCACTGAAAGACATTCAACAGTCAGTCTCTTTTCCTTCTTGGATCATTCTAATGGCTGGAGTTGCTATAATCGTTTTCACCATGTTTTCGTACTCTAAATGTTCGTAAAATTAATTAAAAATGTTTCTGCAGCATACAATACAAAACAATACAAACCACTTTATTGAAACACCACATACTTACACCAAGTAACGGATATAAAGAAAACAAAGTTACATATTATTGAGTCAACAAGGGGTCTTATCGCTAAATAGCAATCTCTTCCAGACAACCTTACAAAGAAGACATGGTTAAAAATAAACAATAGTACCTAATAGGCAAAGTTAACCAAAGCAAATCTGACAAAAAAGTAAGAAATCGCAGAACCCATAATTTTCTACTGTTCAATTAATTTAAGACTAAATAATTCGATCAAAATGTCACTTAACAAGGGGCCATATTATGTTTTGATTAGATATTTGTTAAAACTTAAAAAAAAAAATTACCGATGTATTTTAATATGAAACTACCTCAATGGATAACATTCACTAGAGGTTTCTTACTAACTGAAACTAGAAACGTCAGAGACTGATAACATGGAAAAAATCACCGAAATATATAGACTTTGTTAGTGGCAGGAAATCTTAAATCGATGGTCCCTACGTAAAACACCGAAACTCAAAATTGTCGTTTTTTTTTATTCGTGTAATCTACTTCTTTTCACCCATATTTTACACCACCGAAAAGAAAAAAAGAAAATTCTTATTTTTTAGCAGATATTTGAGTCGTAAAACCTCGAAAATATGTAACATTTTCGTAGTAGATCATCGAAAGTTTCACATTCGATTGTTTAAGTGGGAATAATGGTCGTGCAAGCAAGACGAAACTAACAGTTTCATTAGTTTACGTCGTACAAGCCCGCATTATTACCGGCGTAAATTATCAAAACTGTCAGTTTCAATATTTTACGTTGGAATTTACTATTAACTTGGTATCGAAACTGCCAGTTTTAATATTCTACGTTGGAATTTACCGTAAACATTGTATCAAAACTGGCAGATTCGATATTGTACCTCGAAATTTAAGATTGAGTTTATACCGAAATTACCGCTTTCAATGTTTTACGGTGGTACTATCGTAATTTTATTCTGAGTTTCGATAAATTGCCAGGTAAGTTCCTGTTTTATTGTTCCTTAAAATTTTGATATTAGTTGCCTTGACATAGAAACTGTTATAGTAGTGTTGACAAGTACGAGGGTGGATTGAAAAGTTCTGAGCCTGGTAAAAAAAACTAACTGGCTCACTTTTTATAACAATTTTATTTTTCGACATTGTCTCCATGAAGGTCAATGCACTTAGTCCACCTCGCCTCCAACTTCATTATCCCATCAAAAAAAAAAGAATCTCTGAGGTCGTTAAAATATGAGTCTACTGCTTCTTGTACCTCCATATTAGTCGAAAATCTTTGTCCTCCCAAGTGTTTTTTGAGGTTTGGGAAGAGATGATAATCGGAAGGAGCTAGATCCGGCGAGTAAGGGGGATGCGGCAGCACTTCAAATCCACAATCATGTATTTGTGCCATTGATTTCGCCGAAGTGTGAACGCGAGCGTTGTCTTGGTGAAACAATACTTTTTTCGACAGCATTCCAGGTCTCTTTATTTTAATTTCCTCTCGCAGACGACGTAAAAGAGCACAATAGTACTCTGAATTTATTGTTTTGCCCTTTTCGAGATAGTCTATCATGATAACCCCCCTGCAATCCCAGAAAACCGAGGCCATTACCTTATTAGCTGACAAAATGACCTTGGGTTTTTTGGGTGGTGGTGAACCTGGTCTTTTCCATTGCCTGGATTGTTCTTTCGATTCTGGTGTACTGTGGTGGACCCATGTCTCGTCCATAGTTATAAAACGATTGAGAAAATCTTCGGGGTCACGTTGAAACATGTCCAAACAATCTTGGGAAATTGTAACCAGTACTCGTTTGTTCTCGACTGAAAGCAGTCTAGGCACCCACCTGGCTGACACCTTAGAAAATCCAAGAACATCGGTGATGATGTTCTGTGCCCGCTCATAAGAAATACCCATTGCTTCCGCTATCTCCACAATCTTCAATCGCCTATCCTTCATTATCGCATCTAATATTTTATTGACATTTTCATCCGTAGTAGGCGTCAACGGCCGCCCACTCCTAGGCTCGTCTTGAACAGTCTCCCGGCCACGTTTGAAATCAGCTACCCATCTTTTTATGGTAGCATACGATGGAGCAGATTGCCCTAATGTTTTGTTCATATCTTCAAATATTTGTTTTGGTGTTAACCCCTTCTTTTGCAAATATTTTATGACAGAACGGTGCTCAATTTTATCCATTACTTGAAAAATCAGTGACCTTATGTAGCAGTTCCAGCATAAAATGCAAAATTGTGACAAGAAAAAAACAAAAGATAGTGCATAATGGCGACTAAATATGGCACTTTTACCTGCCAGTATTTATTTGTTTTTTTTTTATTATATACAACCTTAGGCTCAGAACTTTTCAATGCACCCTCGTATATTAAACTATCATTAGATACTATTTTTAGTACCTGATGATAAGTATATCTACTACCTACTAATAGTACTATTTATAGTACTTAATGATAGTTTGATATACTTATAAACACTACTATAGTAATTTCTATGTTAAAAGCAAAATGTCAATAAAATATCCTTGAAACTTTGAACCTTTGGAGCCGCAAAATGAAGAACTATCTAAGACATAGAAGAAAAAAAACTGCGTCCGGTTTATCGTTCTACGTGTAAATTAAAATGTTACGATAAATTAGATACCGACACCCGGCAAAGAATATTAAGCAATTAGGGGAACATGCTCAGCAGTGGGTATATTTAAACAGATTTGCCGTAAGCAAAAAAATGCAATACTCCAGAGGGCCCTTCCCGGCGACAATTTACTATAAAGTACTTTTAACCCCTATCACTACCTAGTAACGTTTCTGATCAACAATGTTTTCATTATGATCCTGTACCAGTCTGCCTCAGAACTTTTTTGAATACTTTGTGTATAACGGATCAAATGGTACGCACTGCCCATGCAAAATTGAGCCGAGAAGGAATTACTTTACCTGATGAAAGAGGAAAGCACCCTAACCATCTTGTCGTAATATCCGCTGAAATGGTAAAAAGTGTATGTGACCATGTATCTTCATTTCAACCGGTCCCTTCGCACTACACGCGAGAAAGTAGTAGTAAAGTCCATCGGGATAATAACTTACCCTTCAAAAAAATGTTTTCCTTGTACAAAGAATGGGATCAGCTGCAAAACTATGACAGTAAAGTTTTCACACTACGTCAGTACACTGACATAGTGTATGAGCACATGAACGTTGGATTTTATATCCCAAAGAAAGACATTTGCGACAAATGTCATGCATTTTCAAAGTCTCAGCATAAAGAAGATAAAAAAAGAAAGAGAATTTAAAGCAGATGACAAAATAGTAATTTTAAAATCACCCGAAATTGTTTGTGCTACATTTGACTTTAAAATTTTTTTAATTATCCACATGGAGATGTTAGATTGCTGAATTATAAGCGAAAATTATTGATTTATAATTTTTCTATTTTTGACTTAGCAAACAAAGAGGGTTTCTGCTATATGTGGCCAGAATGCACAGCCAAAAGGGGAGCAAATGAAGTGAGCAGTTGCCTGTCCATCGGTTTATATTTTGGTCAAATAATTGCTCAGGGCAAAATTCTTGTCTAAAAAATATAATGTTGACATAACGCACAGGTTTTTGGAGAAAGGTCATACACAAAATGAGGGTGACAGTGTCCACGCTCTTATTGAAAAAAGTCTAAAGGAAAAATGATGATGAATGGTGGACTAAAACTGCAAACAGCCTTACAACGTAATCGAATTAACTCTTCGGATGTTTTTGATTATACACCATTGTTAGGCGGACGCAACTGCAATAGAGATACGACAAATGTGAATGTAACGTGAAACAAGTCAAAGAGGTCAGGGTAGAAAAGGGTGTACCGAATCGTCTTTTCTTAAAGAACGTCTTAAAGGGTGAGTAATTTTGCTTAAACACAGTTATCACTACTAGAAGACGTGGGAAAATAATGTATGATGACGTTGAACTGAAGATGGCATGTGGTAACCCGCCTACTATTACAGATGTAAAATATAACGATCTTATTTCTTTATGTCAATCGGGGGTGATACCTAAAGAATATCTTTTTTTTTAAATATTAATTACAGTACAAACATTGGTGATAATGTTAACCATTCTGATTAGAATATATTTCTTTTTTTGCTTGAAGTTAGTGAGCCAAAACCGTTTTTTTTTCATAAGTATACCTAAGATTCATTGTTGCTAGATAGACGGTGCAATAAAGAGTTTTTAAGAAGTTTTTTAGTTTAGTAACAGAGCGTTTGGAAACATTTTATGTTGTATGTTACGAGTTTTCTTATATTAATGTTTATTTACTACATCTGTAGTTTGTTTAGAACTATTTTGATTTACCCTAGGCAGTAAATATAAAATAATTAGACTTAATAATTCAAGCAGTGATGATAAAATTGATTTATAAGTTTGATTTCTAGAAATCAGAAAGTAGTTTTTCCGAATAAAGATTTCAATTAACATAAACAGAAACTGGTAAAACCACTAAAATACAGATATTTTTTGCGGTGTAAATCATCGACACTACCAGTTACGTTAGCTACCGCAGTACTAACTACTGTCGAAGTAAATAATGGAAGCTGCCATTTTCGATACGACTTTTAAAAATAATACCGGCGTAAAAAATCGAAAGTGGCAGTTTCGATACATGTAATTCTCTTTATCACGACGTATGCTATTGAAACTCAAATTTCCAGAAAACCAATATAATTTTCCTTAAAAAAAAATGCCGCAAGATATTAGCTTTTCTTATTACCTAGTTATTTTGGATATATAAAATCAATATAATATTTATATTTTCAGATTTATACCATAAACCAACTTCAAAATGCTGTACTGAAAAGTGCCCAAACTGACTTTCGATGATTTACCTAGGGACCGTCGAAATTACAATTCTCACTTTGTGTCGTCATTGAACTTTGAACTGTGACACTTTGCAGGCTTTTTTTGAATGTCGTCGGTGAGATTGCCAATTCCGCTATGTGCATTTTAGCAACTTTTCAGGAGAGACAAAAAACTGATTTATTATATAATTGGCTACATACATACCTTAAATATATGTCTAAATAATGTTAAAATATTTTAGAAATATAATTATTTAGAATAAATAATAATTCATACATTACAAATGAAGTAATAATTTTTTTTCTACTTTTTGTGCACATATGTGTGTTAGTTTTGCTCTTACTAAATACATATATGTGTTAATCATGCACATAAAGGATTGAGTATTCGTTTATTCAAGGATTATTAGATTTAGTTATGTGTTTTTGTAAATAAAACAACAACAATAATCTGAGATCAATCGTTTGTATTCAAAATACAATAATTAACATTTATCAAAATTGTGTGTTTGTTTTCTTCGCCGTATTATAGGACGAACACTAATCAAATTTTTTATGTATGCTTTTTTGGCATCCCACGAATCTAGGGTCCAAAAATATCGAAAAATGCTTTCCCGTTGGTTCTCCGATATTTCACCACAGAGGAAACTTCTAGCCGTTTTTGATGTGGCACCGTGGGTACAAGACTTATCTTTTTTTAACCTCTTGGTTTTTTCAACAAATTCAAAAGTGCAATTCCCATTTACGCCCTTTACACGTTTTCTACCGGTATACTTTTTTCCATTTAGTCTTTGGTTCTTATTAAATCCTCTACTTTTTCTTTTGCTGTAAATCTCAGATTCGTCGTCATTGTCACTAGATACGATTTGCGGTTCCACTTCTCTTAGTTTACCAGTGATTTCATCCAGAATACTGATTACTGCAGCATTATCAATTCCGGTGCTAATAGTCGAAGGTACAAAACGTCCCGTTTGTTCATCTAGCACTAAGTTACAATTCGAGAGTGCAGGACTTGGTGATGGAGATCTCGAACCATTAGCATGGTTAGACAGGATTTCAATCATCTCAACCTGTGTATTTGTACATAGCACAGTTTGTGCAACTTCAGATGAACTAGCTCCTACAAGTGACTGTGGATCTTCTATCACATCAAAAAAACATTTGGATCAAATGTGTCTTTGCAAATTTCTTCAATGCACGTATTTATAAGAGTGGAATTTGGGGAAACTAGAGCACTTTGATCTTGACATATCTCTTGGTAGGAGTTGAAATTCAGCATAAGACTTTCAATATTATTAGGGGGATCATTTGTGTTTTGACACTCATTTGGGTTATAGTTTGTTGGATCATATGAATCAGATATAAATCTGTCAGAAGTATAATTTGGGTCGGGTTCATGGCTACTTATTTTTCCTGTGCTAAGATCAACTAACAACTTAGATCGCCAGTGTTTGCCTTTTATAGACATGTCTTTGTTTTATTTTATTTTTGTGGCCTATCTGTAAACAAATAGGTAATTATATAAATAATTAAACAATCTGACGTACAAGAAAGGTTTAGTTTAAAAGGATTACTTAAATAAAATAAATAAGATAAATAAATCGGTAAATATCAGGGATAGTCAAACACAAATTGACCTAGTCCCAAACTAAGCTCCAGGCTTGTACTATGGGTACTAGTCAACGATAAACATACTTAAATAGAAAATTAAATACTTATAACCAGAAAGGTTTAGGTACTTAACTAAATGTAAACAACCCAAACCACGTGACTGTTAAACAGCCAATCACAACTATTTTGTCGAGCTTCGACGTGTCAGTGCTCTGCTGCTATTGGCTGACGAACTAAATCACGTGTTTTTTTTGTTTACATTTAGTTAAGTACCCAAACCTTTCACCCAAGACTTAGAAACACAAATATTTACCCTGACCGGGAATCGAACCCAAGAACCAAACCAAACCAAATAGGTCAACCACTTAAATTTAACTCAATTTATTCTTAAGTACATTATGTCATGATAAGTATCTTAAGCACTTTCTTATATCGCTAAATCCACAATAACAAAAAAAAACACAATATCAGGGGACGTGTGGAGGAGGCATGAAGGAGAGGACAACAACAATACAAAACTTTAATTACTTATACTATAAAACTTCCTTGGTACCTAATTTTATTAGACTAAATAGGACCGAAGAGGTATTCCTTATCTATTAAATACAAGTAGTAGGTAGTTAACAACACAAACAAAGTTCATTTTAATATTAGGTACTTAAGTACGTAACCACCTATTGAATTATTTTTCAGTGTTAGGACTGAGTGTAGGTAGGTACCTACACAAAACTCACAAGGTCTTTGTTTGTTTTTAACTACCTACTTACTTGTATTTAATAGAGGAGGAATAAGTACCTACTAGTCGGCTATTTGGTCTAATAAAATAACGTAAGGTACCTACTTACTGTATTGCTAAGAAGTTCACTAAAGATAAGGAAGCATTGCAGTAGAAACTAAAACTAACTAAGAAATATCAATGTCAACTAGCAATAATTGACAATATCATCAATTTATAAACACCTTTATGATAAAATACCTTGTTTTACTTACCAAAAGCCAAGAAACTAGCGAAATAATGTTCGCTAAACGAAGTTCACTGGCTCACTGAGCATTATTTTCACAGCACTGTCTCTTGATACTAAATGCACGCATGTGAAGCGGCGGTTATCAATTTTTTGAAATTTTTGACAACCTAAACCCACAGGTGTTTTGATACAATACTGTCACTTGATACAAAATTCACGCATGTGCAGCGACGGGTATCATATTTTTTGAATATGGTTTGCAACCACAACCAAGAAGTGTTAAGATGCACATGTGTCATTATTTTTCGGACCAATATCACAAAAGTGTTTTGTCAAAGCCTGATCCAAGTCGAATTTGCGTACACGGGTTTTTGCATTAGGTGCGGAATTCAATTCTAAATCCAAATAAATAAAGATCAAAAAATCGATAAAATGCACATAACGGAATTGGCAATCTCACCGACGATGTGTCATTTGTGGGAATTTTAGAGTAACGTCTATTAAAAATACTAGCTTTTCGCCTGCATCTTTGTCCGCGGAGAGTCAGTGGGTATTTACTTTCGTTAGAGAGGACGGATAGAGTTTTCATTGTTAGGGAGAAGATTCTTCAAAAAAAAACGCACCTTGTATTCCAAGGGTTACGTACCTACCTTAATTGGCAACAAAGCGGTTTTCAAAAAAGTTTGCGCTACGAAAACTAGTCATTCCTTTCTGTGTATACTGAAATTCAATAAATGAAGCAGATTCAATCCTCACACGTTAGTAATAAGTTACAGTAAAACAACCGATATGGCTTACCGATGTACCTGCGCAGATGACATTTTTTCGAAGCGCGGCGCGGGAACCAATCAGCGTTGCGTGGTTGTATTCTGTGCTATTATTGGTTATTAGTGACGCCATGATGACGCGCGCCCGAGTGTCATTCAGTCAGCCGTCAAACGTGCGTGAGTGAGATGGAAAAAAATCGGTAAATGGACGGAATGGAAAATAGAATTATTTACATTTCCAAAACATTTTAATTTGACCAATCAGAATACTTCACCAAATTAAATCCACCAATCACAATTAGTGATGGGCAGCTTGTAAGTTTCAAAAGTAAAACTTTCATTTAATTTTCTGAAATATTCTAGAAGTTTCAAAAGTGAAACTTTCACCTAGAATTTCAAGCAATATACTGAAAATTACCACAGTGAAATCGTTTTATTTCTGAAAATTACTATAGTTTCGACATGTTACCCAACTTTTCATGAAATTTAAACGAAATTTACTTGTGTTAGAATAATTTCCATCTAATTATGTAACTTTCAGAAGCTGTAATTTTCACAGTTAAGAAAAGTTGTGCAATGTTTCAGAAATCGCCCATCACTAATCACAATGCACATCAACTGTCAATCGGAACGTAAGGTTTTATTTTAACACATATTTTGTATTTTTTTTGTTTTTCGCTCGTTTGTTGTTCTGTGCTTCTTTCGTTAGTTTGTACTTTTTTCGCTTAATTTTGCATTTCATTTGAAACCTAGTCGCAAAAAAAGTATAGTATGCAACGGTGTATAACTAAGTCAAAAAACACTCGTGCCGTCTTCACGTCACACACGCCCCTCACTTTTTTGACCTCTCTTATACTCAATACTCAATACTTTATTGCAATCATAATGTTTACAGAGATGGAAATATAATAATTGTCTCAATTATGAACCCTGTTGGGCACAGCAAACATTATTCAGAGAGAGGGAGACTTATCGTTTTAATAATTAGAAAAGACTTCGGAAAAAAATAATGTATTTTGTATAATTTACAATATACCTTTAATGTTTAATTTACTAATTTGTATTATTATAATTTGTCGTCTAAGTATTCATTTACTGTGTAGTAAGCTTTAGTAAGAAGTAACTGTTTGAGTTTATTTAAAAAAATACGTTCATTTGTTTCTTGTCTTAAAATTTCAGGTAAATTATTGTATATTTTTATAGTCATAACGTAAGGGCCGGATGAAATGATTTTAAGGCGGGAAGGTGGCAATATAATTTTCTGTTTATGACGTATTGGGCGTGTAGCAGGCATATCCTCGCGTTTTTTGTAGAAGTGTTCATGCTTACGTACGAACTTACATGCTTCTAAGATGTAGATGCTTGGAAGCGTAAGCAGTTTATATTCCAGGAAGTAGGGTCGGCAGCTATCGGTTTGTTTTATGTTAACTAATATCCGTATTAGTTTTTTATTATATCGTCTATTTTAATATTGTTGTAGATAAAATTAATTAACAATTTCTGTTTCTGGTATGGGTAAAAAGTTATTAATTTAGTTTTAGCAAAGTTTATTTCTAGGTTGTGGTCGATCATCCAGTTTATAATCAAATTTAAAATAGAGCTTAGCTTTGTAATTTATGTTAATGTTATTTTGACAGGTAGTAAGTATTGAGATGTCGTCGGTGAATAGAACACATGGGTCGTTAATGATTTTAGGAAGATCGTTAATGTAGATTAGGAAGAGGAGACACCCAATTACACTACCTTGTGGTCTGAACGAACATTTGTTATTTTTTTATTATCAATGTCAAAATGTTCTATTTCAACTACCTGTTCCCTATTTTTTAGATACTTACGATGAAAACCATTTGTGCGCGCTAAACCTCGAATTCCTATTCCATATAGTTTTTGCAGCAGTAGGTATGTTAAATTGGACCTTATCGTAGGCTTTAGACATATCGAGTAATAGGGCCCACACAGCGTACTGTTTCCCGTTGATTATATTGAGAGTTTCCTGGATATATTTAAATAGTGCTAAACTAGTGGACCTA
This sequence comes from Acleris laterana, assembly GCA_963966035.1. Lineage (NCBI taxonomy): Eukaryota > Metazoa > Arthropoda > Insecta > Lepidoptera > Tortricidae > Acleris > Acleris laterana. Next base: position 15,868,151 of record OZ014447.1, read on the forward strand.
CCTTCTCTGAAACCGTTCTGAGAATCGTCAAATATCTTATATTTTTCACAAAAAGCGTATATGGATTACTCATAGCTTTTTCAAATATTTTTGAATTAGTGGGTAGGAGGGCGATAGGACGATAATTATTAGGGTCTGTTTTCGAGTTTTTTATGTGTATGGGTTTTATAACTGTTTTTAGGGTTCCGTAGTCAAACTAGGAACCCTTATAGTTTCGCCATGTCCGTCCGTCCGTCCGTCCGCAGTCTAGCTCAGAGACTCATAGTACTAGAACGCTGTAATTTGGCATGAATATACATATTTAGTCACGCCAACAAAATGGTAAAATAAAATTTTGAAAAATATTTTTTTTAATGCACCTCCCACGCACCACACGTAACGCACGCACGTAACGTGGGGATGCTTATTTTTTTTCTTGCCGTCCCTATAGTGTGGGGTGTCGTTGGATAGGTCTTTCAAAAATATTGCGGGTTTATGCAAACAATTTTTCGATTAGGGGTCCGTTTATGAAATATTAAGCTTTAAAGCGCTATTTTTTGTTAGAGTCAAGTGTCCCCCCCCCCTACAGCCAAAACTACAAATACTAAAAATCTGAAAAATATCTTCAACGAAAGCGCATATAACGAATTTTAAAGGAAAACTATCACGGCTAAGTAGACATGATTAGTTCCTGAGATACAGGCGACTAAAGTGTTTATACCTATCAAAATCGAATATGATAAATTTGATAGAGAAAAATTGTTAACGGAGCCTGCACGCGCGGGGGGAGTCGAACTGTCCAAGCAACAAATCGAGCGACAGCCGCGCTTATAAGCGCGAGCGCCTAGATGCTGTTCGGACTAGGATTGCCAACTATTTTTGGGGGATTTATAGTATTTTCCAAAAAAAAGTGTAAAAAATATAGTACACAGTAAAAAAATATAGTACTTTAAGACAACTCTTTATTTTGGGGTAAACTATACTTACTAGCATTCTGTGAACTCCTTTTAAATAACACTTCTTTTAACTTGAACAGCTTTCAGGTAATTTAGAACTTTTTAAATAAAATTAACTTGGAACGTGTTTTACGTCAGTTATGTTATGAGTGTAAATTGAATTACTTTGTAAAATCCCCCAAAATATAGTATTTTTGCGTACTATATATTTCTTCAACAGTATATAGTACAGAGAGTCAAAATATAGTACAATACTATATAATATAGTACGGTTGGCAACCCTAGTTCGGACGTGCCCCGGAATGCTATGCTAAAAGTATGTGAGAATAAACAAATACATAAGGCGTACTCAAAAGCTTATAAAAAGTCAAAAATGTATTAAAAACTATTCTAAAATTAAATTAGAGTTATCAGTTATGAAAAATAGGGTGCAAAAATGTAATCAACAGTTAGATTGAAATATGACTAACCATGAATTAAGTGTTAAGAAATTAGATGCTGAGATAATTAGATTAAGACATAAACTAGAGGATATTTCATTAAAATACTCAACGGCTCAAGGCGAGATCAAGGAGCACATGCTGGCATTCACACAATAGGGTATTTGCCTAGTTTGTGAAAAGTACTTATACTTAATTAATGATCCATTTTATGATAGTAAAAAAAAACTCGCACGGATATTAACCCGATAACAATAATAAAACAATAAATAAATAATTGCCTTAACTCTTTACAGCCAAAACGACATCTTTCTGTATGATCAGTGTTATGACGTCATATTACACTAATGTCAAATGTCATTCAACCCAACGGACAATTTAAAACTTCAAAAAGTGGGGTTACATTTGTGTTTACCTACTATGCTATCCATTCAATGCAGTATTGTAAATTATAAAATCAAGATTAAAGTAAGCAACGTGTTTTTGGTTAAATTAGCTTTATTAAAAATCAACTTGTTGTAATTGGTTGTCTCTCTTACGAACCATAATTCAGCGGAACAAAAATCTGGATTCGCCGCGAAAAAAGTTGCTACCATTATTGTGTCGATTTTCGGCAAATTGACACTGTCTGCTTTGGTAAATGTGTTCACCAAAGACGCCGTAACTGGATCTTTGTTTATTGCAATGTATTTGCTAACGGCTAACCCAGTAGGTATGAGATAATGTAAGTTTTTTCGCCAGTAGACTCACTCAAGTTCAAATCTTTGTTTACAGTAAACGCAGACAGAATGAATCTTGTCATGTCACAGTTGTCACCACAGATTATAGGATATGTCTAAAGCACAGATTATAAGAGTTGTCACTGTCTCGAGTTGATGACACAGATAGTATGATAAAAAAAAAACATTAAGTAAGATGACGTCACGCAATCTCATTGGTGTTTCAATATAGATTAAAAATCTTTATTTTATTATAAGATATATAATAAAATAACGACTTTATTAAATTAAATAAAAACTATAATCATAATCCTCGTCATTAAAACTAGCTATATGCAAAGCATCTTTGTTTATTATAACCACAGGCAAGTACCCTATTGCTGGAGAGTAGTAGATATAATGAGGACCGTTTTAATTCTCTAATTAATAATGGCATTGGTAATTGTACATGTTTAGGAACTTCACCAACTGCTGTGGTTAAGCCAGATGTGGCTCTTGATACTTCTGTGGTATGTTCTCCAAAAGTAGTCTTAGATAAGTCCCCTAGACAAATTAGTAATAGTAAAACTATTATTTATTCAGATCAGATAGGGTCTGGAATGGGCTCCATGCTAAGAAATAAATTGACACAAAATGTAACAAATTACTGTTATCATAATGCAAGTCTTATGCAATTATGTGACTTAATATCAAAGGGAAGTTATGACAGTTCTACTACTCTAGTGATTTTAGTAGGAAACAGTCTAGGTATAGATAAGGCTAGTGTAGTGTAGATAGATTAATGTATGTATGTATGTAAACTCTTTATTGTACAAACAGAAAATAACAAATCAAAAATAAACAGAAACAAAAAAGGTAAGTATGTACAAAGGCGAACTTATCCCTATAATGTCAATATTAAACGTTATTGAAGAGGCCGGGATTGGTAAAATTATACTTTGTGCATTACCATATTCACAAAATATGCCATATAATTATAATTATAAAATCGCACACTTAAATTCTTTAATGTATAATGCTATTTGCTGTAATAGTAAATATCATTTCTTCGATTTAAATAACTTCATAAAGCGCCTCACGCTAACATCTGAAAAAAATCATTTGCCAAAGAAATATATTTTGACTTTGGTAGAACTATTGGCCTTTAATATAGAACCAAATGAGTACAATAGTGGCACAAATGCCATTCCTAATCATTTAAACTAAAGTATAGGACAGCGGAAACACCTTTGAGTATAAATACTCGTATAATTCACCAAAATATTCAAGGGTTTTCCAGCAAAGAATTAGAAGTAGGATTATTTTTAGATACTGAAAATGTTCAAATTTTGTGTGTTACAGAACATTGGCTTAGACCGGATCAATTAATTTTTGATTTTATAAATTTCAAACTAGTTAGTTTTTTTGCTAGAAAATCCACCATTCATGGTGGTTCTTTAATAATAGTTATAGTTAAAAGTACCGTTAAGTCCAAAGAAAGGAAAGATATTGTTAGGCTATCCATAGAGAGGCTTATAGAAATCTCTTGCATAGAACTAGAAAATTACATAATTATTTGTGTTTATAGACCACCATCAGCTGATTTCAGCACATTTGAATCTACTATGGAAAATGTGTTAAAATTAGCATGTAAAACTCAAAAGCATGTTGTTGTCTGTGGAGACTTTAATGTTAACTTACTAGAAACGTCAAATAATACTATTAAGATCTTTTAAGTTTATTTAAATCTTTTAATTTGGGTAATTTGTTCTTTGAACCTTTACGGATAGGTGTTTCAAGTGCTACCTGCTTAGACAATATTTTTTGTAATTGTGAATGTTTGGATAAGGAAATATTTAACTGCTTTAATTCAGATCATAGTGGTCAAAGGGCTTCTTTTCTAAATGATTTTAATCAGGAACCACAGACAATAACATACAGACACATAACATGCAATCGTTTAGAACTATTTAAAAATAAAGTTCAGAGTAATCTCTGTGGGTTATCCTTTTCGCATAATGATTCTAATAGTAATTATAAAGATTTGATTGGTGTAATTCTTCATCAATTTAATAATCATTTTAAGATGAAAACTATTTCTAGGTCAAAAACAAAGTTTAGTGAATGGGCTACTGTAGGCATTCATAAAAGTAGAAATAGGCTTTATGAACTTTACAGAGAGAGGGAGGAAAACAAGAACGCTGACTTCTTAGTTTACGTTAAGAATTATTCAAAGACATTCAAGCAAGTTCGCTTGACTGCTAAGTCAAACTTTTTAAGTCTTAAACTCAAAGCTTCAGACAATAAGGTAAAAACTGTGTGGAAGATAATAAATAGAGAAACGGGTAAATCAAAAACTCGTGATAATAAAATCGCCCTAAACAATGGTGATAAACAAATCACCTCAAACAAAGACGTGGTCTTAGCGTTCGAAGATTATTTCTCCACCATAGCCATTAATACCACGAAATGTCTTCAATCATCTGCGATTGAAGCTCAAAAATTACTTTGTGCTAATGTTACTAAATGTAATGTAAGCTTTGATTTTAGCCATGTAGATTCAGTTACTATTGTTAAGGTATTTAAATCGCTCAGTTTAAAAAAAAATGAAGATTTATGGGGAACTTCAGTTAAAGTCATCCATCATGTCATAGATATAATTGCATCTCACTTAGCTTTAATCTACAATAATTGCATTTCAGAGGGGGTCTTTCCAAATCTTATGAAATATAGTAAAGTCATACCATTTTTTAAATCAGGTGAGATGAGTGATTTAACGAATTTCCGTCCCATTTCTATTCTACCTGTTTTAAGTAAAGTTTTTGAGAAGTTAATGTTAAATGATATGTTAGGTCACTTCAATAGAAATAAACTTCTTAACAGTAATCAGTTCGGCTTCACCAGAGGACGATCCACAACTGATGCAGCATCTGTACTCATTAAATATATATACAATATTTGGGAGAAATCTTGTGATGCAGTAGGAATTTTTTGTGACCTTTCCAAAGCTTTCGATTGCGTAGATCATGCGACTCTTATATTAAAATTAGAACATTATGGTCTGTCTAATAATTCTCTAAATCTCATGTCCTCGTATCTTAGTGATAGGACACAAACGGTTGTTGTAAACCAAACACAGTCCACTGGAGCAGCTGTTAAATTAGGTGTGCCTCAGGGCTCTATATTAGGTCCTTTCTTATTTTTGGTTTACATTAATGACTTACCACCCATGGTAGAGAATCTTTGTGATATAGTGTTATTTGCTGATGATACATCATTGATTTTCAAGGTAGACCGTAAATCCGTCAATTACACTAGGATAAACGCCACGCTAGGTAAAGTACTTAATTGGTTTACTAGTAACAATTTGCTACTCAATGCTAGGAAAACTAAATGTGTTAGGTTCGCTTTGCCTAACGTTAAACCGGGTAGATTCTAGAATTTTTCTAAATGACGAGTGTTTGCAAATGGTAGATAAGGCAGTTTTCCTAGGCATAACAATAGATAAAAATTTGCAATGGAGTCCCCATATATCTATACTGCCAGGTAAACTAAGCTCGGCAGCTTACGCCGTTAGGAAAATTTGACAATTAACCAATGTTGAGACAGCTCGCTTAGTTTATTATAGTTATTTCCATAGTGTCATGTCGTACGGTATTCTGGTTTGGGGTAAGGCTGCTGACATACAAACTATATTTGTTTTACAAAAAAGGGCCATTCGCTCTATTTACAACTTAAATTCCCGTGACTCCTTAAGAGAACTTTTTAAAGAAATTAATATCTTAACTGTAGCGTCTCAATTTATTTATGAAAATATTATTTATGTTATTAAGAATTTAGATTCTTTCACCAAGAATTCTGATATACATAATTTAAATACTAGAAATAAAAATAAAATCGCTATTCGAAAATTCCGCGTCCGTAAAGTACATAAATCATTTGTTGGTCAATGCATTCATTTCTGTAATAAATTACCTGACGTAGTTTTAAAGTTACAATTTCCAGCACTTAAAAATTACTTGAAAAAGTCGTTAATGTCAAAAGCGTATTATAGGGTCGAGGACTATCTAACAGACAAAACTGCATGGTCTAAACCCGAAACATAGTCAATAATAATTTGATCAATTGCAAAAGCTTTATCTTGTCTAGGGGACACCATTGATGTAGGAAACCGTATCGAAACTTTTATGTGGTCATCTTGCACCGTGTTATAAGTTATAAACAAATGTAAGTGAGTTTTTTTTTCTCCTATTTCTTCCTTTATCTCTCACATAACATTTTTGGCATGTTTTCCTGCTGATCTACGCATGTTATTTAATATTATACTGAATTTAATATTTATTGCTTTATATAATGCTAGATTAAGTAGTACCATTGTAATATGTTTAAAAAATGACTGACTGCTGAGTTTCTTGCGGCGTTTCTTCTCAGCAGTGTCTCCTCTTGGGAAGCGCTGGTAGATTCTTGACGTGTAAAAGTGCCCGTACGGCCTACTTACTGAATAAATATCTTTTATCTTTTTTATCTTTTTTTTTTACCTACTTACAAGTTTGCGATTTGCGATCTGAAAGTTTACAAATTTTCGATTAGATTATTGATTTGAGTTGAGTATCGTTTGGAAAACTTAAAATTCTATTTACTGGACCTTGTTTTGTTTTCAATTTCTATTAATTACTTTATAAAAGATTAAACTTTTATTGTAATTTAAAGTCGGTTTGAAGCAGTTTAGATACCTAACTACCTACATAGGTATACTGATCTCACACTTAAAAGCTTGGCTCTTGTTTGAGATATTATATAAGTACGAATTTATAAGAAAAAGAATCATTTCATTACTAAGTAGACTTAATTAGTTCCTGAGATATAGGCGACTAACGGGTTTATACCTACTAAAAATCATCTAAGACAGCGCCAAATAACTTTAAATAGAAAATGGGTTCATACACATACATGTTGATTTTTGAAATAGTTTTTTGTGTTTATCGTTACGGCTTCGGAACCCTACACTGAGCAAGGTCCGACATGCTCTTGCCCGGTTTTTTTTAATAAGTTGGGGAAGGCGACCTCTTCAAAGGATTGATTTACGAGAGAGCAGAGCGGCAGAGTCAGCTGATCCACACAGTGTTTTACCAGGAGCGGCGGTAGCTCATCGATTCCGCAACTATAAAATTATTGTTTAGGTTCTTTATTATTTTCCGTATTTCATACGGTTCTACATGGCTAAGGAACGTTATACGAGGGTGACACTGAAAGTTTTTAGAACTGGCCACTTGTAAACAAAATAATTAAAAAATAAGTTTAAATTTTGAAAATGGAACTCTTTTGCAATATTATTGAGTATGAATTTTATTAATTTGTCATTTGTTTGGCGGCAAATTGAAAATTGTCTGTGTCACGTAAGCATGAATATAATGCGAGAAAATTTTCGTGCAATGATTTTTTATGGCTTTCGATATCATTTAAGTCAACAAGAAAGTTATGATAGACTACGATTGGCCTTTCCCGATGAAGCCCATCGCGTGCCACTGTTTACAACTGGTTTAATGAGTTTAAACGTGGTCGCACTAATCTCACCGATGATCTGCGTAAGGGACGGCCTTCTACGGCGACGACTGAAGATTAAACATCAATGTTGTGCGGCGTATGATAGAGACTGATAAAAGAGTGACCTATCAGCAGATTCGGACAAGCTTAGGCATCGGTATGAGTCAAGTGCACAAAATCCTACATGAACATTTAGCGGTCAGGAAGCTTTGTGCCTGGTGGATACCTCATAATTTGACCGAGGCCCAAAAACTCCATCGTGTTGATTGGTGCCGTGAAATGATTGAAAGATTTAACGCAGGTGACTCAAATGCTGTGTTCGACATACTTACGGGTGACGAAAGCTGGATTTACTGTTATGATCCCGAAACCAAAAGCTCAGTGGGTGTTTCCTTCCGAAGAGTTGCCAACTAAAGTGAAGAGAGGTCGAAGCGTGGGAAAAAAGATGGTGGCCTCGTTCTTCGGAAGGACAGGTCATTACGCGACAATTGTTTTAGAGGATCGAAAAGTAGTTACTGCAGAGTGGTACACAAACAATTGTTTGCCACTTGTCTTGAAAAAAGGTCGGGAGAAACGACCTCGCAGTAGGATCCTCCTTCACCACGACAACGCCTCGTCGCACACCGCCAGGCGAACGATCGACTATTTGGCGACGTCAGACGTGGAATTACTGGGTTACCCGCCGTATAGCCCCGACCTTGCGATTTTTATTTATTCCCGAAAATTAAAGAAAAACTTCGAGGAAATCGTTTTGTGGACGCCGAGGAAGCTGTGGCTGCGTTTCAAAAGGCCGTCGAAGAGACCCCTAAGGACGAGTGGGCAAAGTGCTTTTCTCAGTGGTTCCATCGGATGCAGCGATGTATTGACATGAATGGACACTATTTTGAAAAGATATAATAAAACTAATAGCTTGCTAGTTTACTCAGTTATTGATTTTCTAAGAACTTTCAGTTTGACCCTCGTACAACTATTGCATAAACTACTAATATAATATATAATAAGTATTAGGTAAATGTAATAATTTTGAAAATTTTGAAACGTAAGATTAATGAAATCAGACTTTATAATTTACTGCTTTTATCAGATTAGTTGAATATTTTTTAATATGTTACTTACAAATATACATACATATAATAGTTAAATATGTCACTGGGTATACGTAATAAAGTTTCTTAAGGTACGAGCGCCGAGGTTAGAGCTCGATTTTGCGATCGCTCTAATTGGGATAGGTACACGTTTTAGACAATGTATGAAAATTTAAAAACCATTTCGAGGAATAGGCTTCCCAAATCAATCCCTGTATATAGATTTAAAAAAAATGTTACAACGAATGAATTATAATTTAATTTAAGAAAAAACCTTCATTTGTCCCCTTAATGCCGTGTCGAATTGCGCTATACCAATCTCATTTGTTCTCCAATATTTTATTTTATAAGTACAATTTAGATATATTTAGGTGTTAGCTAGCACCTACATTTGAAAACAGCTGTTGTCATGACAAAATTATTTGTTTACAAATAGACTGTAATTCTTAGGATGATGTTAATAGACCATTTCTCTTTTGAGTTATGTGTGATGATGATGAATGTTACTAATTTGTGTGGTGAGCATTTATTGTAGAAACTAATGATTGGAAGTATGGAATTTCCTACCAATAAATTTAATGTGGTTGTGTTCAGTGAATTTACTCTAGAAACAAGGGTCATGCAGGAAGTGCTGAATTAATTAAGGTTTAGGTAATAAGCCAATGGCCGGATGCTTAAAAATACTCTGACATAATAAATTCATAATAACATAATAATTGTATTGTTTATGAAAATAAATAAATAATTCATTGTATTGCGATGGTTTTTTTACATTAAGGGGCTTCTAAAAAAATCTTAGACGAAGTATACCCATTTTTCTAAATTTTTTTTTTTAAAATGATTAGGAATGGCATTTGTGCCACTATTGTACTCATTTGGTTCTATATTAAAGGCCAATAGTTCTACCAAAGTCAAAATATATTTCTTTGGCAAATGAAGTTTTTCAGATGTTAGCGTGAGGCGCTTTATGAATTTATTTAAATCGAAGAAATGATATTTACCATTACAGCAAATAGCATTATAAGTACATTAAAGAATTTAAGTGTGCGATTTTATAATTATAATTATATGGCATATTTTGTGAATATGGTAATGCACAAAGTATAATTTTACCAATCCCGGCCTCTTCAATAACGTTTAATATTGTCATTAATCTATCTACACTAGCCTTATCTATACCTAGACTGTTTCCTACTAAAATCACTAGAGTAGTAGAACTGTCATAACTTCCCTTTGATATTAAGTCACATAATTGCGTAAGACTTGCATTATGATAACAGTAATTTGTTACATTTTGTGTCAATTTATTTCTTAGCATGGAGCCCATTCCAGACCCTATCTGATCTGAATAAATAATAGTTTTACTATTACTAATTGGTCTAGGGGACTTATCTAAGACTACTTTTGGAGAACATACCACAGAAGTATCAAGAGCCACATCTAGCTGAACCACAGCAGTTGGTGAAGTTCCTAAACATGTACAATTACCAATGCCATTATTAATTAGAGAATTAAAACGGTCCTCATTATATCTACTACTCTCCAGCAATTGTGTGAATGCCAGCATGTGCTCCTTGATCTCGCCTTGAGCCGTTGAGTATTTTAATGAAATACAGTGTTGCAAAAGTGAAAATTTAAAAATCGTTAAATTTCTCAACTAAAAATCGGGAGAACTCGGGAGATTTTTGTCAAATAAAACATTTGTATTTTACGCTAATTACTTTAATTTAAAAGCTATTTAATAATTTCCGTGTTGTTGAACCGAGACAAGAGTATAAGCTACCAACAAAAACAATTAGGGGTAGCCATATCTCTTGTGGGCAAGGTTATGACTAACATCATGAAATCCAACTTGGACAAAGCAGAGATGCTTAAAGAGTTAAGTGAAGCATCAAAATTGTTCACTGATTTACATCATCAGAAGAGCAAAACCAGGAAGATGCTGGTGGCCCCTCAATTAGATAAAAAAAAATTGTCCACTATTGAAGATACAAACAGAAACAAATATTTGTGTGGGGAAAATTTATCCGATAAGATTAAAATGACCAAACAGATTCAACAAAGCTGCAATTCTATAAAGAAGACTTCAAAACCAGCAGTGAATCTAAAAAACAACAAGTATCAGGTAAACTACAGCGGTCCGCCTCATCAGACATACCAACGTTAACCACTGAGAGCGATGGGACGGGGTGGACCCCAGCGCCAAGCTCAGCCATCGCACCGAAAACAACCATAATCATCAACTATATCGTCCGGAGAGGCGGGGTGCTCACAACAACTATCACAAGAAGAAATAAATAACCAAGTACATGCTGGAAATTTAAGTAATTACTATTCATGTTGGATGGCTTTAACTAGTGACCCTATTATATTACAACATGTAAAGGGGTATAAAATTCCATTTATATCTAAGCCAATTCAGTACACAATACCTAAGAATAATTTAAGTGATAGTGACAGCATTCTTATGCAGGAAGCTATTGATAACCTTATAAAATTAGGTGCTATAACGGATTGCTCTCACACACAGGGAGAATTTATATCAAAATTTTTTCTAATACCTAAACCGAATGGCAAACAGAGGTTTATTCTAAATCTGAAACCACTTAATAAATTTGTTAAAGTAAATCATTTCAAAATGGAGGACATTCGAACAGCCACTAAATTAGCTAACCATAATTACTATATGTGTTCTATAGATATGAAAGAATCTTACCTTTTAGTCCCTATAGCTTATGAGCATAGGAAATACCTCCGTTTTCAGTTTAACAATACTCTATATGAGTTCACAGCATTGCCATATGGTTTATGTACAGCACCTAGTGTCTTCACAAAATTATTAAAACCAGTAGTCAGTTACTTAAGAAATTTAGGTTTTCTTTCTACAATATACATTGATGATTATCTTTGCATTGGCCGGACATATTATGAATGCTGTCAGAATGTGGAAGCCACTTTAAACATATTGAAATGCTTAGGCTTTATAGTCAATTTTGAAAAAAGTAATATAGTACCTAGCAATAATTGCAAATTTCTTAGATTTATGATTAATTCAAAGACATTATGTTTGGAATTACCATTAGATAAAAGAAATAATATAAGAGTTTTAATTGAAACTTTTCTAAAATTAAAACATTGTAAAATAAGAAAATTTGCCAAACTGTTGGGGACTTTAGTAGCAGCATGTTTAGCTATACCATATGGTATGCTATATACAAGGGTTTTGGAAAGACATAAATTCTTATCGCTTATCAAATCTAAAAATGACTATGACGCGACTATGACATTATCTGCAGATATATACACAGATCTCAAATGGTGGCATAACAGTATAATGCATAAATGTAAACATTTTAAGCCCAAAAAATTTGATCTATGTATATATACTGATTCATCCTTGACACACTGCAATGGTGAGAGTGTTGGTGGCTTATGGTCACATTCAGAACAAAATTACCACATAAACCAATTGGAATTAATGGCAGCTTACTTTGGTTTAAAATGCTTTGTAAAATTAAAAAGTAACTGTAACATCCTACTTCGAGTTGACAACACTACCGCCATAGCATGTATTAATAAAATGGGTAGTGTTCAATTTACCCATCTTAATGATATTAGTAGGTAAATATGGGTCTGGTGTGAACACAGATCTATTAATGTGCAAGCATCATACATAAAATCCAAAGAGAACAAAGCAGATGAAGAGTCAAGAAATATCAATATTGACACAGAATGGGAACTTTCTAAAGAAACTTTTCAAAAGATTGAAGTTGAGCTAGGAAAACCCACTATAGATTTATTTGCTAGTCGAATCAATGCAAAATGCAAAACCTATGTGTCATGGCATAGGGATCCATATGCTTTTGAAATAGATGCTTTCACATTAGACTGGGGCAATTATTATTTTTATGCATTTCCTTCCTTTGGTTTAATAACCAAGTGTTTGGAAAAAATTCAAAACGACCAAGCAAAGGGTATTCTTGTGTTTCCACTTTGGACTACACAACCATGGTATCCATTGGCAAAAATGCTTATGGTTGCAAAACCTCTGATATTTAAACCAAGCAATCATTTGTTACTGTCTCCTTTTAGCACGAAACATCCGTTGAGCAATCAGCTTACCCTGGCAGCGAGCATCTTCTGCGGGAAGCATTTAGACGCAGAGGTTTGCCAGAAAATTCATTAAGCATTATGCTGTCATCTGTGTCATCAGGTAAGTTAAAACAATACAATACCACGTACAAGAGCTGGTGGACATTCTGTCAATCTCATCAATTGAATATTTTTGAATGCACAATACCTGATGTGATACAATTTTTAACAGAAAAACATGAAACAAATGTGGGTTACAACACATTAAACTCTGCAAGATCAGCTCTGGCATTATTAATTGATGAGAAAATAGGCACTGACGCCCGAATAAAACGCTTCTTTAAAGGTCTCTTCAGAATTAAACCGGCCCTGCGCAGATACACAGATAGTTGGGATCCCTCTATAGTATTAAGATTTTTAGCTAACTGGTCTAATGCAGAGTTAAGCATGGAAAAAATAAGTAGGAAACTTGTCACACTTTTAGCTCTCGCCTCTGCTCAACGGGTGCAAACTCTATCGGTAATTAAATTAAAAGATATAGTATTTTCTCAAAATATGGTATATATAAAAATAACTGATCTCATAAAAACATCAATAACATCTAAATGTGAAACAAGGATAAATCTACCTTTTCACTTCTCATGCTCGTAAAGTCCTTCTGTCCAGCCAGACAGACGAGGGGACTACATTAAATAAACTTGTTATTTGAATAAATTTACTTTAATTTTATTTATATTTGCATCGTAGTTGCATCTAACAAAGAAGAAATTTAAAACTATTAAAAACTAGCATTATTAACAAGAACATTAAAAAATCAACGTAGGTATAAACTTGGCAGTATTGCGTTCGACCTAAGTCAAAAATCGCAAACAGAAAAAAAAATTTTTTGACAGGAATACAGTGGCGGGAAAGAGGTTTTGGACTATTAATTAGTTATTTTCTTTGCAAAACTTGTTGTGTTATGGAATTTAATTAAAATGTCGTCTAGTGAAGAGGAAAATAATGCTCACACCTAACACACTCATGGAAAAAAATGCAAAAGAACTTATTAAAGTTTTTTTACATTATCACATGGAAAAAAATGCAAAAGAATTTATTAAAGTTTTTTTACATTATCACTCTTTTATTTCCTCGTAATCGAAGTGAAAAGCAGAGTGTATAACTCGGTCTTAAAACCCATTTTATCCTCGACTTAATTATCCAACCTCGCCTGCCGGCTCGGTTGGATACCATAAGTCTCGGAAAAATGGTTTGTTTTATGCCCTTGTTGTACAATCTACTATTTTTTACACAGAATTCTAAAATTTGCCCTGCAAAGACACTACAAACTTATATTGAAATGACAAAAGATATTAGGGCAAATGAGCAATATTTACTACTAACAAGCAGAAAACCGTATAAAAGAGCTTCTAAGCAAACTATCAGCAGATGGATTAAGGATGTTATGAAGGAAAGTGGTATTGATATAAAAATCTTTACTGCCCATAGCACTCGCCATAGAGCAACATCTTCAGCTAAACGAGCTGGTGTACCACTAGATGTGATCAGGAAGGCTGCAGGCTGGTCAGACACCTCTCGGGTATTTGCTAGATTTTATGATGTCCCATTAAATGAAGAGGCTGCAAAAGATAGCTTTATTAATGCAGTTTTCAATTTTGATAAAGGAAACAGCACAATTACTTAAGTATTACTATAGGTAAGTACTTACATTTCAGATTAACTATAGAAAATAAGTTACATATTTGTAATTGTATTGGCTAAGAAGTTATTGCCATACAGATACATAGCAATATGTTTTTAATATTGGATAATTAATTTTTGTTGTGTGTGGACATATTTTATTTGTGTTTGATTTAAATAATGGTATACATTAATAATACCTACAATTATATGTTATAATTAGTTAGTTTACAAGTGAGAACAATAAATAAACAGTTGATTTTAAGTGTGTATGTATGTTTAAGTTTCATACCCCATATCGACATCATAGGTGCTCTAAACATCTACACTGTAAGCAATTATATTTCAGATCACCGTGAAATAAAATTGATTAATTAGACGAACTTACCTTAATTGAAGTCTAATTACAATTTTATGAACGGTGATCTGAAATATAATTACCCTCCCAGCCCGTCCTGTTGAAAATCAACAGACCCTGGTCGAATGGGGTCATAGAAATGTCTCTAAAAAAAGTGACAAAGCCGGGTCTAGTACATAGACAAGACGTAAACCACAGACTATATGGTTTTATTTTTTAAGGGGTCTCTAAACTGCGATGCCAAAGATTAGCAAGAAGGGAACTATGCATTTTTGCACCCTATTTTTCATAACTGATTAAGTTTCTGAAATAACTTTAAAACATAATTTAATGGTTTTTTTTCTGCTACAAGGCTAGTCTGCCGTCCTACCAAAAAAGGTAGTACACACCCATCATACATATTATACGAAAATAGTTCTTTCCATAAATTCGGTAGTAACTTTATAGGTGCCCCTAACCATTTTAGGACATCAGTAGCCCTAGAAAAATACTTAACGATATCGTATACGATTTTAGAATATATCGATAACATTCTCGCAATGCATATTGTCGGCCACAGACAACTTCATACTTATTTTCTAACGGCGAAAATTGCCTCACCGATGGCAGCCGTAGAAGGTCTCCAAACAAGCCTATATTAATCCCTAGCCTAATCCGTCATCAAGAACACCCGTATCATAAAGGGCATTGGGTATATCGGAGCGGATATATTCAACTTTTAAGTATTCAGGTTTTGGTACATACTAGAAGTAGGTACCTACGCCTAGTTATGAATATTTAAATATCTCGGCTCCAATGCGATTAGTGATACATTAAATAACAAAATTGGTTTATTTTGAATAATTCTATCATAATTTACCATTTTAACGAATGGCCGCTCTATTCGTTGAAAATGTATGACTTTTACAAATGACAACACTTTTACCCAATTACCCCTTTCTGTCAAATAAAGATGAATGTACATTACTTAGTGTTATATTTGAAATCATACCTCATCAACAGGGTTCGAGCTTATGCTGCCGATGATGTTAATTTGAAATGAAAAGACTACTAATGAAAGATTGAAATTTGGTCCGGACCCGTTCTGCATAAATCCTTATTAAGCTTTCAGAGTTCATGGATACTGACAATGTCACCTTTATAACGTTATGAATAATATCGTTATCATAACGTTATATTTCGTTAGTGCTCAAAATTCCGTTTAAATATATCGATATTTTTTCATAACGGTATGCTACACCGTAATGAAATCCTAATAACGTTATACTTAATAACGTTATAATAACGTTATGAAACTTATTAACTACGCGCTGTTGCTGCTGCAGGCTCCTCAGGTAGGCATTTTGCGTGACTGGCCGACTGGCGCGTGCACCGGCGCTGGATTCATGCATTGCGCGACGTTGCCAGATATACAGGGTGTCCCAAAAGTACCACGCCACAGTGACACCGGAGGTAGGTCAGCTCAAGAGGAACCTAACCAGCCTAACATGACCTCAGTAAAAGTTGCACGGTTTTCGAGTTATTAGCGAAATGAAGATTTTTAAGAATTTTCCCCTTTGCTTTTACATTTTTAGTACCAGTATCGACTTGGACAGCTTTTAATAACAGTTTTTTATGTGTATCAAATCACGAATAGCTAATTTAGAAGTCTAAAGTGTTATTTTGTCAATAACTACTACAAGAATCTAAAAAAAGTTCGATTTATCTCGATTTAAATTGTCACAAAAACATTAATTTCAACTTTGATCATCTGCCACAAAAAAAAACAATTAGAAACGAAACAAACAAGTAACGCCAATAAATTAGATACATTATGCAGATTCAGAAATGGTATAACACATGTATCTTACTACGAAAACGATAAGCATTTTTGTCATTTTAGTGATGCCTCATGGAACTAACCTAAAACTTGAGCTTCGAAAGCAGTCACTAAGTGCTACAAAAATGTTGTGGACAGCGGTTTTGCAAAATATCATGAGGGCTAATTTGTCACTCTTTAGAACGTTAACTTATTTTAATTTCAATGGGCCGGATATTTGTCACTCTTTAGAACGTTAACTTATTTTAATTTCAATGGGCCGGATAAAATGGCAATGAAAATAAAAACAGATTTTTTTTTCATTCATTTATTGTAAACTTAATTACAATAAGTGTTCAAATTGTCTCCCATGGACTCGAATGCACAAAAAACATCGTTTTATAAAATTTCGGCTCAATTTCCGTAAACTGACTTCCGATATGGTACGGGCAGCATCAAATACTCGTTGCCGCAATTCTTCCTCAGAACGTATTGGTTTTGCGTAAACTCTGTCCTTCAAGCAGCCCCAATAAAAAAAATCCAGTGGGTTCAGATCTGGGGAACGCGGTGGCCATAAAATTGGTCCCAATCGACCAATCCATCTCTCAGGGAATGTCAGGGAATTCCCCAGATCTGAACCCACTGGATTTTCTTTATTGGGGCTGCTTGAAGGACAAAGTTTACGCAAAACCAATACGTTCTGAGGAAGAATTGCGGCAACGAGTATTTGATGCTGCCGATGTTTTTTGTGCATTCGAGTCCATGGGAGACATTGTAATGTAACCTAATTAAGTTTACAATAAATGAATGAAAAAAAAAACTGTTTTTATTTTCATTGCCATTTTATCCGGCCCATTGAAATTAAAATAAGTTAACGTTCAAAAGAGTGACAAATTAGCCCTCATGATATTTTGCAAAACCGCTGTCCACAACATTTTTGTAGCACTTAGTGACTGCTTTCGAAGCTCAAGTTTTAGGTTAGTTCCATGAGGCATCACTAAAATGACAAAAATGCTTATCGTTTTCGTAGTAAGATACATGTATTATACCATTTCTGAATCTGCATAATGTATCTAATTTATTGGCGTTACTTGTTTGTTTCGTTTCTAATTGTTTTTTTTTGTGGCAGATGATCAAAGTTGAAATTAATGTTTTTGTGACAATTTAAATCGAGATAAATCGAACTTTTTTTAGATTCTTGTAGTAGTTATTGACAAAATAACACTTTAGACTTCTAAATTAGCTATTCGTGATTTGATACACATAAAAAACTGTTATTAAAAGCTGTCCAAGTCGATACTGGTACTAAAAATGTAAAAGCAAAGGGGAAAATTCTTAAAAATCTTCTTTTCGCTAATAACTCGAAAACCGTGCAACTTTTACTGAGGTCATGTTAGGCTGGTTAGGTTCCTCTTGAGCTGACCTACCTCCGGTGTCACTGTGGCGTGGTACTTTTGGGACACCCTGTATAACCATTTTCTTGTCGTCTTGTCTGCCTACCGTCCAGGGGTGTTATTCTCTCAAAAAATAGTCTGTAAGTAGGTATGAATATTTGGATACAAGCGTCGTCGCCACGTTGGGTATTTTATAAGGGCTAAGTAGTTGGGGTATTTTATATTATTTAGTTTACTTAGCGGTCCCCCGACGTGTCGACGCTTGAATCAAAATATTAATACCTACTTATAATTAAACTTAAAATAGGGCCAATACTCTTTGTTTTTTACTTTTTAGAGGTTTTCCTTTACAGACTATTTTGTGTCGGGAGATTTTGATTTAAAAAAAAAAACACGCTTTATAAACTTTTTCAAATTAACAATATGACTTTAGCCACAGCTTTAGCTAGCAACGTGTCTCTAAACACATGAAATGAATAATAGGGGGTTGATAACTAATAAATAAAAAGAGGGGTGTTAGTTTATAACGGGCATCATAGCTCCCAAACGGATGAACCGATTTGGATGCGGTTCTTTTTGTTTGAAAGCAAGTTTTCTAGCGGTGGTTTAAAGCAAAATCTCAAAAAGGGCTAAACCAATTTTGATATAACATGTTTAAGAACCACCGACAAGAAACCTGCTTTCATATAAAAAAAACCGCATCCAAATCGGTTTATCCGTTTAAGAACTACAGTGCCACACACACACACACACACAAACACACACACACACGAACACGCACACACACACACACACGCACACGCACACGCACACGCACACGCTCACGCTCACGCTCACACTCACACTCACACTCACACTCA
The DNA here is from genome assembly GCA_963966035.1 of Acleris laterana. Lineage (NCBI taxonomy): Eukaryota > Metazoa > Arthropoda > Insecta > Lepidoptera > Tortricidae > Acleris > Acleris laterana. Next base: position 15,887,035 of record OZ014447.1, read on the forward strand.
CACTCACACTCACACTCACACTTACACGTCAAACTTATAACACCCCTCTCATGCAGCATGGTTTTTAAATTAAGCTGCCTTATACGTTCGATCCATCGGCAGAAAACATGCTTCTAAATTGAAAATGCACGCGCTAAAATATGTTTTGTTCGCACTGACGGGACTACTTAAACTCGCCGCTTGGACATTCACTCGTTCGTCCGACCGTCCGTTGTTTTTAACCCCCGACGCAAAAAAGAGGGGTGTTATAAGTTTGACGTGTAAGTGTGAGTGTGAGTGTGAGTGTGAGTGAGTGTGAGTGTGAGTGTGAGTGAGTGTGAGTGAGTGTGTGAGTGAGTGTGAGTGTGTGAGTGAGTGTGAGTGTGAGTGAGTGAAAGTGTGAGTGTGAGTGTGAGTGTGAGTGTGAGTGTGAGTGAGTGTGAGTGAGTGTGTGAGTGAGTGTGAGTGTGTGAGTGAGTGTGAGTGTGAGTGAGTGAAAGTGTGAGTGTGAGTGTGAGTGTGAGTGTGAGTGAGTGTGAGTGAGTGTGTGAGTGAGTGTGAGTGTGTGAGTGAGTGTGAGTGTGAGTGAGTGAAAGTGTGAGTGTGAGTGTGAGTGTGAGTGAGTGTGAGTGTGAGTGAGTGTGAGTGTGTGAGTGAGTGTGAGTGTGAGTGAGTGTGAGTGTGTGAGTGAGTGTGAGTGTGAGTGAGTGAAAGTGTGAGTGTGAGTGTGAGTGTGAGTGAGTGTGAGTGTGAGTGAGTGTGAGTGTGTGAGTGAGTGTGAGTGTGAGTGAGTGAGAGTGTGAGTGCGAGTGTGAGTGTGAGTGAGTGAAAGTGTGAGTGTGAGTGTGAGTGTGAGTGAGTGTGAGTGTGAGTGAGTGTGAGTGTGTGAGTGAGTGTGAGTGTGAGTGAGTGAGAGTGTGAGTGCGAGTGTGAGTGAGTGTGAGTGTGAGTGTGAGTGAGTGAGAGTGTGAGTGTGAGTGTGAGTGTGAGTGAGTGTGAGTGTGAGTGAGTGTGAGTGTGAGTGAGTGTGAGTGTGAGTGTGAGTAAAAAGAACCGCATCCAAATCGGTTCATCCGTTTGGAAGCTATGATGCCCGTTATAAACTAACACCCCTCTTTTTATTTATTACTTATTTGCCCCCTATTATTCATTTCATGTGTTTAGAGACACGTTGCTAGCTAAAGTCATATTGTTAATTTGAAAAAGTTAAAAAACCCCCGACTCAAAATAGTTTGTAAAGGAAAACCTCTAAAAAGTAAAAAATAAGGAGTTTGGCCCTATTTGAAGTTTAATTATAAGTAGGTATTAATATTTTGATTCAAGCGTCGACACGTCGGGGGACCGCTAAGTAAACTAAATAATATAAAAACCCCAACTACTTAGCCCTTATAAAATACCCAACGCGGCGACGAGGCTTGTATCCAAATATTCATACCTACTTACAGACAATTTGTTGAGAGAATAACACCCCTGGACGGTAGGCAGACAAGACGACAAGAAAATGGTTATAGGGTAAGGGAACCAGTAGTCGGCCTTTTTACGAAAGTTCTAAGTTCGAACTCCTCTCATTTGTGCCTGCAGGAACCAATTGAAAAAGGACAACTTTTTGTTCAATCATCATTTATTAAACTTTAATATTTGTAAAGAAAAACACTTAATAATTTCTTCAATTCTTAGATAATTAAGAAAAAACAAAAAAGGGCACTTTTGCCCAGTAGTCGGCCCCAAACGACCTTACCTCGGCCTTTGGGTCTCCAGTGCTCGGCCGTTACATTGGTTGAAATTAACAATAAGAAATAACTAGGTATCAGTAAAAAAAAAATTAACATACGTATTTCTTCTTACATACACGTTTTATTAATTTTAATATGGGTCTTTGAAGCATATTTAACTGAAAAAGAAGCAAATTGTGACCACCCAAAAGGCACATTTTACATATACCTATCATTATCAAAACAGGTGGCCGAGCTTTAGAACCTCAATACCCAATAGTCGGCCGCGTGAATATAATACATTTCAATGCGGCCGACTACTGGGTTTGCATCGTATTAGAGTTCTACAAGTACTTACTAAATTCATTATTAAAAAATTACACATCTAATGACGTCAAAAGCATTCAAAAAGAAAAAAAATGCCAAAATCCAGAAGTCGGCCACCTACGGCCGACTACTGGATTTAACACTAAAAAGTTAGCACCCAATAGTCGGCCGCCTCAAAATACTACTTTCGTGGGGAAAAACATCGATTGTCGTACCAAAATATACTCGTTAACTATTAAAAAAAATATTCAAAATAAAACTAATGCTATATTGTATAAAAAGAAGTTGCTTACCGCTAATAATCAACACTTGGAAAGTTAGAGATAAAATGGCGGACATCGCACAACACTACGTGATCGCGGACGACGCTGGTATGAACCTGTTTTACTCTCGCCGCTCACCCCTCCCCGTACAGATCACGCGATCTTTCGACCGATCAGAAGTTGGAGATTTATTATACATGCATGTCATTGGATAATTTCAAAACTGGCGCTATTTGTGGCGAATAAAAGGCCGAAAAGGCCGACTATAGGTTCCAGGCCGACTTCTGGTTACCTTACCCTATCTGGCAACGTCGCGCAATGCATGAATCCAGCGCCGGTGCACGCGCCAGTCGGCCAGTTACGCAAAATGCCTACCTGAGGAGCGGCAACAGCGCGTAGTTCATAAGTTTCATAACGTTATTATAACGTTATTTAAGTATAACGTTATTAGGATTTCATTACGGTGTAGCATAACGTTATGAAAAAATATCGATATATTTAAACGGAATTTTGAACACTAACGAAATATAACGTTATGATAACGATATTATTCATAACGTTATAAAGGTCTGGCCGCAGCCGCACGAAGCTCGGGAGTGAGTGAAATTGAGTGTAAGAAAGAGATGGTCTATAACGTTATTGTAGCGCTAACCGAAGTATCGTTATACGTATATAGCGTTTTGTTTGATAACGTTATAATGAATACCGCTACAGGTATGACGTCAAATAACGTTATAGTATAACGTTATTCGAGTAAAATAACGTTATGAAACATAACGTTACACGAAAATAACGGTTATTAAAGGTCTGACTGACATCCATCCATCTATCCATCCATCTGTCTGGATGGACAAGCGCTCTTATTTAGCAGGTGTTTAAACACCTGCTAAATAAGAGCGCTGTGTGCAAAATTTCGTCATTTTGACGTCATCGGCACCAAAACTTCGACTATGAAGTTGTAAGGCGCTAAGGAAGGAAGAGAGTAGGTAGGTTCGTAGGGTGTGGTCTGGATCCGTAAGAACACTTCCATCACAGTTTAATGGCACGGAGCAACGGAGGGAAGAAACACCGATGGCGTCAGGACTCTGGCGTTAGGGGTAGTACACGGTGTGTAGCTCCGGTTCCCACTAGACGAAACTGGTCATGGTCATGAAGGTAGTGGCCGCACCGGCCAAGTAGCAAGCCTAGACAGCGATGTGTTCCGGCTTCGCGACCTGTGCTCTAAGCCGTGTTTTACCACCCGATGCGTGCCCCAAGCCGTGCTTGCCGGACGCCTACCACCCCCCACTAGATAATTGACATCATTCAGATCAGTGGTAAAGCCACGGGCGCAGAATCCTAGTATTATTAGCGATGGTCATGACTGGAATTTCAAAAACGTGGACTTTCGGCTGGTCATCATCATCATCATCATCATCATGTCGGCCTTTTGGTGATCCACTCTTGGATGTAGGCCTCTTCCCTCTTCTTCCACTCCCGGCGATCTTGCGCCCGTCTCATCCAGTCATGACCTCCTGGTCTTTCGGCTGGTATACGCTCTTAAACAGCGAGAACTGAGAGAAGGCACATAACGAGTCTAATAGGGCTACTGACTACTTTTATCAAACCGCAGTACTCCCACTTTATCGAGTGCATACCGACAAAACGACGTGCCAAGGTTTGTAGTAAAACCTACCCCGTGTGGTTCTCGGGCGATATTATCAATGACCTTCGACTGATGGAACTACACGGCCGGTGGAAGCACACCGGGGACCTGGATGCCGGTCGTCTATTAACACCATTTGAAACGATCTTAAGGTACGTATGGCCGATGCATGTGACTCTCATGTTAAAAGTATTGAGGAAAGCATTAAAATAAACCCACGCGATATTTGGGAACAATACCTATCCAGTTTGAAATTAAAAGGTTCAATTTAATTGATCAGGGGGGTTATTATGACATGACTATGCAGTTCATTTTACGGTGAGCAAAAAGGACGGAGCTATAGCAGTTACATAACTCTGTCCTTTTCTCTCAGCGTAAAATGAATGGCACACATACGTCATAATAACCCCACAGTACTTATTTATTTGACATCAAATATTTACATGTCACATTTATAATAACTAATATACAGTAAAAAATAATAATTATAATAATTAATAACTAATGTAAAACCTATTATCTACTTAAAACTAGTATTAACACAACTACAAAAAGAATACCCCCTCTAATAGATCCGTTCGCGGCATTGTACCCATTATGCTGGCTCCGTTACCTCTCTGTATAGTTAAACCTATATAGTTAAAAGTGGAAAATAATGAAAATTCTAAAAGTAGTACATTAGATTGAAAACTAACACATACCAACACACACATACACACACACACACACACACGCGCACACACGCACACACACACACACACACACACACACACCCACAACACACACACACACACACACACACACACACACACACACCTACGCACAATCTCATATTACCCTCTAACTTCAATACTAATTTTAATTTTAATGTTATTTCTATTTTGTAACTCTAAGTGAACTATGAGCCTGATAGGCGACATACAATCACATGTTGAGTCTGTTAAACTTAGACATAGTTATAGTATAAGCACCATCAATAGTACGGTAACCATTTAAGGAAGAGCGGTGTCTCTTAACACAGGTATCCCACATACTTAAAAAGAGACACCGGCCCCGATTAATGTTAAGAAATTTTGTTGTTACTGAATAAATATTTTTTTCATTTTTCATTTCATTTTTCATCCTTTGAGAGAGGTAAGCTCCCGCTCTGTGATCCCCGGAGGCGTCAATAAGCTTAGTAGACAGGGTCTTTATAAAAAGTTTCATGTCAGCAGACCAAGGTCCCAGAGTCTCCACTGCAAGCGCCGCAAATTCGTAATCATTAATTAATGATGAATATTTGCGACGTTTGAGGGTTTGGGCCTGATCAGCTGCTGCGCCGGCCTTATTTCGGGTTGCTTGTATGTGAGATAGGGCAAAAGTGTCGACACAAGTTGCGTCCCACACCAGAGCCCTACCAAGCTTCCACGGCACCAATGTTGCTCCGTCGGGGCGCTTACCATTATCTCTGATCATACCGGCTGGTTCTAAAACAGCAGGTAGAGAGGCGGTGGCAAGCGAACGACGGATCAAATCATTTATGGCGCCGTGGCGGAACATGCGGCCGGCATTCCTTGAACAAGAAAGACCATGTCTACCAAAGGTTCAATTAAATTGTGAAGTTAGTTGTTACACTTATTTATTTCTGTAGCTAGCTTGTTTCTGTGTTTGACGACGGACTGCACGAGCTCCGGCGAGGCGGTCTTCATGTCGTAGGCCCAGCCGAGCCGCGCGAAGCCGTCCAGCATCAGCGTGGACAGGTTGAGGAAGTACGGCAGCTCGGAGGTCTTGTAGTCCCAGGGGAAGGTGTGGTGGTAGTTGTGCCAGCCCTCGCCCAGGGTGATCAAGGAGAGAATCCAGTTTTCCGCAGGTTTGATGTTACTTAAAACAGTAAATACATTAAATAAAATTTGGCAGCGTCACACACGCAGGCTACCACCGTAGGTACTATTATTAAGTCGAACAAAGAACGCCGAAAAAAAAAACACTTTTCCTATAAGAGGAAATTTTAACTTTTTGATTTTTTATGTTAGGTGTCGTAGTAAGTACTCTGTGAAAATTGTAAGTGACTACAATTTACGGTACTAACGATACAGCCATGTGGCAGGTCTCGTTGGCACCCCATGGAGTATAGGCATGGAACAGTAAAAAATGAAATTTGAAATTATTTACTTAAGAAATTCATTTTGAAACTCGAAGGGTAAAAATTATTATGAGTATGAGGCTTGTCTGTATACAAAATGAAAACAATTGTTCCGCTTTGATTGAAGTCGATTGCGAGCACTTCGACTCTCGTTAACTTGCCCCGGGAAATGTTTGCACGGTGGTGGGAGCATTTTATTTCCGACTAATGTAATATCCGCTAAAGTAGAATTACGAACAACAGCTCAGCAACAACAAAACAGTAGTAAAATAATACTTACGGGTCGTATGGTCTGTTGCCCCACATGTGAGCGAAGCTGTTTATGGAGAACACGACGTGCGGAGCAATTATCAGTTGAGCAATAAATGTAATGAGTATTGATTGCTCCCAGCTCTCTCCCCACAGCAGCGGAGGTATTATTGATGGGATGATAAAACATATCACCAATTTCATCAATATGAAGTACCTAGAAAATTTGTTATTCGTTAAATATATGTTAATATTGCAGAGAGGTTTCATGGCTCCTTCCAGAACCATTGGAACAAACTCCACAGGCCTTCTGCCAAATAAATGTTTTTGTATTATTATTTTTTATTTTATTTTTCTTTATTTATTATGTACTATTATTATTTTGTGTTGTGTGTATGTTTGTATTTTACTATGTGCAATATGGAAAGTATTATTTCTGAATTAAACAATTTGAATTTGAATTTGAATATTCCTTAAATTCCCGAAAATACCGTCATATCTATTTCTTATTTAATTGGTGCGTTTATTTGTTTTTTTTTTCTTCCGAAAACGCAGGTATTGTAGCATCGTTTTCTCTTATAAGGTTATGTCATAATCATAAACCTAGAACACAACCCAAAAGTATTGGAGATTTCGTCTACCGACCCTTTTTATGTTATTGTGCAAAGGTTATAGCTATGGAGATTGCTACGCCGTTTCATCTTAACGCGGGCTTCGAAACTGACTTGTTGTGGAGCTGGACGAGAGGGTCGTTGGTGAGGTCGCTGAGGTCGAGGTTGCGGCCCTCCCTCCGCACCGCCGGGTGCCTCTTCATCATGAGCCAGCCCATGTGCGCGAAGAAGAAGCCGCGCGTGCTGTCGTACGGGTCGGCGATGGTCTCCGTGAACTTGTGGTGCACGCGGTGGTCCCGGGCCCATTCAAATATAGTAACCTGCAGGCAACAGAGAGCTGACTTAAGTAGGTCGGACTATCCCAGAAGCTGACGCCACATCAACAAGGTCAGGTCACGTTTGGTTTTGCTAGCCATTCTGATGCCATGTCATCCAAAAACTTTTTGCTGAATATTTGTGTACCCTCTCACAACCTACCTACGTCTACGTCTAGTGCCTAGTCTACTTATCTAACACCTACCTACCTACCCCCCTACCAACTACCTAGTTCCTTAACATTCAATTGAAAGATAGAAGGAAGTAAATTGCTCTCGAGGAAATCGTTCAATTAATATTTCAATAGAATACCTAGTCACGTTCTGATTCTGATTCTGATTCTGATTCAATTCACGACGACACTCCCTACTATTTAATTTAAAGAGCATTGACATGACCGAGCAAAGTCAATGTGGTTGGATGGCGGGCCGTCGTGGAGTTAAAATATTTGACTTGTTGCCAAGAGACGGGTGTTTTATCTAATTTATCCACAGTAATAAACGCGACTATATAAGTAGTAGGCCTGCAAGTCGGAGTGGACCTTACCTCTCCTGAGAGAACATAGCAGAACAGGAGAAACCATCGAAGCGGCTCCTTGGCCTTAAAACTTCGATGGGTCCAGTAGCGGTGCACGCCGCCCGTCACACCAAACGAACCCAAAACATAGCTTATCGACACTGAAAATTTTAAAAAAGAAACACTTTTTTTTACCTGTCACTATTACGCTGGTAAATATAGTCTATTTGTGAAAAATGTGGTTACTGAATTATCAACTAGTTTTTAAAGTTTTGGTAATTCTGAAGCTCTGCCCATTCCACGCTGGGAATGGAAGCGTGAGTTCATGTAAGTATATAGGTAATTAGGTATCTATGTAATTTTACATGTATATTCAGTACTTACGATGGAGGAGTGTCTGCCATTTGGGTGCAAATTGTCCCGTTATCAAGTCGTAGCCCAGCCATGCTAGCACTATGCCGTGAGACAGGGCAAAATATATGACGTTTCTCCATCGAAGAGGTGTGAGGAACCCCGCTGACCTCTCCATGTCCCGTATTCTCGCCATAAACCGTGGTTCGTGTCTGGGTCTTAACGCGTCATAGGCATATTGCTCCTTGTACGGATTGGTTGGTAGTTCCGTTTCAGATATCTCATTCCTGGGACTCATTTTGCAACCGTAAATACTAAAAAATAGAAATAAAATTAACATCGGGGTAAAATAAGTTTTATATTAAGTAACTAAGTAGTCTGCATAGGCACTTTTCTTAGTCATGATTCTGCCATCCCTTGCTGAGACAAAACCACTATGGAGAGGAAGCACCACAAGAAACTCAACAGTCAGTCTCTTTTTAAACGACACATTAAAAAAGGTCGAGGTTCTATTATCCACTGTATGTTTTTTTTAATGTACTTATATGTTCGCCGATTTCGTCGTCAATATTGCCAATTAATGTTTTTTTTTATTTTGGTTCCTTAGTGTACACTTTCGAGGTAGTCCCATTGTCAGCAAATCTGAATCTGGTGAGAGGATCCGGGAGGAAATGAGGGAACTCGTCAAATATTATAGGCATACCTACATGTAGCGTTTTTTTTTTTAGTAACAAGTCCCAGCATTTGCGTTCAGAAATAGTACATTACTACAGAGGCCGGGAAGTAGGGGGTTGCCGGGCGAGTGATATAGACGAGTTATAGGATAGTTACGAGGCTGGCAACCCCTTTTCACGGCGAGGTATGCATAGTACTTTTCTCAAACATATGCAATGAAATAAAAAGTACATTACCCATAAAAGTAAATTATAAATATTTTTTGTCTCATACCTACTCTGAAAGTAGGCGATAGTTTATCTTAGAAGCGGGTTGAAAGTGATACATGTAATTGCATGTTAAAATAAGGTACCAGGAGCGCAGCGGTAAGTAGCATGAAACAGCGCGGATGTCTCCCAACGTTTATGCACTCCTAGTATTTGACGTTATAACTTTTTCTCAGAAATGTCATAAATATAATTTAGCTATTTAGCCTCTTCACAAACAAAGCCGCCAAGTATACATTAAAATTTAAACAAAATTACTTCGCGGCCTAGGCCTTCAATTTTGTATGAAATTCCTTTACAGTTCTCTCGAGTTGTTCCGCCCGCAACGTGACACTTTGAAGCCAAAACTAACTAACATAACGCCAATATTGAAGCGGAACTGATGATGAAGACCACAAATGACCACCGGAACTCCTCAACGGTAGGTAGGTACCTATGTACATATTTCAAGGGTAGCGCTAAGATATCTCGATTCAGATTGTTGAGCGACTATAACGAAGAATATTGAATCCCATCAAAAACATACATGTGAAAATGCAAGCCAAGTTCAATGTTAAGAATATGAAAAGCGTGTTTATCGACTTCACTGACAAAAAAAATGAGAAATTATTTACACAAAGCAAATAACTTAGGATAAACTGAAGCTCAAAATCTGACTTGGCTAGTTTTTTACCAGCAAGTCAATTATTTCGAAGAGTAAAATATGACCATACAATATAAAAATACAGTAACTTGCGTATAACAAATATGAAAACTAGCCAAGTCAGATTTTAAGCTTCAGTTTATCCTAAGTTATTTGCTTTGTGTAAATAATTTGGGTGTTGAAATATAAGAAGTTATACTTAATAGCAAATATTGTTGTAGCAGAAAAAATAAGAAATTGTGTTTTTAATTTATTTTAGAATGTTGTAGGTATGTTCTTAATAAATAAATATCAGGATTATCTACGGAACTTGGCACCCATCTAGATCTCATTTTTTTTGTCAGTGAAGTCGATAAACACGCTTTTCATATTCTTAACATTGAACTTGGCTTGCATTTTCACATGTATGTTTTTGATGGGATATCATTTATTTTTGTCAAATAAGTTGGCATGCGTTTCAATAAACAAACATTAATTACTGAGTACTTCCGGTGAATCTGTGATCTTCATTCATCATCATCAGTTTTACTTCACCAAATAGTGCTTTTCAAAAGCATATATGCACGAGTTAATATATGTATGCTATATACTCGTATATATGTACAAAATACCCAAATCGATATAGCTATACCCAAATTATTTGAAGAGTTCCCTCAATTTCTCCAGGACCCCATCATCAGATTCTGACTTGGTGACATTGGGACCAATCAGACAGTGTGCCCTTTCAAACAAAAAAAGAATTTTTCAAATCGGTTAATAAATGACGGAGTTCTGAGGTAACTAGCATAAATAATAAAATAAAATAATAATAATAATAAAACTTATAAAATCACTGTTTTCAGATTTTTTTATTTGTATACGCATAATTACCCATCTGTATGCCAAATTTCAACCTTCTAGGTCACCTGGAAGTGGGTTAGGTTTTTGATGATTAGTCAGTCAGTCAGTCAGTCAGTCAGTCAGTCAGTGGTAAAAATGCCGATTTTTAGACGTTTATATCTCAATAACCGTTTCACTTTTATTTATGAAATTTAGGGTTCTAGTTGATCTAAAGGGTTTTAATACATATACCAAATTTCATGTTTTTATGTTAAGTAGATTTGGAGTTATTGAGGGGTCAAAAGTGGCTCCAAACGGTTCGTGTAAATAACACACGGCTGCGCTCGCCAGTTCCTTTTTCTTGAACTTGGCTGGACACGCTGCCGCGTGTCTAGATTGTTTGAATATGGCTATGACTTTTCCGCGGCGTTGGTTGTGGAGAGCTTGAAATGTTTTAAAGTCAACTAAGAAGTGGGACTACATAACAGTTTATTATGATCATTTAAAAGTATAAAATAAAATCTTTTATTAAAAAAACCAAAAAACCGATTTTACAAACACAAAAAATAACTTCTTTTAAAATGGTAGGTTTGTCAGTCAAACTGAAGGCGGCCACTCACAATATTTTTAACCAAAAGCCGACTTCAGCTGGGCTGACAACCTACCAAATATTATTTTAGTATATTAGTAAGACATGAATTAGACAGTTTCGACGGAGCTGCGCTGTCGCGGGGCTCCTATTTCTAGGTTGTTTGGCCCTTCGGCCCTTACTGTAAATCTATCATAACCTAACCTACCTACGATTCTCTAACCAAACTCGACTATTATAAATATCATGTTTTGCGAATATTATGTTTTACTAATATGATGTTATGCATATATGATGTTTTGCTAGTATGATGTGATGCGGTTATGATGTTTTGCGAACGTGATATTCTTACTATGAACGGTAACTTCCTCATTTATACACATCTACAGTACAGTGCTACCACTTTTGTGATAACGATCGGCAATCTTTGTTTTTCCATGACACACGAGTGACAAATATGTATACAGTCAGTTGCGAGTGAAAGCTCTGAAAGCAGCCGCAGCCGAAACCGAAAGTTATTAAGAAGCTGGGAAAACTGTAGTCTGATTAAAATGACCCAGAGCTTTGCATTACATGAAATTGTAAATTTTACGAGTAGGTACCTACCATTAAATAACTAATAGAAAGAAAGCTTAAACAAAACCCGATTGCTTTTTGTGATATTATCGTCAACATAATGCTATTTTTTTAATGTCTCAATTATGTTATCCCCGTTACTTAGATTAAAATATTATAGCCTGTGGCATTTCCACAACCAAGACCAATCTAACGACCCCTCCCTTCGAAATCGTTCGCCTTTGTACATATTTTTTTTGTTCGTTCTTAGATCATTAAAAATATTTCTAAAAACACTGATCACATGAAACACAAGCAAACAGAAAAGAGCCGTTGAATTGAATCGTTTGTTTACTTTGATTTGACTTGACAATGACCGATATAGAAGTGAGTTTATTTTTATTTTTGATTAAGTACGAAGGCAACAAGCTAGTCGGTCATTAAAGTTAACAAATCTCAACTAAATAACTAAACAAAATATTTCAAAAAAAAATCCGTTCCTTTGTTCCGTGACCTTTAAAATATTTACATATCTTCCAAAAATTTTACGTAGCCTATTGTATTGTTCTGGGTGTCTTTTGAATAATAAAGTGTTAAAATACAAACATACCTACATTGTTATTCATAATCATCGCAAGTCATACAATGTTTTTTAACGGTTTTTATTGTTGTTTCGGAAAGAGCATATTTTAAAGCAGAGGACCGATCGTTGGGGAAAACCTTGGGGAAGGCCTTTGGCCAGCAGTGGGCGTCTTGCGGCTAATGACGAAGATGATGATGAAAGAGTATAGGTATACCCCTACCCCTACCCCTAGGTATTCTCCTCTCTTAGCTATGAACTTTTGAAGTCTGGAATGCATTATCTTTATCAAATTCCTGCCGCTTGCTGCTAGGATCTGTTTCCAGGCATGTTTACAGCATCCACCCACCCTCTTGTCAAAAAAATATAATCTAGAATTGGCTATTTAATGTAACTACGTAGTTGTAAGCTAAGTAATATTAAACCCCAGCTGCTTTCATTGCTTCGCATAATCATTTTGTAATTTCCAATCTGCGGAAATTATTTGCATACACACTTTCATTGTGACAAGGTACTTTAAACTGTTATTGAGCTGATTTTGTATGCTGCTGCAACATCATTGATCACTATTTAATGCTTTTGGTAGCCATCCTGCTAGTAGTGCTTCCATCTTCACTTTCCGCCGGATGTTGCAGTCAGTACCGCTAAGTTGGACTTTCCGCTAAATGGCTAAATCGGAAATTTCCAGGGAACTTGCTACCAGCTGACACGGCCTAAGCCTTCCTGCGGATCTAAAGAGACATCCGGACCTACCCGTGACGTCATCGGGCGCTCGCAACCACTCTCCGCGCGCCGCACTACAGGGAAGTGGCTGTCCAGTAAGACGGTGTTAAGTGTTCACGGCTTTCTTCTAAACAGTGTAATTCTAGGATTCACACCCTGAGACAGTGTAGTTAAAGCTCGTTTATACCTTCGAAATTAAAATTGTAATTTTTATATATTGTTTCTCTTATCTCACCTGTTAAAAAGCTAAGCGTTACAATGGCACTTGGCAATGGGTGTGGGGTGGGTTTACCCATCCACCTGCTGGTTGTACAGACCTCTTGCTTATTTTTTCTAATCCTCCTTTTCAATTGGTCCCACATGTGCACAATCGGGTTAAAATTCAGAATGTACACTGACCACGACAAGTTGTTGATATGAGAGTCAGCCTGCCGGTTTGCCAGATCAAGACATCTTGGGAGGCTCGAGCTGTATGTGTCATTGTCTTGCGTTAGGGTGGATAGAATCACAGTACCTAACAGTCGAGTTCATAAATATTTATATACACTTTAGTACTTTGTCTATTTAATGTCATGTTTAAACTGCCATAATATGAATTGTCACAACGATATAAGTGAGTACATATCGGTATACACAAATATGTATACACTTTAGTAGTACTACTAAAGTGTATACATATTTATGAACTCGACTGTACTGTATGCTCACTTTAAATAGCGACTTGAGGTTTTACCGTGGAAGCTAATCCTAGCTCAAACCCTTACAATGGGACCACTGAAACTCTCAACTTCGTGGACACAGACTTTCGAAAACCGTCTCGATAATAGGTATAATAACGCGGACTTGCGCGGACCAGAGTTAGCCCTTAACCCAGAGTTAAGCGTCTACTTTTGTACGTGGTTTGCCGCCTAACCTCGGGTTAAGACGCTAACTCTGGTCCACGCAAGTGGGCCTAAGCCGATCGTCACTAAGTAAATAACTTTACACTTGTTTGTTCCTCTTGTGGTGTTTTACATTGCTCCATTTATTCGAACGAAGGAATTCGAACATCACGTTTTGAAGTTTGCTGGTCTACGTGCAATCAATTAGGTACGTATAGTTAGATTACCTATTACCACGAGTGATACCCGTCGTCAGTGGTATGCGATTTTGTAACTTACGAGCTATCCTGGTCCGGTCGCGTCGGGCACTTCCGGATTTAACCATCCTCGTGATCGGTAATAACACAACACAACACGAACTCTGCCCAAACCAGGGTCCTATACTACCAGTCTCTGGGAAGCGACCCACGCGAATTGGATGGCTCTCCGAAAAAACCCCGCGACGAACCGGGTGAATATTCGGGCGTTGCAACTGACGTCATTGTGTCTTAAACATATTGACAAAATTAATGTTTTTTTTTATGGCATAGAGAAGACAAACGAGCACACAGGGCACCTGATGGTAAGTGGAAACTGTGACCCATAGACATTCGCATTCACAAGACTGCAATGCAATCCTAAGACTGCAAATGCGTTGCCAACCCTGAGGACTTAGATGGAATGCCTCTATGCTAGTCATTTCACCGGCTGTCTTATCCCCAAACCGGAACACAACAATGATAACGACTAGTATTAACTTTTGAGGTCAAAAATAGCAGACCAGTCGGTAGTATCACTTCCAATTAAAAGAACAAGACAGTTATTATTTCTAACTTGAATAATATGCGTAGACAATAATGACGGCGGTTATAACGCCGAATAATCACCCTACCGCTGTGTAAACCTTTGATTGATCATTCTAACGGCTGTAGTTGCAATAGCCCTGTTCACAGGTCTTCGTACTCGTTGCGTTATTAACACGAGATTTTAATGAAGTAAAATTATACAGCCAAAGTTAACTTTAAAACACCATTTTATAACACTTGAAGAGTTCAGTTAGCGAAGATTTGGTAAAATCAATAATTAGCTACTTACTTATAAATTAGTTTAAGACCAAAATATAATACGGCCAAAATATCGTTTAGGGATCATGTTTTGTTTTTATTAGATAAACTAGACTTTTACCGATGTATTTTATATGAACCTACCTTAATAGGAGGGCTTTGGTAGAGGTTGGTTGCAAATCTTACTATACTCACTAAAAGAAGAAACGTTAGAGAATGGTCACATGTTAACAAATCAACCAAATATATAACCTTTGTTAGTGGAGGAATCTAAAATTACATTTCTCACTTAGCGTCTTCATTGAAGTGTGACACCTTCTAGATAAGCTTCTTCAATGTGCCACTATTGGGTTAATTTTAAAGTGACCTTTTATAGACATCCCAAGGACATTAAAATCTACTATACTTTGTGCCAAATAGGGTGGTAATATGTTTCATTGACCCCATCAGGGTAGTGATTCTGTAAACAACGCCGGTCGTACGAACTGTCGAGTGATATCCAAGCGGCGAGTTTAAGTAGTTTAGTAGAGCGACCAAAACACATTTTAGCGCGTGCATTTTCAATTAAGCAGCCTTATACGTTCGACCCATCGGCAGGAACCATGCTGCTAAATTGAAAATGCACTCGCTACAATGTGTTTTGTTCGCACTGACGGGACTACTTAATCTCGCCGCTTGGACATCACTCGTTCTTTCGTTCACCTTTGCTTTTTGAGAGAATCACACCCCTGTATCCCGCTGGCCTATTGCCTAACGCACTCACAATCGAAATCGACTTCAAAGCCGAGCAATTATTTTCATTTTGTATCTATGCAGACAAGCCTTCGATTTTCAAAATGAAAACTATCGCGATTGCAAGTACGTTAGGCAAAAGCCCCTCTGATATCCTTATTCATTAGCAATCTATCGCCAACCATTCATAAATAAGAAAAAAACAATATCGTTAAAGTAACGTGGTAAAGGGTGAAACGTGGAAAACGTGGTAATAATATAAAACCTAGGTATAATTATACTTACAATGAGGTTTAACAAAACCTTTCTTTGCAGACTGATTGACATTTAACCTTTTCATACACCTCAAGGACGGTCATCGATTAACAAGTTTTTGGTTGAACAGGATGTTAACTAAAGGAGTGTTGTGTGATGTGTTTGTCTGCAAATAAAGTGCAAACAGTCCGTTTATTAGCATCTGTAATTAGCTTAAACGTGTCTATGGAAACAACTCTTTTTTTATTTCAACTGCTTTAGGTGTATAGGTAGGTGTAATATAAAAACATCTTTATCTTCGACTGTTTTTAAAACAAGACAAAATTTTTTTTTATTCCGTATTAAAATGTTAAAAAAGGCACCCTTATGGTGAGACTTCGGTATCTGTCTGTCCGTCTTTCCGTAATGTCACGGCAGCTTTTCTCTGAAACCATACAAGCTATTAATTTGAAATTTCGCATAGTTGTTTAACTTGCTTGCCTTCATCTGTGTTTGGGTTAAAAAATAAGTAAAAATTTTCTAAATAATTCAAAAGTGGTGTAGAATGGGGGTTGACTTGAAAAATAAAAGTGATTTTGATTAAGTATAGCTCAGGCTTAAGGCTAGCCTTATAGTAAACGGCGTGTCACATGACAGGGCTCTATGTGCACATTTCTAAAGTTAATAAAAAAATAGTATTTTATTATTAGTACTTTGGAACGTGTTTCATTATCCGCAGAAAGTCGATGTTTTACCGGTTTTTTGTAATTCCTATTTTAAATGCGAATAAATGTGTGAAGCCAACAAACCTTGAAAATATAACAAGTAATTTATTATTTAATTACGAATGACATTTTTGTCCGCGTATTTCACAAATTCTTAACTTTTAAGTTTACTTGGTTATAAATTTAGGAAAAATGAAACGCTTTCTCGTTTGTGGATGTCTGTGGCGTTGCTAGGTTTTTTGTTTTAGTTTTAACAAACATCAAATGTCGAATGATACTTTCTATTGATAGAATTCAAAACGAATGACACGGACCACTCGTGTTCATATTTACTATCGCTCGCAAGTCAAAAAAACAAAAAAACCATTTCACTGTTTTTGTCACTTTCGATTGAAACTTTCGAAGGCTCGAAAATCAAAAATAGGTCGCCTCATGCTTAAAGCAGTCCGTGTATGGCGGGTCTAAGACAACCAGTGAATTTACTAGCGTAGAGGCATTCCATCATCATTCCATCTTATAAAAAGTCTTCGGATTACAATCTTCAGATTGTAGCTTTGAGAATGCGAATGTCTATGCGTCACAGATCCCACTTACCATCAGGTGGCCTGTGTGCTCGTTTGCCGTCTCCATAACATACATCTAATAATTTCGTAATTTGCCTAATCATTTTATTATATTTCGTAGTATCGGGGAGAATTGAAGCAAAAATAAGCAAACATTTTAATTTATTTTGAAAAAAATATAAAATAATAACTTATATAGCCTATATTGATTACATAATGTAACGCTATGATTGAATTGGTGGTCGTTTCCTGTTGTTGGACACTGCTTGCACGAGTTGCGGGGAGGCCTGCTTCATGTGGTGCGCCCAGCCGATGGCCGCGAACGCGTCCAGCAGCAGGGTGGTGAGGTTCAGCGAGTAGGCCAGCTCGGCGGCCTTGTAGTCCCACGGGAACGTGTGGTGGTAGTTGTGCCAGCCTTCGCCCAGTGCCACCGCTGACACGCCCCAGTTCTCCGCCGGCATTATATCTCTGGAACATACACGTTCAAATGTATTCTACTAATATTCTGAATGCGAAAGTTTGTGTGTTGGTTTGTTACTTCTTCACGCTACTTACAAGTCAAGGATAATGTAGTTTTCTATTTGTTTTTTTTTACATCAGTAGTTTATTCAAAGATAACCCACAACACAACATATTTTACCTATTTAAAATACTAGTACCTACAGTGCGGTACCGTGTAAATATAATTAATTAACTACGTGTAATAACTGTACGTTACTATATTAGAGCTGAGAAAACATGAGCAACATGTAAACAATATCATTAAGTATGTATTTATTAATAAAGTTCATCATAAAGTGCAAACAAGGGAGTGAATACTGAGATGAAGGCTGATATCCCATGTTTGGAAGAAAAAGACTGCGCCGACCAAGATGATTGGGATAAGGGTAATATGATGATGATCACATCACTAACTTTCATAAGAATAACCTGCATCAAGTCAAGTTTCCTTCATCAACGGCATTAGTTTATCCCGTAACAGTTCGTTGATAGAAACGATCGAACTTGGATCGAAAAACTCACAAGCTACATAAATAAGCACCAGCCCTCTTCAGTCTGCTCGTAACCGCGAGGTATATTTGTAGGTGTAATGTTTTTACGCGGTAAGTCCCGTTTTAAAGGGGTTTGGGTAAAAGTGTTGTCATTTGTAAAAGTCATATATTTTCAAGGTGAGCGGCCATTAGTAGAAGTGATAAATTATGATAGAATAATTCAAAATGAACATGTTTTGTTATGTAATGTAATACTCTTAAGTGCATCGGAGCCGAGATATTTAATATTCTTACCTAGGCTTACTTTTAGTACCAAAAACTGAACACTGAAATCTTAAATATCTCGGCTCCGATATTATTAAACGCCATAAATTATATAAATCTACATGTATTTCAAGATCCTCTAAATAACTACGTAAAAATCATCCGTGGCCGCTGAAAAAAAAAATGACAATAATCTTCGAACAAATTTACCCAATGCCCTTTATAAAAGGAATATTGGAAATATGAGTACTCACGGGTCGTAGGGCTTGTTGCCCCAGAGATGGGCGAAGCTGTTGACGGCCCAGGTGCAGTTGAGGCTGAACATGTATCGAAGGAACACCTGGGACAGCACCGCGTACGTCCAGGTCTCGCCCCAGGCCAGCGGCGGCACCAGCGTCGGCAGCACGAAGCAAAACGCCAACTTGAACCAAATGAAGTGCCTGAAACAATTTAATTTAATGATTAGTATCGATAAATTAGGACAGGCTTAGTGGTCCCAGTACTTTTTGTCCCGCTGCTTTTCGCTTAGAAATCATTTACCGCGACTACCGTGAGCCCGAAACCCCCCTAAAGTCCCGAAGGGCAAACCGCCCAGAAATAGGAGCTCGACAGCAGTGGGACAAAAAACAGCGGGTCCACGAGTCCGGAGCCGATAAATTATGCTTGTTACAATGTTCCTATCCTACTCCCATTCTTTCAAAGATTTAAACGCTATAGTGGCTGTCTGCGGAGTGTTAAATACGATTGCATCGATCATTTTGAGATATGCTCATCGCATCAGTATGGTAATCATCTGCGTATTGAGATCAGACAAACAGTTCTAAAAAACCGGATCAATCTAGATCGGGATAGTCGGGTTCCCTGTTCGTAGGCAATTCTCTAAACATAGCGGAAAAATGCTGGATTTGGTTATGAACGTAGCGCGTAGCGCTTGGTGGTAGTGACTTTATAGTAGACCATCCTAATACCAAAAGATGGCGGCTAAGTGTAGAATAAATTGAATGTTACCAATAGAGTATAAAATCCTTCAACTGCTATATTGCAGTAAGCCGCTTTTGTATTACGGCAGCATCTCGGTACGCGGGGGTCTATTTTATATACGGCTTTCAGATCAGTACCCTTATTACCATGTATGAGTATTTGTTTTACCTCTATTTATAAGTCACAATGCTGTAATGTCCAGTTTGCGAACCTAATAAATAAAAATAAAAAATTGTTACAAATACCGTACTCACTAGCGAGTTGAATGCTCTGTCCCTTGCACTCTATAAGAATACAGCGAGACCTGCGAGAGACAGAGCTTCGACTCGCTACGCTAAAGAGTACCTACGGTAATTGTTACTCATAGTAAGGGTACTGGTAATCTCAGCTGATATCCCAAAGGCCCTTTGAACTTACTTCGTGTGGAACTGAACGACGGGGTCAGTGGCGATGTCGGTCATGTTCATCTTGCGCCCCTGCCTGATGACCTCGGGGTGCTTCTTCATCATGAGCCAGCCCACGTGCGAGAAGAAGAAGCCGCGGTGGGCGTCGTGCGGGTCCGCCGCGGTCTCCGAGAACTTGTGGTGCACGCGGTGGTCCCGCACCCAGTTGTATATAGAGTTCTAAACCAATAAGTTGATATCAAAAGCGAAGCCAAATAGTACGCAAGACGCTTCCAAACCTGTGTCATAAAATGCAATAACAAGTCTAACAAAAAGCAAGCTTTAAAACTACTGTTGCTAACCAAATTTAATCGTTTAAAATTAAAAATGATGAGAGAAACCTAAATATGTTTCTTAAATACCTATTCAACGACACTTGTTATAAGAATCATCAAAATCGGTCCACGCATTTAGTTTCTAGAGCGCCACAAAGAAATAAACATACAAACCTGTATAGGTGATAACCACATTACTCTCCTTTGCGTCGCGCAGTCGGGTGAAAAGAAACGTTGGTTTCAACGATGCGATGTCCATTTCTCGAAGAGAGTAAGTGGGTGTTGGTATTTTTCATTTACTCTTAGTCTTAATACACAAGGTCTATCATATAAAAGTAACATTAAAATAAAATGCTACCTAGTATAGAAGTGAAATGTTACTTCTATTTTTGAACGGACATTAAAAAAGGAGGTATTTCCACCGATTTCTCCGTCAATATTGGTCAGTTTTCAAAAATTTATTTTTGTTTGAGGTAGCCCCGTTGTCACCAAATCGTAATCTGATGAGGGGATCCATGAGGAATTGAGGGAACTCCTCAAATATTATAGGCTTACATATAGCAATTTCAGTATTTTTAGTTACAAGTCCAGCATTTGCATTCAGGAAGTATCTATCGATTACAGCTTTAAGTTTCTATCTTTACCTAGTAATTTTGGCTAGACGATGACGAATCAGTCAGTTAGGACATATCTCTTAATATATAGAAAATCTCTTTTATATTACCTGTCCAGCCACGGAGTAGCATATGACGAGTATCCACTGCAGCGGCAGCGTGGCCTGGAAGGAGCGGTGGCACCAGTAGCGGTGGACACCCGCCGTCACGCCGAAGCCGGCCACGTTGCCAATCACGTAGCCTGGAACATTCATTATTAATTTGTTGTAGCACTTGTAACTAACTCTTTTATAGAAAAAAAAAGGTGCCACTATAAAAATAACACCCCCCGTAGCAGGTTTCCCCGCGGCATGGTTCCTATGAAAAGAAAAGGAAGAAAGAAAAGAGATGTCAGATATTTTTTAGTATTCCTTAATATTTAAGTAGCTTAGTTTTCTTTTTATTTTAATGCGTTTAGTATATAATTTTGTATTGTATATTGGAACCAACCATTGTCTTGTTTCGATTAAAAAAAAATGTCTAAAATAACCTTTAAAAACTTTAATTTTATACTATACAATGATGTAAATAGTTGTTGTAGAAACGCCCAGCAAATGGGAGCGGTAATAAAAATGAATCGAACAATTGCTATGCAAGCCATAAATCTAGGTGGGAGGTAATTAAATGTCTGCTATGAGTAAAATTTATAAAAGATTTGGCTAAAACTGAGTCGACCTATCGAGCAGGAAATACGCATAGGGCTCCAATGGATCGGACTGCGTCGCCACACAACTTCCTTACGCTAAATGTGGACAGTGTAACAAATGCGATCGGGATGGGTCACATCCCGACAGTAAGTACGTGACAAATACCGACCTCATAACCGGTACTGACACGGTCACGGATCATGATACCATGAAATGTCATAAAATGTGGACCAACCTTAATGGTGGCACTCCACTTGGCGTTGCGTACTCGCGTAAGTACCTATTTGGACACGGTCACGGACCATGTTACCATGAAATGTCACAAAATGTGGACCCACCTTAATGGTGGCACTCCACTTGGCGTTGCGTACTCGCGTAAGTACCTATTTGGACACGGTCACGGACCATGTTACCATGAAATGTCACAAAATGTGGACCCACCTTAATGGTGGCACTCCACTTGGCGTTGCGTACTCGCGTAAGTACCTATTTGGACATAATTTAACAGATAATTGCAACGTGGAGACGGCACTCGCAGTTATCTTATCAGTTTAAGTTTGTAAAAAGGTAATAGCAAATACGCGTTACCGCGATATTGTAGGTGCTTTGAAATGTTAAAACAACTCGTCATTGGCTTTGCTACAAGCATGCTGGTTATTAACAAATGAAACTGACCCATATGAGGACTGTGAAGCGCCGCTAAAATCGGGCTATGGGGTTTGGACAACTGGGAGTTGTCCAAACCCCATTGTCCACAAAATTTGACTCAACTATGAAAGTTTTTAGTTAGTTTTTATTAATGTACTTTAGTAGATATTAAACTAACACAGTTGAGTCAAATTAAAGAGTGTGAAATGTCCACATAATTTCGAGTGTGTGGACAGCTGGGAATTATTTTTTGTCCACAGTGTGGACAAAAGGGGTGTGGACGACTGGCAATAGCCCTTGAAATCGCGTAGCTGGCAAAAAACCCCACACGGATTTAGCTCCGGGCGATAGTTTTTTAGCCCCAAAATCAAGTCCGATTTCCACGATTTTTGAATATGTTTTAATTATTATACAGAACTAGGTCCGTAAGTTTCTGTTTTAGTTTTATAAAGTTTTATTTACAGACACAGTTTTTCATGATATATAATGTCTAGAACACATTTAAAAATCGTAAAAATCGTAAAAATCGTACTAGGTTTAAGGAAGAGAAATATCGCATTTTGTTTTGAAATTTTTAGCTTTACAATCCTCTTAAGCATTATTATTACATATCGTGAGGACATTTAACTTACCGTACATAATACTTTGCCACTTCGGGTAGTAACCAGTCATTACGTTGTAAGAGATCCACGACACGGTGATGATATGTAACAACGCAATCGATATGATATTAGTCCAAATAAGCTCAGTTTTGAACCCCATTCGTTTCTCCCAAGCCCTCAAGGGTGAAATGTGGTGGTTTTTCGAAAGGTTTTCATCTCTGTTTTCGTCTTTCTTCTGCTTTATTTCTATGTTATTGTTGTTACAATTACTTTTCGACGCATGGCTAAGATGGCAAGTTATGCATTCTGTGTAGAATTCAGGTGATAAAATATCCGTTGCGGTGGCCGGAGCCATTGTGATGAACTGAAACAAGAAAAAATTAAGTTTAATATAATAGGGTATTTGACAACAGTGATATTAAATTGGTTTTTCATTAACAACAGATAAACATTTAAAAAATACTAGGAAATCATCAATTTTTTATTTAAGTTGGTTATTTTAAGATTTTAACTTCATAAAATCCAACAATAAGGACGATGTTTGATTGTGACGTCACAAGATAGTAACGGAGCGTTTTTGATGTTTCATAAAAAGAAGCTGATTTGACTTTTGTCAAATACCGTATTCAGACTAAATTGTTCTGGCAGTAGGTAAGAGTATATTCTGTAAAGGGATTGGGCGGTGTAATGACGTTGGTCCCGCCAGCAAACTTATTATATAGGCGAGTTCGCTACGAACTTTTTAGAACTTCGGAAAACAAATCAATCGTAGCTAAACGTGTTCACCTTCTAGGTATAAAGGGTGTCCAAGAATTGGACGTAAATACTACGGCAGAAGAAAGCCCCTAGTGTTATAATATAGATTTAACTTTATAATATGTTAATTAGATTAGGAGTTATTAGGTTTTAGTGATACTGGTAAAGAACGCTACCCTGAGGTACACCGTTGACTTCCTTGGCTAAAAATAGCTTTAATTTGTGATTCCACAAGTTATTATCTAATCCTAACCCTCAATAACGTAGCAATGTACCGCCTTTGATTAATAATCGCATTAATGCGTACTTAGTACTCCAAAACAATACGATAGCACATCAAAAGCAATATTGTTTTACCCAATAGCATAGATGAAATTTAATGTATAATTCAAAATCTGAGCATTTTGGGATGGGTGCGAAATTTATCATTTATTAGGTCGCTTCGAAGAAAATCAGTGATAACTTTTTTGTTGCCTATATTAAGATTATTAATTAGTTGCACGATTTCAACTTTTGGGTTTTCTTTTCCTGTAATACTAACGTCAAGTTCAGGGACACCCTGTATACTTTCTATATCATCAAGATTGGAATATAAAAAACATAACTAGCGCATTACTTGTCGAGCGCATCGACAAGCTTCGACTGCCTACTCACTAAATATTAGTGCCATGCCATGTGGCCCATAAGACGATCTTTTAAGTATAAACGGAGGGTGAATATTCGGGCGTTCCAACCGCCGTCATTATTCTCTTTAATACATTGACGAAAATAATGATAACTACCAGCAATTTTTGATGTCAAAATCAGCGGACCCGGGGGTAGTATCCATTCCATTTAAAAAAACAAGAAAGTTATTGAGTTTATATTGAATAATATGCTAAAATAATAATGACGGCGGTTGAAACGCCAAATATTCACCCCGGAGATTTGTCGGTGTTTAATTAAGCCCGGTGTTTCAGTACGTCAAATTAAGTGGCATTGTGAAAATTAATGGATAGTGTCAATATGACTAAGTTTCGAACATTGCCCAAGACAAAGGCGGCAAATCGATAGGGCCCAGCTAGTTCAGGCCTTTGTGCACTGTCTTGACATTGTGTTCCCATCGTTTGTCACTGTCACGCTCGGGCATCTGATAGACTTAGTTCTATTGAGGGTGTTCTATTATTGTAAAGCCAGGACATTTGTATTCAACCAGCATATCAATTTGATCCATCAGTCGCGTTGTGTAATGGACAACAGAGACCCGCTACGACAAAATATTCTTAAATATTGTGGTTAGTGGAATAATAAAATTTACGACAATTTTAATTATTATGTGGTAAGTAGTCCACTTTTTTACTCAAAATGGGGTCTTTATCCAAACTAAACAAACTAACTTACCTACTAGCTTGTAAATAAACAAAACTACTAACACATTTGAAATGTAAATATTTAAAGGATAAGGAAATAAAAGGCTATAATAATAATAATAATAAGTAGGTAGTCCACGTAGTACTACCTTTAGTAGTCAACCTTTACTGTTCTTAGTCATAGGATAGGGTGGTTTACAACTGGACGTACTTATGTAAACGGGAACCAACCCACAAAGATTTTGCAAACTGGAACCAACCTACAGGTACCTATTCAGCATGACAGTTGACATTTAATTGCTAAATCTTTGTGGGTTGGTTCCCGTTTGCGAAAGGACGTCCAACTGGACAACTTGGTGACTTTAGGTTATTCTGACGGTTAGGTTTTGCTAATTCGGATGGGTGTATTATGGACCTAAGTGAACCCTTAGCTTTTTCTACGATTTCGCCACAAAATCCGGCGTATCCTAATGAAAACTGTTTCATTGCTCGATAGACCGCATGCATGTAGTATCCATTGACGGGTTGTTTAAACATTTTTGCCGAGAGCTATAACTAAAGCGGTAGTGTTCCGCGAATATAACGGATTTGTATCAGGTCTGTTCTTTGGATATATTAAACTTTATATTGCAAACGTGAAAATGCGATTAGAAATAAAATCCTCGATAGTTTTATTTTTCAAATATGTCACCGGTTTTGGATGATTTTGGTTGAATCTTAAACCTTCGAGTATGTAACTTCTCAAACCAAACCAATTTTTCAATAAATGTCGTAGTTTTAAAGTAAACCGCAATTAATTGACTTTCACGCTGCTACCAAGGCGCGCGCAAACTATATCCATGTAAAGTAAATGCACCTATCATGGACAGTGCTCCAGTCTTGAGCAATCCCAATAAAATTAATAACACATTAGAACGCTAACGCCTTACAATTAGATAAGATTATAATACTTCGGGCCTACCTCTATTAGAAATATTACTTTTAAAAAGCCATTTTTCCCGTTAAAATTGTTATTGATAATCACTGGAGCACTATCCATGTTTTTTATTTTTTATTTTATTTATTAAGGAAAACAAACAGCTTACATTATACATTAATATTATAACAGAAGTGAGTTATTCATAAGCCAACAAAGTTTTCACTAATGTATGTTACACTTTTAGGAATTAACTACACAAAGCTAGCAACTTATATTAAATCATGCACTAAAACAATGCTTAAAACAGTAACTCTAGACATATTGGAATGAAATAGCTTTCATAACTTACGATAAAAGGTAATTAAATTACTAAGTCATTTTAACTGCCCTTACATAGCTGCCAAAACTGTCATAGAATATGTCAATGCATTTATTTATTTATGATGGGTGCATTTAGCTTACATGTAGGTACTTCGCGCAGAAGCACGTAAAGCCATCCCTTTCTTGTGGTGGCGTGGCAAAATAGGTGGTCTCTTAAATTCTGATATAAATTAAATTAAGATTTTTCGTTGATAGATGCGGCCGACAACGTTAATTTGCTTGTGCCTGGCGTGGCTGGGGTGGGCGCGGGTGCGGGCGGGGTGTCCCGCGGCTGCGCTGGCGCCGCTGCCGCTCGCGGTGGAGTATGCCGTGTGGAGGGGCTGGCACCAGGCCGTCATATACGCGCCGGACCTTGAGCCTGGTTCGTATCTTCGATTATACGTCGTAAATTTTTAACTCCCGATGCATAAAGAGGTGTGTGTGTGAGTTTGTGTGTTTGTCTTAGTGTCTCTCCGTGGCATCGCAGTTCTTAAACGGGTGAACCATTTGGATGCATTTTTTAGGGTTCCGTAGTCAAACTAGGAACCCTTATAGTTTCGCCATGTCCGTCCGTCCGTCCGTCCGTCCGTCCGTCCGTCCGTCCGTCCCCAGTCTAGCTCAGAGTACTAAAAATACTACAAGTACTAAAAATCTGAAAAAAATCTTCAACGAAAGCGCATATAACGAATTTTAAAGGAAAACTATCACGGCTAAGTAGACATGATTAGTTCCTGAGATACAGGCGATTAGCGGGTTTATACCTACTAAAAATCATCTAAGACAGCGCCAAATAACTTTAAATAGAAAATTGTTTCATACATGTTGATTTTTGAGATAGTTTTTTGTGTTTGTCGTTACGGCTTCGGAACCCTACACTGAGCATGGTCCGACATGCTCTTGCCCGGTTTTTTATATGTAAAAGCAGGTTTTTTGACGGCGGTTCTTAGGTAGGTTTCGTAAAATTCGGTTGTTTAGGAGATATCTAGTTATTTCTAGAAGTTCGTATTTTGGTCACTTGTGATATCAAATGCGACTGCTTTCTCATCCACTCTGAACGAGGTCACTGCGTGAATACAATTTATTATTACGAGTACTTACTAATCATCACAAAGATTAAAAAAAAATCCCTGGAGCATTTAATTTTCAAAAAACCCTGAAAAGATCGTATTTATTGGAAATTTCCTAATAATATACAAGAGCTTTTATATTTAAAACTCGTTGAATCCCAGTCTCGAGTAAATAACTTCCTCTTGATGTTAAGCGTGCCATAGTGCGAGCCATGCTTGGCGTTTTTCTGGCTGGTGGGATGCAGAAGGACTTCCCAAAAGGCTTTAGCGATGTCGACACTTGATAAATATTTTGCGTTTTTCAGGTGATCTAAGATTTCGTTCATGAAAGGAAGGCCTGTAAGCATCACGACGAGTGACGGAATTAAGTTTTCTGATATAATATTTGGAAAACGTCGGTGTGAAATGTTAGATTGATAAGGCGGCTGGGGTATAAAAAGTTTCGCTGCGCATGATTTGATTACTCATGACGTCTTTAGCTGCAGTAGGATATAAGAACATGGATTACAAGTTATTTGAAACATGTTTTGTTTGGTTGGCGGTTTTGGACACTTTTTTGTGTTTATAAGATCAATGGAATATTTTTTGAAAATATAAACCTGTCGATCGAGAATATCATCATCATGGTCATTTTATTGAACTCTGCTAGAAAATCAGGTGTTTGAACAAGGGCACTTTTACCAGTTAATAAGTTTGCTGCGTCAAAATTCTTCTTCTTCTTCGTTATAAGGGTTCCGTAGTCGGAGGGTAGCAAAAAGGAACCCTATTAATAGAATCTCTGCGGTCCATCCATCCTAACTTAAGACTACGCCGAGCGTACGCCGGATGTACAGTGGCGCCCTCATTACTTTTATTGTGTTTTCTAATTAACTAAAGAATTTCTTTGGAATAACCAAACAAAATGTGTTTGTAGCGCAAGTATAAACACAACTTATAGGGTATATCATATAGTTTAATAACAATTCACCTTCGAGTTATTAACTTAACGAAAAAAAGCGGCCACCTTTTCCCGTTAAGCTGACTACTCAAAGGGTAACTGTTATTAAAGTTTGTTACGTATCCCATAAATTGTGTTTATACTTGCGCTACAAACACATTTTGTTTGGTTCCAAGGAAATTCTTTAGTTAATTAGAAAACCCAATAATAGTAATGAGGGCGCCACTGGACGCTCGGCGTTTGCTCGGCGCAGCCTTAAACGAGCTGTACCTTTTGAACCGTAATAGATAGAGGGTAGTTTTTTTCGAATTTTCTATAATTTTTTAAAGAATGTGAAATAATAGTGGGTACACTTGCACTTGACCGGTTTTTATTAATGGCACTCACAGACACACACATTTCACAGTGAACAGAATAAATCAAAAGTAAAAGCGGGACATCTTTCAATCAGCCATTTTACCTCCCCGAAGGTTACCGGAAGCCAGAACCAGAAGGTTGTTAATTGTATTCTAACATCTTGTCACATCAAAATTTGAATATATTACATAGAACCCCCGATATAAGGTTCACCCCTTCTTTACAGCTTCCAAAAAGCTAATTCATGTAACAGACAGTAAAGAAAAATATTTTTTTGAATAGCTATAAAAATAACAAAGATATAAAGACAACAAAATTTGTTCCTATCTCTCGCCAGCAAAACAGAATTTAACATGGAGTTTATATGGCTCACCTGCTACAATTTTATGACGTCACAGTGCATGCGCACACGCACATAGTGGTATGGTGGTGCAGTTTCTTATTGTTAGTCACGTGCATGCGTATACTTATTGTTTAAATTCTACCCTATAGTATTAAACGAGCAATGTATATAAATTGCCGTGCGTTCGCAACGGTCAGAGCTAGGACACTCTTAGTATAAAAAAATCTCCCGAGCGACGCTGGGCATGAACAGTTATTAGGTATAATGAATGTTTCCAACCCTCAATGCAATACTATCTGCCTGCTTTAATAAAAAAAACCGGGCAAGAGCATGTCGGACCATGCTCAGTGTAGGGTTCCGAAGCCGTAACGACAAACACAAAAAACTATCTCAAAAATCAACATGTATGAAACAATTTTCTATTTAAAGTTATTTGGCGCTGTCTTAGATGATTTTTAGTAGGTATAAACACTTTAGTCGCCTGTATCTCAGGAACTAATCATGTCTACTTAGCCGTGATAGTTTTCCTTTAAAATTCGTTATATGCGCTTTCGTTGAAGATTTTTTTCAGATTTTTAGTACTTGTAGTTTTGGCTGTAGGGGGGGGGGGGACACTTGACTCTAACAAAAAATAGCGCTTTAAAGCTTAATATTTCATAAACGGATCCCTTAATCGAAAAATTGTTTTCATAAACCCGCAATATTTTTGAAAGACCTATCCAACGAGACCCCACACTATGGGGTAGGCAAGAAAAAAAAAAGACATCCCCACGTTACGTGTAGGGGAGGTGCATTAAAAAAAAATATTTTTCAAAATTTTATTTTACCACTTTGTTGACGTGACTAATATGTACATTCATGCCAAATTACAGCTTTCTAGTACTATGAGTCTCTGAGCTAGACTGGGGACGGACGGACGGACGGACGGACATGGCGAAACTATAAGGGTTCCTAGTTTGACTACGGAACCCTAAAAAAAGTAGTCCATTTATTTCTATTTACCTGAGAGACCGAGCGCCGGTCGGGATGAAAACGAATTTTCCCGACAATGACATCTTGACAGATCGATTCATCGCCTACGTAAACCCCACGCAATTTTTTTACCGCAAATTACATGGACGTGGATACCTAGCTACCGCTATCATAATTTTATTATATTCACAAACGTACAATGTAGTTCTTTTTCATTAAAGCAGGCAGAGAGTGGGTTTAATGATTGCTCTGAGGATCGGAAACAGAAGATTAATAAGAAAATGTAACCTTTTAATATGAAACATGGTGTAGTAAGTATTTTTATATAAATTAATTTCGGTCATGCACAGTTTTAAGGTAACGTCTTTTGAACATACCCGAACTTTACGTTTTTAAGGCCTAATTTTCTGGTTGAACCCATATCCGCATAAACGACGAGTCTACCTTAAGTCCTATCCTATGAGTTAAAAAAAAAATACACAAGCAAGCCTTTTAACTACACGAATATACCAAAGTAAAGAACACTTTATTTTTTTCGAGTTTGACCCATTTAGGTACATATACTCGTAATACTCGATACAACACGGATAAAATTCATAGTTAATAAGAATTATTTTAACCTAATTAAGTAATAAGTTATGTGACTAACCTTCGATAATTCCAATTATTGTATGAGTCCCATGCACATAACTGTTTTAGCATAAACAACCACATGCACTGACGAAGCTGTGGATGAGTGGTTGGAAGCAATAATTGCAGCGTTGCACGCGCGGTCACGTCTGTTTACTCTATCTACGTGTACCCGATACTGCCGAAATGCGACTTGCGAGTGACTTGGGCACGTCCTCGAATGCCTCATTGACGAAGAATTGATTTCGATAATCCGATATCAGTGGCGCAATTTCGTAAAAACTAGTAAACGATGTTACATTCACTAATTGTCTTAATCAAACTAATAAATATACTTTTACTTCCGCTCAAACGAATATCATTAGCATGTAAAAAAAAAGTACATTATTTTAGGATTAAGTACATACATACATTAAATCACGCCTGTTTCCCAGAGGGGGAGGCAGACCACTTCTTTCCATTTGCTACGATCTTGACAAATTTATTTCGCTTCTTCCACATTCATACATCGAGTCATGCACGCACGTCGGTTTCGGGTACTTAAGATTCGGCGCTTTTCCAGTATTTCTCCGATTTGACTCGCAAAAGTACGTCTAGGGCGGCCCCTTCGGACCCGTCCACTCACTTTCGATCTGTATATCTCTTTCGTCAATCTTCTTTCATCCATCCTTTCAAAATGACCGAACCATCGAAGCATGCCCTTTTCAATCTTAGTCATTAATAGGTAACTATAATACTGAAAATTTCCAATCACGTATATTTAGTTACACGCTTATTACGTAAAATGAAATCATTGATTATTACCTCGACTTCTCGATTGAACTGCTGCAGTACTGCAATTTGCAACGTCGTGGTCAGGAGAAGACTAAAGAGGCGGACAATAATGTCTAGGTACGAGAGTTTACCGAACTACCCGCATTTAATCTTGTTTTTGTTTATTCGAATCAGTTACACGGCACACAACACTCACAACATCTGACGATTTATCCGACGATTCATCTCGCGACTTACATTTGCTGTTTTTCGGTTTTTATTTTATTTCGACCGCTTCACGTATAAAAAGGACATTCCGCCGAGAGAATATTAGACTAAAGTTTGGCCTGGTATCTTCCGTTTTTATTTTCATACAGAAGTTACCTACCTTTAATATATATTTTTTGTATCTGTAGTTTCGTTTGTGCATTGTCTGTCTGTTTGTCAGTCAGTCTGTATCGAGATTTATAAATAGAATAGAGAAACATATTAATGGTACCGTATGTTCGAGTCCAAATCGCATTTACTGGTTTTTAATGCTGTACTAATGATGCAAATCAAAAGGTAAGCCCAAATACTCGGGTTTTACCGCTGCTTAGGCAATACTTGCGGGCATTTCTAAATGACCAAGTAGGTAGGTTAAGAATGTTAATCTAATCTACTAAGCGTATAATTATTATTAGACATCGGATTACATGCACGATTAAAATGCCAAAATATGCATGCAAATATGCAATAAAAAGGGTGAAATATGCACAAAATATGCACTATAAAAAAAACCATTTATAATCAGAATTTTCATTTATTTGTATTATAATTTATAATATAACTTATAAATATATATATTATAAATTCAAATTTATAATTTATTTATTATAATTTTTGTGACAATAATATATTTTCCAGGTTTTCTACGGCAAACTTGTGTCGTTTGTCACTTAATATCAATTTATAGGCTGAAAATGACCTTTCGACTTCAACTGACGTTACCGGACAGAACTTGAAATTTGGCGTCGACGGCATAATACAACACGCCTAACACGTATAACTACTGAAATAAGCACTGTTAATGAAAAAGTACCAAAATATGCAAAAACGCTATAAAATAGAATTATATGCATTTGCATTTATGCAAATATGCAATATAATCCGATGTCTAATCACTACATATTATAAAACAAAGTCGCTTCCCGCTGTCTGTCCCTATGTATACTTAGATCTTTAAAACTACGCAACGGATTTTGATGCGGTTTTTTTTAATAGATAGGATAATTCAAGAGGAAGGTTTTCATGTATAATAAACTTTGTTTTACGTACGGGTATTACAGAAAACTCACATAAACCGAAGCGAAGCGAGGGCGGGTCGCTAGTTATTATATATGTTACTAACTGTTGCCCGCGACTCCATGCGCATACTCAGGAATAATGTAGCATTCTAATGACGAAATAATTTTTGAAATAGGTCGATTACTTTTTGAGTTTTTTCGTTACAAACATACAAACATATAAATCCTTCCTCTTTATAATATTAGTTGGTTTTATAAAAATGTTTACTTAATAATTTTACAAGATCATGTACATAAAAAGTAAATAACAACTATTCGAATAAAGGCCCTTAACTGGTGCCTAATTTTACATTGACCTTACTCCTATCGTTATAGTATTGTCAACTTTCTGATTAAACTCTTATTATTTGACAGTAATGGTCGAGTTAAAAATAATACCATAGCAATACGTGTAGAGACGAAGTAGAATAAGGCCCCAGGTAAAAGGGTATATAAGTCTCCTGAAGATCATATGAAAAGGGTTTATGTCTAGTATACTCCGCCTCTTTTGTACGGGTTAAGTCGACTTATATGACCTTTATCACCAGCGGACCTAGTATGGCTACGTCTACGAGTATATCGCGTGTCAAATGTGGATGAAGCATCCGTCACTCTCGTACTTATTTACGTGTCAGAAGGTGACGGATGCCTTATCTAAACTTTGTCACGCGATAAACGTTTGATTAAGATTTGATCCAATAGAAACAAATTTCGAAAGTTTGCCAAACGTTAAGTACGTAGTTTCCAAAACATTAAGCTAATTAATGTACATATTTCGTAGTAAATTAGAGTAATTTAGCCTGATCGTCAATTGCGAAAGAGTTCAATGAAAGTTCGCTTACACAGCGAATAGCTGAATACCTACCTAGTTTAGTTAGCTTTGTTCGTTCTTTCCTTTGTAGGTATTGATTCACTGGCGAAATAATGCAATTCCAAGGTGCATAACATTGACGTAGGTAGCGATGACGTAGCGATTTTCAATAACTAACAAAATGTAGGGTAAATCCTCAATAACTGGCCACTTAAGAAAGTGTCATTTAGTTACTAGCCATCAAATTTCTTACTGACGCTGTTAGTAAAGATACTTGGACAGTACTCCGGGTAATAACTCAGGATATAGGTATTCTAGTTTAATCGCAAAAATGTGAGCAAATCTATTGCTTTACACATTTTATTGCAATGTGGCCAGTTACCGGAGGGTGGCCAGTAATAGGCGAGTTACCCTATAGTAAAATTGAGTATGTTCCTCGCTCGCTTCGAGGATTAAATTCCGCTGTCCATCGCGGCTTCACGTGTGCGTTTCTACAACCAGGGGCTTATTGCATAACAAAGTACAAGCCCATAACTATTAGTAAAAATCCATACGAAGCCTCTAATATTTGATTATGCCATCGGACCCAGGCAATTTTATAAACCAATTTTTTTACTTTTAAGTCCTTAATTTTTTGTTAAGTGTATTCATGCATAACCATAGCCAGGCCAGGGTGGCGAAAATTTAATTTTCCATTTTTCTTTTAAGTGATTCAATGACTTAAAAAATAACAAAAGAATTTATGATTCCATCTCCCGCGCCGAGTGTTCCGTATCACCGCACACTCGCATAGTAGGTATTATTATACAGGGTTATTGGTAATTCGACGTATTCCCGTTAGGAGGTGATAGGGGTGACTATTTGCGGTAATTTTAACCCCCATATGCATTATGCAAAAGTGAACCATTTTTGAGTTATCATGTTTTTTAGCTTTTTTCAAAATAAGTCAAAAATGCAGCATCAAAAATTAATTAAAAAAAAAGTATCCATTTAAATCTATTTTTTTCTTCTTATTTATAAAAACAATAAAACTCTGGTTATTTATCAATATTAAAACAACAATTATCGGTCCAAATTTAAAAATGCGAGACTAAAAACGATATTATTTCTAGATTTTTTAGATATCTTTTTCCACTAAAATGCCTTAAAAACAAAAAAATTGTTATGAAACTTGGTTTGCAGATTAATTTAAAAACATAACCGTTTTCTTAGCTCTCCAAAAATGCATAACAACTAGGAACTTATTTCAAAGAAACTGAAAAAAAAATGATCACAAAAGAAGCAGGCGGAAATTTGGATTCGAACTAAACACAAGGTAGTTCTTTAAAAAATCCCATAAAATTAATTAAAAACAATACCCAATGTCAATAAAACAAAAAAACTATTTTAAAACAAAATTTAAAACCAGTAACAGTTTAATAGTAATAACAATTAACAATTAATAATAGTAACAATTAACACATTTTTTAATTTAAAGTTCTTGCTCGAAGTGTACTTCCCCTATTGCGTACGCAAAGTCGCATTCTTTTTCTTAGTTGTGACTTAACTACCGAAGTAGGTAGTCTAATTATTACGCATTGCATTTGCTGCATTTATAATTCTCATCTTGAGTTCTTCCGCGGATGACACAGGCGAGAGGTCGTAAACTATGGATTTCATGTGACCCCAGACATAGAAATCAACCGGCGTTAAATCCGGACTTCTCGCGGGCCACGGAATGGGTCCTCCTCGCCCTATCCAATCCTGCATTATGCACTGTAGACCACGCTTTCCATTGTGTTACAGAGAGTCGTGTGGCGACGGTGTTTGTCGAAATTGTTGGTTCATCGATAAATTCTTGCAGAATATCCTCTTCGCAATTAACAACATGGACTGGGGGTCTTCCGGCATTAATTTGTCTTCTCTGAACACAACCAGTTTCTCGGATTCGCCTATACACTCCATTAAAAACGGATACATGGGGTAACCGGCGATTGGGAAACCGACGCGAATAATCATGACGAGCAGCTTCACTGTTACCGTTGCAAAAGCCTTTGGCTACAAGGCAAAACATGATATACCAGCAAGACGGATGTCCTGCACATTTTGGTGTCAATGTTAGGCGATGGCTCGATAGCCATTTTCCTAATCGTTGGATAGGGCGAGGAGGACCCATTCCGTGGCCCACGAGAAGTCCGGATTTAACGCCGGTTGCTTTCTATGTCTGGGGTCACATGAAATCCATAGTTTACGACCTCTCGCCTGTGTCATCCGCGGAAGAACTCAAGACGAGAATTATAAATGCAGCAAATGCAATGCATAATAATTTGACTACCTACTTCGGTAGTTAAGTCACAACTAAGAAAAAGAATGCGACTTTGCGTACGCAATAGGGGAAGTCACTTCGAGCAAGAACTTTAAATTAAAAAATGTGTTAATTGTTACTATTATTAATTGTTAATTGTTATTACTATTAAACTGTTACTGGTTTTAAATTTTGTTTTAAAATAGTTTTTTTGTTTTATTGACATTGGGTATTGTTTTTAATTAATTTTATGGGATTTTTTAAAGAACTACCTTGTGTTTAGTTCGAATCCAAATTTCCGCCTGCTTCTTTTGTGATCATTTTTTTTTCAGTTTCTTTGAAATAAGTTCCTAGTTGTTATGCATTTTTGGAGAGCTAAGAAAACGGTTATGTTTTTAAATTAATCTGCAAGCCAAGTTTCATAACAATTTTTTTGTTTTTAAGGCATTTTAGTGGAAAAAGATATCTAAAAAATCTAGAAATAATATCGTTTTTAGTCTCGCATTTTTAAATTTGGACCGATAATTGTTGTTTTAATATTGATAAATAACCAGAGTTTTATTGTTTTTATAAATAAGAAGAAAAAAATAGATTTAAATTGATACTTTTTTTTAAATTAATTTTTGATGCTGCATTTTTGACTTATTTTGAAAAAAGCTAAAAAACATGATAACTCAAAAATGGTTCACTTTTGCATAATGCATATGGGGGTTAAAATTACCGCAAATAGTCACCCCTATCACCTCCTAACGGGAATACGTCGAATTACCAATAACCCTGTATTTCGATTTGAATTTTGTCTTTCCGAAATAAAATCAACTTATAACATTTGACCTGTTTTAAGTATTTTATTGTTTTCATTTTGTAGATTTGTACTTACCTACTATAGCTTCCTTTCCTTGGTATTAGTTCCTTGTACTAATAGTACCTAGTACATAATACGGCTATTGACATAAAGATGTAGTGCTAAGGGAGTAAAGTGGAAATTCTTTTGCTTTTATGACTAATAGCTGCCCACCAGCGGCTTCGCCCCGCTGCAAATTCCCGACCTTCCCGTTGGATTTTTCTATTTTTTCTTACATATAAACCTTACCCTGACAATAACGAACACAAGAAAAAAGAAATCAGCCAAATCGGTTCAGCCGTTCTCGAGTTATGCGCTTACCAACACATTTTGCGATTCATTTTTATATTATAGATAATCAAATTAGAAAATTGACTTTATTTCATTTATAATTGATCTATAACCCATTGATAAATTTCGATGTATGGTAGGCCTTAGGAGGTTAAGTACTCGTAAGTCAATATTACGATACGAAAAAAAATACAGTAAGAAAAATCGTTTCTTGTATAATACATACATAGAATGTAATACATTGAATGTGTGTTGGAATAATACATTACATAGATATTCTAAAAATATATCCGCTTTCGTCTTAAGGTTCATTAGGTACAGCTCTTTGATTAATATATTCAACGGACACACCGACGGACGGACAATGTAGGCTTCGTTTTCTTTAAGGTTCCGTTTCACCCCCTTTGGGTACGGAACCCTGATAGAAATATAAGCGCGACAAAACGAGAATATGCTTTTTGAAGTCGATTAATAAAACTACAGTTAATAAACGAACAGGGCAGTCTTAATAATAGGGTTCGAGCTACTTACCTAACAGTGTGTCATTGAGACTTGCAGCACAACTTAATTTGTATTTGCGGGCTAAAGTGCTGTAATATTTTGTTCTATTATTTACCGTATTAGGGAAACTGTGTGGAATTTTTCACAAAATAAAAATCGTATGTCTTAACAAAATATGAAAATACTGTAAAAGAAACCACCAAAAGTTACATAATTGGCTAAGAAATACAGATGATGCCAACATTTACGCCATTACCTATGCCAATATAAACTGCAAATTAGACAGTGATTAGACAGAGAGATCCGATATGCACTGTGACGTCATGTAACAGGTCGGCCGTATATGAACTCTATGCTAAATTCTGTTATGCTTGAAAGAGATAGGAACAAATCTTTGTTTCCTTATATCTAGGCCATTTTTATTGCTATTCAAAAAATGATTTTCTCAATTGTTTGGTTATATGAATCAGTCGTTGGGTGATTATTTGACGTTTCAACCGCCGTCATTATTGTTTTCGCATATTATTCATTACAAACTTAATAAATTTCTTGTTATTTTAAATGGAATGGATACTACCCCCGGCTCCGCTGATTTTGATATCAAAAGTTGCTGGCAGTTATCATTATTTTCGTCAATATATTGAAGAGAATAATGACGGCGGTTGGAACGCCCGAATATACACCGTTTTATTGAAGACTAGCTTCAGCCCGCGATTCCGTCCGCGTGGAACTCGTTTATATCATAATTCCATACAAATTTTAACGCCCCATTTCACCGCCTTAGGGGATGAATTTTGGGGAAAAAACTAACCTATGTCCTTTTCCAGGATTCAAACTACCTTAGGTTTAAGCGTGAAGAGGTAACAGACAGACAGACAGACACACTTTCGCATTTATAATATTAGTAGGTATGGATTAGTATGAATAGTATGGATGAGAAAAAAAGTCATAAACAGTCTCTAAGTATTCTATTCTTTGTCCAATTCGTTTTCTACAGATTGTCGGTGGGCTACGCTTCGTCTGGTAAAATGCTTGGGTGTAAATGGAGTAGCGTCCGTGGTGGACGTCGAGGGCAGTACTCACGTGCACGCAGGGCTCGGGATAATTATCCTGGCACCGCGGCTTCGACAGAACGCTACTGCCGCATTGGGACAACTGATCACTCAGGTGACTTATTGAAATGAAAAAGGAATGAAAATTTTATAAACTTTACTACCTACTTAAAGCACTTAAGATAAAAAAATAATACAATTTGCTTAACTAAATCAAATTATTCAAGATTATAATTATAATTATACTTAAGACTGCACCGAGCAAACGTCGAGCGTCCAGTGGCGCCCTCGTTACTATTATTGTGTTTTCTAATAATATATTTGAACCACAGTTAATATGCATCCTAATTAACATAAAAACATCTGTATTGTATTTCATACTAACTAATTTGGCACTCAATGTATCAAAAATAGAGCTCAATTATAACTTAGACTTATGTCATACATTGCTTCTCGATGGACCTTTTAAAAATGACTTACACTAAATTTATTGGAGCTATTAACTTAAATCCTTCTTGAAATGATTCACATCACTTAAAGCTATCGTTACTTAAAATTTATGTTTTTATAAATGTCACACACTGTATCATCGACGACTACCCCTAAATGTCGAAAACTTTTGCTACATACTTTCAGTAGGCAGGTGCTGGTGCTTTATTCTACTCAGAAATAGTAAGTAAAATAATAATATTAATAATAGAGCCCCTGTTTTGTAGATTTGAGAACATACTTGTAGTACTACGTGTAGTAGGTACTTGTAGTGCTGTTGTAATAGGTACTATGTTGATAATATTCTCGAGCATGGGAGTGATTCTCTCAAAAACAACGGACGGGCGGACGAGCGAGCGAAATCCCAGCGGCGAGTTTAGTTAGTCCCGTGTCCCGTCAGAGCGAACAAAACACTTTTTAGCGCGTTCATTTTCAATTAAGCAGCCTTATACGTTCGATCCATTACCTTATACGGCAGAAACCATGCTGCTAAATTGAAAATGCACTCGCTAAAATATGTTTTGTTCGCACTGACGGGGCTACTTAAACTCGCCGCTTGGACATTCACTCGTTCGTCCGTTCGACCGCCGTTGTTTAGAGAATCACTCACTACCCATACCCAGTGTCATAGCATAATATTTTAAATGTTACCGCAGGATTTGACTTGCTTTATTTTAAATACAGTTTCGTTCCTGGGACACGGACGCGGCGTCGTCGTTGGACTGGCTTATCTTAACTCGTTCGAGTGAACACTTCAGACACATTAACGAAATATTAAATGCAACTTCTATACGATTCGATGAAAACATTGTTGCTTCGTTCCCTAACGACCACCACCGACCAGCCGCTCGGGCTCGACGCATCTGCGACGGAAACTTCATTTACAAATCATCAAACCAAGGCAGTTGGAGACAAAATAAACTGCCCAAGAGACGCTATTACTACAGCACCTGTCGCCATGGCAATCGTTATGATCAAAACTGTAACAAGACGGAATACGAGAGAAATTATTACCGAACCTCCGAGAGGTTCAGGAATCTGACGAGGAATAAGAGTTATAGGAAGTCTGGCAACGTGCTGCAGCTGTTTCAGTCAGGTGTTCTGGGGTATAACTTCTCAAGAACTTTCGACATGCTGAATATAAGCAAGCTGTTACTCACTAGAGAGTATAATAAATGGAGTCGAAAACATAATGTCGATCGCAATGTTGAAGGCATGCATCTGATTCAGTATTTCAAAGTGCGCACGAATTCCACGTTGTACGCCTGTTTTATGGGTCAGTATTTTGTATACGAGTACAAGCACATGGGTACTTAGTTTTATTATTTACCGGGTTCCGAAGTCAAACTAAGAACGCTTATAGTTTCGGCCTCTCCGGCCGTCCGTCTGCCCGTCTGTCTGCGGTGTAGTTCAGAGTTTCCTGTCCTGTTACTACAAAGCTGTAATTTTTAGCAAAGTTATACATTTCAACTACGCCAACAATAATGTTAAATAACGTTTACAAAGAGGTTTGGGTAAAAGTGTTGTCATTTATAAGTCATACTTACATTTTCTAGGTGAGCGGCCATTCGTAAAAGTGGTAAATTATGATAGTATTATTCAAAATAAATTTTGTTATGTCATTTAATGCTTTTAAGTGCATCGGAGCCGAGATATTTCAATATTCATACCTGGGTGTACTTTTAGCACCAACAACTGAATAATTAATTATTAATATCTCCGCTCCGATATTATTTAACGCCATAAATTATATATATCTATGTGTATTTCGAGGTCCTCTAAATAACTACTTATGTAAAAATCATCCGTGGTCGCTAAAAAATAAAATGACAATATTCTTCAAACAAATTTACCCAATGCCCTTTGCAAATAACATGTATGTACTCACATGTACAGCAAAGGTAAAATATTTTAATGATGTTTTTCGTTTATAGCAACAGATTCGGAACCCTAAACTAAGCATGGTCCGACAATGCTAGTTTATTTTAAACAGAGATTTACAGATGGCCACATACTTACCTAAAAACTAAAATATTTTTACAAATAACAACTGATTTACCCAAACCCTTTTGGAATGGCATCTTTGTTTGTACAGGCACCTGGAACGAGCAGCTATCCATGTCCTTAGTGGACCTGCCTTACCCCGTAGAGGCGCGCAACTTCCTCGGGGAGGAACTGGTGGTGGGAAGGTGCAACTCCTCAGCCGACGGCTCGTCGGCCTCCGACGACGACGGACCCTCAGCCCCGACGCTCCTTGACGACGTTCTACACTTCCTCATTTTCAAGATAAATTCCACGTAAGTTGGGCTCATTACAAATTGCCCCCGACTTCTGTATCGCGTAGTACATCTTCCTTAATTCACAACGACGCAATGAAAGAAGGTTAAAACAAAGGGCCTGGCCACACCACCATATGGCGTCGTTAAAGTCAAACGGCGCGGCGCGCGTCGTAGTAAGGTATGTTGTCGCGTCGTGCAGATACACGGTGTCGTGTAACAAAGGGTTCAAGCTATTGTAATCTCTACGCGTAGGACATTCCACTTAATATTGCACTTTTTAATGAAACACGGCATGTATCTGCACGATGTGACAACGTGCCTTACTACGATGCCGCGCCGTTCCTCGTTAACGATGACGTCGTGCCATGGTGATACGAGTATGGCCGTCCTAAGTTTTACCAGCCTAATAAGAGCCAGCGCTGATCACCACATTTTCTTTAATAGAATGGTAAAGGTGATTCGAAAATGTGACGTATGGTTGAAATGTTCATGCTTTAGTTACTGTAGTGATACGAAGCCCGCTACTCGGATTATTGACTCTTTGATTCTTTTAAACCACTAGTTAAATTGAAGTATCAAATCAGTGCCAGAGTTAAGTAGTATACACTTACGTATATATACTCGTACTTTATTTTGTACATTAAAAACATCACACGATGTCACTCGTCCGCTTAGAAATAGTTTAAGCTCGTCCGTGAATCTCGATGGATTAAGGAAGCTTTTAGGATGGTTATAGTGTGATGCGGACCGTCAGTACGGGTCCCTCCGCACAGACCGATCAAATACAGGTAATAACGGTCCAAAGACAGCAAAGATAAAACAGCAAAATAAAACACAGCAATATAGTATCATACCCAGTCTGTTCACTGCATCTTTTTATTATTCTATCAGTTATAACATCATTTTCATGTTATGGCTTTCTTGACAGACTATATCCTTGCCCAAACATGTTTTTAAAAGGTAAAAACCAGGTATGTAATGAAATGATATATAATATATGTCATATTTAAAAATATATATGTAAATTAATCGTTAGTAGTAGCTTGGGTCTACGTCCCTATTACCAAAATCTGAATAAATATTTTTTATTAGCATTTCGACGCTTGAAAGACGAAATGGGATAAGCGACATTTTTTGTGATAG
The DNA here is from genome assembly GCA_963966035.1 of Acleris laterana. Classification (NCBI taxonomy): domain Eukaryota; kingdom Metazoa; phylum Arthropoda; class Insecta; order Lepidoptera; family Tortricidae; genus Acleris; species Acleris laterana. The sequence goes on from OZ014447.1 coordinate 15,929,120, forward strand.
GTATTGAGTTATATGCATCGTTAAAATCAGCAGATTTTTCTGCGTCGCATGAGCCGGGTCTCGCGCCCGTATGACGACTTTTGTGTCGCTTATCCCATCAGTGATTTTTAGAAACACCGATCAATTTTTGTTACTAAGCGACTTCTTTTTTACAGGTTTTTGAATATTGGAGATTAGACAAAATATTTTTTTACAAAATGTTACTTAGACTGTTTGGCTTTTTAACAACTTTCTTATTATGTGTCGGTTATATTTTATTACTTCATCGTAAAACGTATTTTTATTTCCTTTATATCATTTTACCTATATCTACAGAAAAACAAAAAATGGCTTTGATCAAATAACCTGTCTTTATCCGCACTATTATAGGTTATAGCCTTTTACTTGATATGAGTTTCGAGAGTAATGTCGCTTATCCTTTTTTACCTGCAATAATTTTTAAACATTACCTACTGTCGCTAATTCTAAAGTTACTCTAAGTATTAGAGTTTTTAGTACAAACAAGTTTGTCGACAAATAGTTTGAGTGTAACTTTTTTTTGATCTCTGATAATTGTTTAGTAACTTTATTTGTTTATTTTTATTTCAAATAGGTGAAGTACCTATATTTGTTTAGTCATTTGGATTTTTTCAGTTTATTTTTATTAAAGACCCATTAATATTCGTAACAGTTGTTTTATTTACTTTTTTCATCAATATCTTGAATTTTGGTGGTGATGTATTAGTGGAGAATTAATTATGAGGGTTAAATTTTAGCTTAGATAAAATATTTTGAAGTTTAAAATTGTCGCTCATAGCAGTTAGATTATTTGTCTTGATTTAATTTCTAATTAAAAATGACTTTTATATAATCTAACGTTGTTCTTAAAGAAATGTTTTGCGGTTAGACAGTTTTTCCTAACTATCTTTCAAATCTTTTTCCGGTTAGACACTTTTACTTGATTCATTTTTCACCACAATTTTTGGTTAGATAATTTTACCTCCTGCAGTATTTGAGATCAATTTGCGTAAGCTACACTAAATCCTAAAATAATACCTTTGTGGGTAATTTATTGAGCACAGTACATAGAAAACACCATCATGATCATGTACAAAGTGGAATTTTGAAAATCGGTTTACAAAATAAATTATAGTGATTTTTTTTCAAAAATCTGTGCTGTTTTTTGGCTCTCCTGTAAAGTTACTATTTGGTCGCTTATCCCATTTCGCCTTTCAAGCGTCGATTTGATTTTATTATTTATACTAGCGACCCGCCCTCGCTTCGCTTCGGTTTATTTGAGTTTTCTATAACACACGTACATAAAACAAAATTGATTATACATAAAAACCTTCCTCTTGAATCACTCTATCTACTAAAAAAAACCGCATCAAAATCCGTTGCGTAGTTTTAAAGATCTAAGCATACATAGGGACAGAGAGCGGGAAGCGACTTTGTTTTATACTATGTAGTGATAGTGATGATTATTCCTTTGTCTCTGTGTCTGTCAGGAGCACCGCAGCCCCCAAACGGTTTACCGATTCCGACGCGGGTTCTTATAAAATAATGCTAGTTTTTGATATTCCTCAACTATGAACAAGTCTAACAAAACTAAACTTTAAAATACCTAACTGCTGGTGTAGATAATATCATCAAAGTACTTAATGTTATTTATCATGTATATATTTTTTATTTCGCCAATTTCATATTTAAGTAAATAATTTTAATATAGTCTATGACACTCTAGTGGTTAAGACGAATCTAACCACGTATAATTTATTAAAATGCTTAGTAGTCACAAGGGAACATTGAGTCGGATATCTGGGCTTTGTCACAATCGGGTAAAAAAGAGGTCGCCGTTATATTGAGGGTTACAAGCTTTTATTTAATTTACGCTGTTCGTTCGTATGTATGTTTGTAAGTTGTCCGACAAAATTCGCAAACTAATTTGAACCAATTCCCGTTAATTTAATGGGCTGTAATTTGGACCACATACTCGTATGTGCCTAGACCCGGTGAATGCAGTATGATAGTATCTAAGAACAGTGAAGTTATTATGACGTATCTGTGCAATTAATTTTACGCTGAGAGAAAAGGACACAGTTATGTAACTGCTATAGCTCCGTCCCTTTCGCTCACCGTAAAATGAACTGCATAGTCATGTCATAATTATAATAACCCCCCAGTGGGGTTAGACAAGTTGCCATCGTTCACGAACGCTAGCGTTAGGCGATCATTTTGGTGATCACCTGTCACTTGGCGAAATAGGCTAGACAAGTTGCCATCGAATGTAACGCTAGCGTTAGGCGATCACTGTCGACATGCGTTGTCAAAAATGAAAAATCTAGCCAAAGTGTATGCCCACGATGGATACAACCTCGCTCGACAGTCTAGTTTTTTTTCTAAAAATGATAAATTTGTCTATACTTGTCGACCTTAAAAGTCAAGTTGACGCTGTCGCAGATGTGCATAGGAAATAAACATAATTTAGGTACGTGGAGGCCATTTGCAACGTTAAAAGATGGCGGATGTGTAATTTGTTTTAGTTTTATTTTTTTGTGTATTTCGGTGTTCAAAGTTCTTTTCTGATAGTGATTTGTACTTTTTATGCCATTGTGTTGCACAGTGATTGAAAACTTGGACTTATTTCGCGTATCTGGCATCTTTCTTCTCGTTACAAGTGGACTCGAAGTGGTACATAGGTTAAAACTATCTTGACCTCTGTCCTACAAACTACCGAACAACGTTGCCCCCAATCTTCCCAGAGAAGATTGGATTGTATTTTATTGCTATATTGATTTATACTTATATACACTTGACACTGGCAAAATCACTGATTATATTCGTGGAAACGCCATAGCCCGGCGGTAGTAGCTGTTGAAGTCGCCGCGGGGCAAAAAGAAGAAGAAGAAGAATTTAGGTACGTATTATGTTGTATTTGTTACATTATTTATTTACATGTGGTTTTTCATAAAATGTTATGAGATTGTGATTGTGTTGTGTGTTATTCTAAGGTAAATATGTACGTGTATGTATGTGTTATGAATTCTTGTAACATGTAAGAAAAGTTACTTCCTTTGTATGAACGCGTCTCCCAGGCATTGTTAAATAGTTTCCCTATTTAAATCAATAATGAAGATCAGATACAGGTTTATGTTCAAATCACGTGAAAGCGCAGCAGGGGCGCACAGGCATACCCAACTATTTTTACATGACCGCCTAAAATAAGGAGTGTAATGTTTTCAGGGTTAGTGTATGTATGTATGTACGATTTTTTATTTATTTAGTGTACTTAGTTGTGTTTGACTTTCTTTCAGCTACACCTTAAAATCGGATAACATTCGCTAAAATTGCGGTACTGTACTAATCGTAATGACATGGGCAGAATAGTACAGAAGCCTGTACTCGATACAATTAACTAGAGCAGCGTGTTTGTGATATAGATATACCTACAGTTAATTTTTAATTTACAGGGACCTAGACTACACGTGATTGGAACTAAGAAAATATTTATGAAGTCCACTGAATACCTATAATGATATTCGCAAATGCAGATCATGGTGTGTATACAGTTTTATTCCGTATTTTCAGTATTTTACCTAACCTGGCGGACGTTACCTGCATGGATACGCTGCCTAGGTCCCACTTCAAACTTCCTCTGTCAAACTGAGAACGGCGGCTGCATCAGTCAAACCAGTGAAATGGCATAAATATGTCTGCTTTTAGCCAAGTCTTTATGTTTGTGCCGGGCATTGGGGGAGGCGTGAGATAACTCATTCATTAAGGAAATTTCCTCATGCCTAAATGACGTTTCGGGTGACCAGCTACTTTGGCCAAAGATTAAGCATTAAATCTATATAAATAATTTGCTTTTTATTCATATAAGTTATTTGATCTCTCTAAAGTGTCTGCAAAACCAATATAAACTAAATGAGAATAAGTACAGTCGCCAATAATAATTTATATTTCACATTGCGTTACGCTCAAAATTATCTGACACGCTCTCTGCCTCTAGACGTGTCCAATAGTTTCAGCCCTATATTGGATAATATATTATTGTTGGAGACAGCGAGTACATAACCTTTCTTAACCTTTGTCCAACAATATTTCAGTATTTTAGCGCCCTTACGAATATTTGACTTGAATGTAAAAAAAATGTAGAAACAAAGTTATAGTTTATATTCATGACAAAAATTATGATAAGTCATTTTATTTTAATTTCAGAAAAAAACCAACACCACTGTCTCCAGCCACTTCGCCCACCAATTTTACCACATAGTATGCATTGTCTAGAAGGACTGCAGTGCAGATTCACTGGATCCGTACACTCCGATGTTCCTGTGATGTCTGCGTTAATACAATTATGTACTTTTCCATAATTTTTGCTCAGTAAAATAATCAATTCATGTTGTCTTCATTCCTATAATACCTTCCAAATATGCTCGTTTTCCCATAATGTCGGATGTTGTAGGTCGGTTGAAGTAAATGTAAGCAACTAAAGTAGGTACGACTTTAAACACATCGCAGCAAACAAAGTGTGCAAAAATATCACAACACACTACATACACTGCTTAATTAATTGAGTTGAGTGCGGGTATTTTTGAACGCCTACTCCGATATTTGATGGTGACTGTACGGTCACGAGCGTTAATTTGACACCCATTTCAAGAAAAATATGCTTGAAGTCGTCAATTTCCTTTCGTCCACTTTCACAAGTAAGATTTCATAACTGGTTATGAATAATGATTTTTTTTCACTGTTTCTTAACCTGTTATTAAACAAGACTTTTTTTCCATTTTCATAACCAGAAACTAGGTAGGTTTAGGTTATGTTACTTTTGCAGCAGGCCCGGAGGGCCAAACCACTCAGAAATAGGAGCTCCGCATAAGCGGAGCTCCGTCGCCACTGTCCAATTGATTTGAAATAAGGTTATAAAAATGGAAAAATGTCTTGTTTAATAACTGGTTATGAAACAGTGAAAAAAAATCCTTATTCATAACCAGTTATGAAACCTTGGTTATGAACGTAGACGAAAGGGTCAATTTCATTAGAGATGTAAAGTCATTTGTAACTTTTAGGAAACTCAACCTTATTATTGTAGAATGTCACATTGACTTTGGACCTAAGGTGGGTACCAAATTTAATCTCGTGACTGTACAAGTTTAGTTAAGATGACGTTTAAGCATTCGTGGCCATGAGGCACCGTCTAAGAACGAAGCAGAAAATATATACAAAGTCTAGGAGGTCACAACAAAAATGGGAATGATCTCGGAAATGGATTATGCTAAGTAGGCTGTCAGGATAAAGGGCAACCAAAAATTTGAACAATGTCAAAAAATGTCAAGACAGTTACTTATTGTGTTCCCATATTGATTGAATACAAATTGTCATAAATTATATATTTTTGCATTTTTATAAAGCATTATATATATTTTTCAAAATAACAAAAGTAAATAAATTTCCTTTTTTGCATTAATGTTACATTTTTGTTTGGTTCCTAAAGTGCATTTTTTTTAATCCATCAGCAACACAGACTTAAAAGCAATACAAAAAAAACTCGTCATATCTCGAAGATGGCGGTCATGATAGGAGCGTGTCAGATACAGTCATAAGGCGCTCGTTGAAGCGCTTTCACCGTTGACCAAGAGTCTATTATTGTTTAATCTACGCGCCATATTAATTACGTCAGAAAAAAATGAAAAGTGAACCATATCAAATGTCGACCTGACTACAAATTTGTCAGACTGCCTGCGCACAGTGGTCGCGTTATATGCGTGTGGTATCGTTCCCAAAACAAAACGATAAGGGAAATGGCTGAATACTGTAAATAAAATAAGTACTAGTTGTACTCATGTCCAATATGCAAAACCTGTCAAAAATTTTGGTCACGTTATGGCGTTATACTATATACTTTCGAAGTATCTTTAAAAGGTCCTAGTGCCCTAACGCGACCAAAATTTTGGTCAGTTTTTACATATTTGGCATTGGTACAACTAATACTTACTTTGCTCATAATATTCAACCATTTCCCTTATCGTTTTTTTTGGTAACAACTATCCGCCGTTGAAAGTACATAACGCCATAACTATTTTTGAACAGTTTTTGCATAGGTATTTGACGTGAGTACTACTAGTACTTACTTTATGTACAAAATTCAGCCATTTCCTTTATCTCTTTTTTTTTGGGAACGATAACACGTCTTTCAGCCGCCATATTAGTTAATGCGACCGCTGTGCGCAGGCAGAACGACATATTTGGCATCAGGGAGTTGCTCTCTATCCTGTCAGGCCAGAATAATCCATTTCCGAGATCGTAACCAAATTAGTCGTGACCTCCTGTAATAACAGTGGTGGCTAAATAATTAGGAACGCTTGCATTTTTCCCATATAATTGCCTACAAATATACTTTCAATTTTGACAACTAATCAAAAAGTTCTTGACCTATTTTATTTTTAGTTACACTTATTGTTAATTAATAAACTAAGCCTCAAATTTTTGTACAGTTTACCGCTATTAAAAACGAATATTTTTTATAGGGATTTAAAAACTTAGTGCTGACGTGTCCATACAAAGTTTTTTAACATGAAATTGATGAAATATTCGATTTTAGCAGCGACAAACTGTACATACATTTAAACAGATTATTATATAATGATAAGTGTAAACTAAAAATAAAATTGGTCAAGAATTTTTTTATTGGTGGTAGAAATTTAAGTCATAATTGTATTAAGTATATCTTACGAGAAAAACGCAAGCGTTCGGTTCCTAATTATATGGCCATCAGTGTAACTTCGAGCAATGAAACTTTACTAAAATAATGTACTTCGATTTTGTTTTGAACGTTTAATACTTGAAATCAATATTTTTTTGATTCATAGCATTTTTTTGGATGAGGTTTTAAACATAATAAATTAATAGTAATTCAAACTCATTTCACCAAACAATTAAGTATAATCCTGCCTCTAATTAGTAGGGCTCATCCTGGATTTGGCTCCAATTATAAAAGGACTGCTCCGCACTACAATATAACCTAGGGGCGACCTTTGAGACATTTAATGGAAGTTGAGATACTCCTTCCATACAGGCTGCAGGCTCCGTGTAAAAATGAAACACCGGAGTTTGTAATTCTGCGACAAGGGGTTGATAATAGTATATGGACATCCGGCATCGTCAACCAGCCGTCTGTAGGATTTTCTTTGTTGCCTAAAACACACAAAAGTTATTTTATCAATAAATTGTATGATATCGGTTAAGTATACTTACTTGACCTCGCTATAAGTAACTAAGTACAATTTTTTTCCGAAAACCATACTACTAATATTATATATATATATAAAGAGTTTTCAATAAAAGAAAAAACGCTCCCTCGGTTAATTTAAACCTTGGGCGGGACCTTGTGAATAAAAAACATTACACATATTCAGGGAATGAAACATCCAATACTTTCATTAAATATATGTCATACTCGTAACTTACTCTTGTCTTATACGAGACCTAGCTTCATCCGATTGTAGGAAGACGATCCTCCTCTTCAAGACTGTGTCGTTGTTGAGAGCATCCCCCACTTGACGGATGCATCTACTAGCAGCGGTCCGTTGCGTTAATTGGTTGGATACCCCGTGATCCTCTGATCCGACCTTGTCGCCAGAAAGCTGAGAGCACACAGCACCTGAAATAATCGTAATAAATATCTTTATTGGTACTGACAGGTTTCATTGTAGGTATTGTTTATATAATGCACATACCAACTTATACATGTTAAAATCAAAATGATGCTTACCTTCAGTTCAAGGAGAACCTCCTTCAATCTCCTCAACGAAGTCAGGGAACGCAAAAGGCTGCAAAGAACTCTAAATGAGACCTTGCTTAACGTAAAATGTTCCTGAACAGCATTTCATGCATCCCGTCCGCGGCCTCCAGGCTCGCACGAGAGATTTCTCTGGGTCGGCGCCTGGATAAGCTCGTACTGTTGTGAGCAGCGTATATGTAAGTCTCAGCGGAAGCATTTTTAATAAGAAATCAAAGTTCAAACAATATAATTTTATGCGACCGCGAAGCAATGATGACAGTGATGACACGGACTCAGTTGACAGTTTCTTGGTCGTTACGGCCGTCCATAGATACCGCCCTTAGATACCGACGTTTATATCGCACTGCTAGATGAAAATAGTAGTAACTCAAAATACAATGCATGTCAAAATCAACTTTAATTCAACTTCTTTGACCTTAAAACCAAACTAGCCATGATTTTGAGTTAATACTGTTTTGATCTAGCAGTGCGACATGGTGATAGTGCTCGTGTTCTATTCGACCTGTCAAAAGGGCAACTTGTCTAGCCTTTGTATCAAAATAGTACCGCGTATCGACCGTAGTCGTCAAACCTATCGAGTGATAGTGATCACTTTTCAGCGTGTCAGTTGTAACGAGTGATATATCACGTGACTTACGTCATTCCCATACATTTTTCAATGACAACACATGTCGCCAGTGATCACCTAACGCTAGCGTTCGTGAACGATGGCAACTTGTCTAGCCCCACTGATCTGATGATGGAGTCTGGAGGTGGTGACAGGATCTCCGCTATACTTAAAGTAGACCCACCGCGTTGGGACTCATTACTCTGGTCTTGATAAGCGGATATGACATTGCAAAAACAAGTACAGTCGGCAACAAAAGCTTGCCCCAAATATGAAATTGTCAGAAATGTATTTTGTTTTTTTATCAGGTGTTCGACGAGGTACTTCAGTAAGCTGGGTTTCCGGAGCTACGAGGGAGCGTGGTCGGGGCTGCTGGGGGCCGTGGCGGAGCGCGCGGTGGACGTGGCGCTCGAGCCGGTCACGGCGCACGCGCAGCGGTACCACGATATGGACTTCATCTTCCCTATAGCAGAAACCATGTAAATATGATAATACAATTTTTTTTTGTGATAGTGGGTTTGCTTTTTACTAACCCTGGAAGACGAAGATTTGGTCGACGATGAAGCGAGCTAACCCACAAGATGCCTATCCATCCTAGCTTTAAAAAAGTTCAGATTGAATGCGCTCGAAAATTCAGACGCTGAAAGCGCATTCCACTCTTTTCCAGTATATGCATTATGAAATTTCAACCAGGTATATAAGTACGTCCCAATCGTAGCTGGGGCGGTTATGAAATACAGAAGTGTTGAATACGCTATGTTCCTTTTAGGGCATTTTAAACCTACTCAACAAGTAATAAGGTTGAAAATTCAACATTCATGCAATGCACTTCTAAACTTTTTCGTAAAGCAACTGGTTCGCGGTCTCGAGAACAAAAGCAGATAATAGGATTGTTTAGATACAATGACCATTGTGTTTACAGGTAAGTCGAAGAGGGCCACTTGAAAAAGTTCAGACTATACAGTGTTCCCAGCTTCTTAATAACTTTCGGCTGGCTATCGCTATCGCGCTTGTTCTTGCAGCTGTGAGTATATTTGTCACCCATGTGTCATATAAAAACGAAGATTGCCGATTGCTTTAAGAAAATGGTAGCGCTGTACGGAAGACCGACGGTAGAAAGGGGACGGTGGTATTAGCTCGTGGAGCTCTTTGAATCCCGAAAATGCTTATTATAGGTGCAACATCTACATCAGGCACCAGGAGACGTCGACGGTGCGCGACATTTTCCTGGCCCCGTTCAGCGCGCGACTGCTGGCCTGTGTGCTGGCGGTGGCCGTGGTGGCCTCCATCGCCGTGGTACTCATCAGCAAGGCAACACCGACTCTGACCGGCTCTCGTCCTCTGGAGTACACGGAAGCATTCGTCTGGACCACCGGCATTCTTTGTCAACAAGGTTCGTCAAATATTTATTTGGAACAAGCATGTACAGTCTATGTCGTAATATATATATATATGTATTCCCAAGCCCAAGACATCAAAAATATCAACACGCCTCTATATTTGACAAAAAAGGTGTGACTATATTCTTAATTTCAGTGAGACCCACAGCATCTTAATCCGGTTTTATTATATTCTGTTAGTAGTAAGTTCGTTGTGTTTTATTCTATTTTTAAATCCATAAACTTACTTTTTGCTGCCCCGTATTTATGTGTTGGTGTGACTACGGATCGAGTGAAAATATCCTTAGTTAAACTTGTCCGATTACGTACTCGTATAAATAAAATTAACCATGGCAAATTGGTGTAACAACGGATCGGTTTGTGTTTTACCTATTCGTGATACCACTTGTTGCATACGACCAATGCACATTGCACAAGACCAGGTGAGATGGTCTACAGGACCGTCTCAATGTGTATAAGCCCTTTTATCTGTTATTCTCTAGCCGGTTAATATTTGGTGCATAAAGTTCAAGATATAATCACCTACTAGGTGGCACGTGGACACCGCCAGCGCGCGCGGCACGCGTGCTGCTCGTGGTGTGCCTGCTGTTCGCGGTGGTGACGTACAACGCGTATGCGGCGTTCATCACGTCCGTGCTGTCCGTGCGCGCCGCCAGCGTCGACACCGTGGGCGCCGTGCTGCACTCGCCGGGGTTCAAGATAGGTTACATCAAAAACGGCGCCGATCAGGCCTATCTCATGGTAATGGCCTGTGAATATCTTTTAATAAATGTGTTTACTAAAAGAACTGTGGGGCTAGACAAGTTGCCATTGTTCACAAACGCTAGCGTTAGGCGATCACTTTGGTGATCACCTGTCACTTGGCGCTGTCAAAATTAAATGGGCTAGACAATCAGTTTTCAGCGTGTCAGTTGTAACGAGTGATATATCACGTGACTTACGTCATTCCCATACATTTTTCAATGACAACACATGTCGCCAGTGATCACCTAACGCTAGCGTTCGTGAACGATGGCAACTTGTCTAGCCCCACTGACCTGTTGATATTGGGGTACCCTCATCTGGCATAGTATTAATTGTTCAAAAGACACTTCGCATAACATGTATCGTAGAAAAACTTCGAATGATCATTTTGCATAAAGATACGAGTATACTTGGCATATCACTACCCAAACTATTTGCAGCATATTATTTAGCAGAAGTTAACTTACGGTAACTTTAGTTTCTTAAAGTTCCGGCGGTTTCAGAGAGATTTCCAGCAATGAGTACCTACCGTAAAACGGGGTGAGTTGGGACTTGGGACTCAACCTAAAATGGAGCTTATGTTAATTATAAGACAGAAATTATATCCAGTAGACGTAAAATTATTGTCCATTTAATACTTGTTCTTATTTGTAACAAGTTATCACTTATTTTAGGCTGTGTCCCTACTCACCCCTTAATCCCTACTCAACACGTACGGTATGACGTCATCTTTGACTGAACAGGACCACACCGCTTTATCACCTAAATACATAGTTCTAAGTTTTTACATTATAATGTCTGTTTGGCTGTAAGGTATCTGTCAATATAGGCCTTAGTTAAACGTTTTCTATTCTATTCTTGCATCAAAACCTAGTTAACTCTGTCCATTGCGACCACCCTCATTCCTATCTGCACAAGTAATTCCTGTTCTTGCAGTCGACTAAGGACTCTCAGCTGAACGCGTTCTACATCCGCGGCTACTCCGACGCCGAGAACCTTGTGTCCTCAGCGGAGGAGGGGCTTGCGCGAGCGGCACAACAAGACTACGCCTTTTTCGCGGGGCAGCGCGCTGCAAGATCCACCCTTAAGTTAGTACTCTAAGATCCACTTTCAAGTTTATACCAGATTCACTCTCTCTACACACTTGACACTGACGAAATGTAGAAGAGTACTCTCAAGTTAAAAGAAGATCCTCTCTCAAGATTATACTAGATCCACTCTCAAATTTGAAAAAGATCCACCCCCAAGTTTTTACTCTAAAATCCACCCTCAAGTTTGTACTCGATCCACTATTTAGTTAGGAAATTTTACTATTCAGGTCGTTAAGCCAAGCGCGCGGGCGCTGCGCCCTACGCGAGCTGGCCGTGCCCTCTACCCGCGCTGACCTCGCGTTTCCCTTGCCACGGCATTCACCCTACGCCAGACCAACACTTGTCAGGTAATCTTTGCCGCATTTATTAGTAAACTTTTTTGTGTATTTGTTGGTAATACCACATATTGTGAAGAAAAAAAAAACAACCCGATGTCTGTATATAAGTTATGGATCGATTTTATGGTCTGAAGAGGCCCAAACCATGGACCATATAATGCAGCGATGCCCAATACATTCATATCCGGGACCCATAGAAGACATCTACAACCTTACTCAAGACTAGCAATGTACAAGTCGCAGAATATTCTCAGAAGTTAAGAAATCTTCTCAAGAAATTACCGAGAATATTATCGGAAACATTTGAGAGCATTGAGAATGTTCTCTTTCCATACAAAGTTTAAGAATATTCTTGGAATTTTCCGAGAATTTCTCATAAGAAACTTTCACATTTTGAGAAGTTACTTTTCGGTACAATGCTAGAGCAGACAGACGCAGCTGAGAAGGCTGAATGTTGACTTATAATAAATAATAATCTATAATGTATTCGCCTATTCTACAGATTGCCATACGATTAAATAAATGGTCTGATATAAATGATTTCAATTTCAATCTAATGTCTGGTACTCCCAGCTTGCTGCTCCTGCGCAGCGGCGGCGCCATGGCGCGGCTGCAGGCGGCGCTGGTGCCGGCCATGCCGCGCTGCACGCCGCCCCCCGGCTTCGCCTCCGCACGCGCTGTAGATGTGCGCTCCGCCCTATTCTTGCTGGCCATTGGACTCGTTGCCGCTTTTATATTGGGTGCGTAAACATTATCACCGCGACTCCGTAAGGACCAATAAGATAAGATAGGTACTACTGCATTCGTTTCCAGTAGGTACACTCCGCCCTCCGTCGTTGGATATCATATTCGCAATACATTAATGATATTTTGAAAAATATCATTAAAGCAAAACATTATATTCGCAAAACATGACATTCGCAAATCATCATAATAGTAAAACATCAAATTATCAAACCATAACTATTATTAGGACATGAATTATATTTCTGGGTGGTTTGGCCCTCCGGGCCTACTTTAGGTCTAACATAACCTAAACATACCTACGATTTTATAACAAAATCCGACTATTTGTAAATGTCATGTTGAGCGAATATCGTGTTTTGCGAGTATGATCTTTTGCGAATGTGATATTCTGTAGAATAACGGAATATGGGGCCCATTTCAAGAAAAATACATTTGAAGTCGTATCAGGTAAATTCAACGTTATTGTTGTAGAATGCCAGGTACCAAATTGAATCTCGTGATTGACGTATTTACCTCTCGGTCATGCTGTAATGATGTGCAGTCGTCCACGTAATTTATATCCTTAACCAACTTTACGTCATCTGGGGGGTTATTATGATATAGCTAAGCAGTTCTGTTTACGCTGAGAGAAAAGGACGGAGCTAAAATGAACTGCATAGCCATGTCATAATAACCCCCCAGCAAACAGCATGTATTAGTAGCACTAGCACTAAATAAATTGTGTGTTATTAGCACTAAAGAACCACTCCTTCTTCTTCTTCTATCGCGGTATCCAATCACTTTTGTTTGTCTTTTTTCGCAAATGTGATGAAAAATACTGGAATTATAAACTTCGAGTCCTTTATTCCTATCTATTTTCGTTTTCTGGGTAAGAAAAATATTTGTGCCAAAACTCACGTCGATCGCAAGAGGTGTTCTCGGTCATGAACAGTGAAAGATGAACAAACGAACACTGCCGCCTGTATAATTATAGTAAGGAATAAGGATATCTTGATTTCAGGTGTGGGAGAGTACTTCTGGAAAAATCGGAAACATTTTCAAGAGTTTTTGGTTCGTAGCTACGGACGTATAATGAACCTATCTATATTTAAATAAGGCTATTTAAATGTTGACATTAATAAATGTGTAGTCATCCAAAAATGAGGTGTTCTACCATACGGTTTCAGTTAATTTGCACGTCATGATACAACAAGTTCAATTTTCCGATGTAATAATATTATGACAGTGACAAGTGTCAACCTTAGCGATAATTAGATCTCACAGAAACTTTTGTCAAAACTGGTAGACCACTTTCTTAGGCGACAGTAGGTACCTATAAACAAGTATGAGTGTAGTAAGTAGGTATAGATTCAGTTGCAAAATATACGTATATATTCAGGCCGCATTTCACCAAACTTGGAATAAGACTTAGTTCGAAATTAGTACCAATTGGAATTGTTCATATTTTTATAATTACTCCAATTCAAAAACCATTTCGAGGAATAGGGTTTTTAAGCTATTCTGCATTATTAAGTTTTTGAAATATTTATCTATTTTGGATATTTCGACAAAAGTATATTTAACCTTGTTTGACTTTCGTTTTCGGCTTGAAGCCGTCCTAGGTGTATCTTACAGTTTGAAATAGTATGTTTTAATACACTATTACAATCACTTTTTATCATTATATTATTATGGATATCATTTAATTGTTGTAATTTAAAGAAAATGCCATCCCAAATTTAAAATACTCAATAAATAAAGATATTTAAACAAAACTATTGGTTCAAATACAAAATTAATGAAATTGGTGTCTTAAAATTTCCTATTCTTTCTAATTAAGTAGAAAGTAAAAACCGTGAGTTATTTTTTTTGGTCAATCCCAATTCGGCGTTTAATCTGGGTGTATAAGACTTTATTCCAGTTTGGTGATATGCGGTCTTAGAATTTTATGACTTTTAAATAGGTTAAAATAGTAAGTACAATATGCCTTATTGCATAAAATTGTAGAGATAGACAAATTAAGTGCAAATAAATAGTATTGTTTGGCAATTTTTTTTTTATTAGGGCACGAAATAATAGCGTGCTCTGTAACCCATAGACATTTTTCTTTCCCAAGACTACAATCTGAAGAATCCTTGGACTGCAAATGCGGTGCCAATTGTCAACCCTCAGGCTGCGATGGAATGCTTGTGATTATACTCATTTTACCGGTGGTCTGATCCCAACACCGGAACACAACAATACAAACACTGCTGCTTGGCGGCTGCTTAAAGGATAAATGGTGGACCTTGCACATGGTTCTATCACCGCTCAGTCACACGCAGATGCGCAGTCGCAGGCCGACTAAAGGCACAGTTTTATTATTAGATAGCCTACGAGTACATGCTTGCAGCAATCCATTGATGAGTTGTTTTGACATTATTGAGCCGGGAGCTATTGCAGCGATGCAATGTATCACGAAACCAATGAAGGTGGAGGAATAAATGCCGTATGGGTGCCGCGGCTTCGAATAGTACTACTCCATGTCTTCCCGTGGAAGTCGTAAGAGGCGGCCAAGGGAATAAAGGCTTGTAGTATCGTTAGGCGATCGGCTTGCAACCTGTCACTAATCACACATTGCACATATGGTAAATATCTTGGACTGATTGTGCAAAATGTGGTAACAGAATTAACTATATTTTTTAGAGTGGTTGGTCGGTACATTTGGGAATGAAAGGTTGAGTGTATGTAGGTATGAATGTTGTGTCTGTTGACGGATCCGATGACGAAATGAATGAGGCTGATTTCTTACGAATGGATCTAATGGTATATAAATGATGGTTATAATCTCATGGTTATATTTCTAAAAATAAACATTACAGGATGTTTTAAAAGATTACCATTGTACTTATAGAACCCTAGGTTAGGTTAGGTTAGTTTAGGTTACGTTCTATCCTAAAAAGTTTACTGATTCAGTAAAAACCCTTATGTATTTTGACCCATTATGTATTTTGAACTTTATATATCTATCTCATGATACGTGCCCCGGCAGACAGCGGTACTGGTGACGGGTGGTAAACCAAATAAATAAATTTGGACAGTAATTAATAAATAGGAACCTTTAATTTTCGTTTCATACAAAAGCTTTTATTATCTTCTCGTTGAAATAATGGTTTTATGGTAAAGTACAATTAGGTCAATTATTTTATGAAAATGTTCTATTGCGTACTACGTAACATGAACCTGTTCGAAACTCGACTTTTACGTGACACAGGTAGGCGGTAACCAGCGCGGGGTGAGGGGAGCGCGCGTTACCATAGCGACAGCACTGTTACCTGCGCGTTAACCGCCATATTGGTTCATGTTACTTAGTGCGGATTTAGTTAGATACGTCGCATCTACCCTCTTCTGAGGTAATGGTCTTCAGATAGTTTTTGGTGCGCGGTCGCTTCAGTAATGCAAGTCTTGATAGGTCTTTTGGAGTCTGCCGCATGCGCAAGCGCCGCCTGGACGGCGGCTTGCTCCACGGTGCGCAGGTCCGTGGCTAGCCCGAGTGCTGCCCACACGCGGATGAAAGCGGATGAACAGCCGCTATCTGTAATAACATAAGAACCGGTAAAATGGGGTTAGATTGTTAAATTTTAATCTTTTGTAGTTCCCGCATTTAGTCGTAAAATAAATTATTAAAGCTATAAGATTGAAAATTAGGTTAACTGTTAACTGGAAGAGATCCGTTATGGGATAAGTTCGCCTATGTACATTATCTATATTGATGCAAACATAGACCTGTAATTGTTTTTGTCCAATAAAGAGTTTACATAATCTTATTCCAACCACTTCTAATTTTAAAATGCAACACTGACTCATTTCGGATTGTGTCCGTTTTGTATTCAATGAACGAATATGGGCGACTACTCATTTGGAGTAACTGAAAGATGAACTTCGGAGTCAGAAACTGAAACTTTATTTCATTTAAAATAAGTGTTTAGCCAAAAATGGTTCATTTTTAAGTTAGAAAGTGGTTTTCTGTGCCAATATTCTTAGTTCAATCATAATTATAAGAAAAAAAATGTATAGCGTATCTACTCTGTGTACATTATAATCTTACCATACGTGCCGAATTCCCCGCTTTTATAATCGTCGGGGATCAGGTAGTGATAGTGGGGCCAGAATGTTTTCGCTAAAATGAAAACGGAATTGGAGTCCCATGGGAATCTGAAATAAAATAAACCTTGTTGTAGTTAAGTGTTCTCTGACATATAACCTTACGTAGTATAAAACAAAGTCGCTTGTTGTATTGTACGCTTAGATCTTTAAATGTGTTTCATGTTTGCGAAGAAAATAATCGATACTTAATTAAGTATAATGCGATGGTAAACTAATTCCACAACTTGAAGACACGAACACGGTAAACGTGTTCAAATTTTACAGGGATATTCTACTAAGTGTAAACCAAGTACCTATACGATATGCGATGATATTTTTTATTTTCTTGGCAACTCATGAAAAAATTGTAATAGAACCTTAATTTATGCCATTTATATACAAAACACTATTAACCTCAGCGCGGATATTTTAAAATGTCAATGTCTGATTCAACTTGGCCGAGATTCGAGGCGGTAAAAACCATATCGTCAGACCTCTCGGGTTATAATAACGTATCTGTGCAATTCATTTTACGCTGAGAGAAAAGGACAGAGTTATGTAACTGCTATAGCTCCGTCCTTTTCGCTCACTGTAAAATGAACTGCATAGCCATCAGTAGGGTTATTATAACGTATCTGTGCAATTCATTTTACGCTGAGAGTAAAGGACAGAGTTATGTAACTGCTATAGCTCCGTCCTTTTCGCTCACCGTAAAATGAACTGCATAGCCATGTCATAATAACCCCTTTCTCAATTACTGAATGGTAAAATGGTGGCTGAGTTAAAACAATAAGTACAGTCACCACCCGCGAATGTTACGCCACTTGCCACTCTTCTTAATTTAGCCGTGTACTACACTCGGGTAATATGTCAAGTCGGCTGTCAACCCAAAATGCATTACACGGTTAAATTAAGAAGAGTGGCAAGTGGCGTAACATTCGCGGGTTGTGACTGTACCATAACAGGTCAAAGACTACATGGTTTTTAGCTCCTAGAATAGAGGCAGTGCTTCAACTTTAAGTACTTACTTCTCGCCGGGTTTCAGACCCCAAACACAGATGGCGCTCTCGACGAGCCACGCCGCGTGGAGCACGAAGCCGTAGCGCAGGAAGCCGATCACGAAGACAGCACTGAGAATGGAGTCGGACCAGTACTCAAGCGGCGCGTTCAGCGGAAGCAGGAGGAACAGCACGCCGTAGAGAACCCAGTAAAACCTGCAAATTAATGTTTTTTTTTTATATCAGTGGGAGGCAAACGAGCATGTAGGTTACCTGATGGGAAGTAAACACCACCGCCCATAAACACCATCAGCTCAAGAAGAGTTGTCGGCGCGTTGCCGGCCAATAAGGGAGATGTAAGCTCTTTTCTTGAAGGCACCCATGTCATAACTGGTGGGAAATACCGCCGAAGGGAGCTCATTCCACAGTTTCACTGTACGAGGCAAAAAGTGCCTAGTGAAACGCACGGTGGAAGAACGCCCTTCATCAAGGTGATGTTAATGGAACCTGGCATTGCGACGAGTAGTTCGGTGGTGGAACTCTGCGGCCGGTAAAAGTCCAAGTCGGTGTGATTTATTTAAATCCAAAATGGGTTTCCGTTTGACCTAAGTCTCACCTGTACCCTTAACTTCAGTTACAATTACCGAACTCGCTAGCGAGTCGAATGCTCTGTTCCTCGTACTCTATAAGAATACTGCTAGGCCTGCGAGGGAGAGAGCATTCGACTCGCTAGCGAGTACGGTAATTGTAACTCATGGTAAGGGTACTGATTTTAAGTGACAACGAGGTCTAGGGTGTAACCACTGTGGGTTATTTACTCTTGTCAACACCAAGGTTATACGATTCCTGGAATACAATATAAACAGTTCGTACCTTTCCAGAGCATCAATGCCGATCACGTTACACAAAAAATACTTTTTGTAAAATAAGATTGGGTTGTAAGATTTCTGATTGTCGCCTGATATTTATATAAATACTCATAGATTATCCGAATATTATGTTGGATTGGATTTAGTGGAGAGAATCTCTCTGTCTAATCATAAATATTTTAAAAGTATCAATTCAAACACGAATTTGAGATAATTCCGAGCCTCCAACAGGCATGTTTAAAAGTTTGATATAATAGTGAAGTTCTCTTCTTCATCTTTTAAATTAAATGGCCTCTGTTCTAGATAGGACACTGTGGCTCTAAGGAAAACGGATACAGGTCGTCCATAACGTAAGTAGGTATATCCTTTTTTATGACGAGTTAAGTGGACTTTTTCATTAGGTCCACCAATTGTCATCAATGAGGGTAGACAAGTTGTTCAACGATAACGTAAACAATTTTCGAAAACTAACAAAATGTATGGAATAGACGTAGGCGCTCGACGCGAGCGTCGACAGCTTACGTCAATCCTATACATTGTTGATACCGTTAACGAGCGCCGAATGCATCTTGCCCAGAGGGGCTATTGCTTAACGCACTCGCAATCGCAATTGTTTTCATTTTGAAAATCGAAGGCTTGGCTGCGTACAAAATGAAAACATTTGTTCCGCTTTGAAGCCAATTGAGATTGCGAGTGCAGTAGGCAATAGCGACGCAGGTCCTTCGATTAATAATAATTATTCGTCAAATAAAGCTGCGACTACACCGCTGCTTAACAGTGCGTATATTACGGTGCGTCAAAAAGAGCGCCATGTTGTTACTATGGCCCCGTCTTTTGTTTACGCAACGACACCGTAATATACGCACCGTTAAGCTCCGGTGTGGGCGCAGCTTAAATAGATTACATACCTACATATACCATACCTAGTCTCTTAGGCCCACTTGCGTGAACCAGAGTTAGCGTCTTAACCCGAGGTTAGGCGGCAAACCACGTACAAAAGTAGACGCTTAACTCTGGGTTAAGGGCTAACTCTGGTCCGCGCAAGTGGGCCTTAGAGAAAACTATACTAAAGCTGCAGAATCTCCCATTTGTGGGGACGGTTATCGTCCCCTACGACGGTATACTCACTTTTTCTGAAATATGACAACCGGATCGTCGTGCAAGTCGGACACGTCGATGGATTCCTTTAGTTTTTCTTGGTAGGGGCTGAGCTTGCGGAGCCGAGTGAGCATGTGCGCGTACAAGAAACCCTTGTTGTGGTCGTAGGGGTCATCGGGCGTGTTGAAGGTGGCGTGGTGCAGCCGGTGGTACTGCACCCACTCGTATATAGGACCCTAGGAAATAAGCACAGTTTAGTTTCTGTTCAGCCACGTAGGCCATACATGTCGTTAGTCTACTAGCGCTTTCCAAATGGAGACAACTGCTGAAGAGAAGGAGTGCCGCAAGGAACTCATAAGTCAGCCTTTTTAGGGTTTTGTACAAAATACTGAAAGACGAAACCCTTGTAATATGATATTCTTTTCCGTCTGTCCGTCTGCCAAGATCCTTTTTTTTGTCTGACTTGCACTTGACCGGTATTTGTTTAAGTATCCTCATGTTGTATTCTGATCAGAGCTCACATTCAGTTTGTATTCCATTATCTGGCTAGTACCCTGAAAATACATTGGGCTCTTGTTAAAAATACCGCAACTATTTATAAAAGCAAAATGAAGATTGGCGACAGAAAGGTCGCCATTTTACTTTTAAAAATCATGTACGTAGGCAAACATATTCTGTACTTGTTTGAGTAAAAAACACATCACCAAATAACAATAAAAAGTTAGCATGTCAAAATTGTTTAAAAAGTAACAAAATAATTTATGCATTCAGTTTTGCAGTAAACAAAGCCATACTATGTAGATAGGTATGTTAGAATGACCAATGTTTCCTTTGCCTTCTATAAAAAAGTTAATCGGATTGGTAATATTTAAATGGGATAACGGCCGTCATTCTGACATTCGGATAGCCGATGGTGTGTGGAGGAACTTTAAAAGGGCTGTGTTAAAAGAGTTATAATATGTTTGAAGTTGTTGGATCATTTAATATAATAGTTTGAACATTACAAGGTCTATTGTTTTATTAGTTCAGAAGTGCGATAACGCCCGCAAAGGTTTGTGTAGTGCAAAGTACAGGTATGTGAACACTTTCTCTTTATTTCTGCCTAGTGGCTGCAAAATTCGGTTGCACGTTGATGCATTATAAACATATTTGGTCGTTTAGATGCGTCATAAATATGTAAGAATAGGTGAACGTAAATTATGAATTTGAATATTAATGATGTGAATAAAAGGTTACACCTAATTATTACCACTCCCTATTGGTGGTGAACTGAAACAATCTTTGTTAATATACATAAACATTAATTGACCTTTACAAAGGGATGGGATGTTACTTTGACGATATTGAGACTTGTAATTTGCAATTCAGTAACAATATCTCCTACTTTAAGGTTGCATTTCTTTTGATGTCGTGCTTAACGACCGCGGGAAGTTTGAGAAGTCCGGGCGCAGCCGCCATATCATAATATCTTTGTTTACGTTAGTTGGTGTCTTGATATAGACTGGCCCGGTTAAGTTTAATATTTAGTTACTAACATTTTTCAAAATCCGGACCGTTATAAACATACCATTATTATAAATGGATGCTATAAAGTGCTATCATTAACAGTAATAATTATTTCCGTGTTTACATGTTTTTTTAACGTGGTCTTTTCAGAAAGGGAACAGAACATTTTTCTTTTGGGTTGCTATCCTTTTCTATTCTATAAATACCCTCCAATCCTTAAGCTAAATGTCAAGTCGTTATACTCCACCGTTGCCAAAATCAACTCAATTACCACAAAGCATAGGTGTATCTATACCCCCGGACGTTGCCAACGTTAGTATGGATAAACACAGAAAGCGTAAACGAAACGTTTCAAAGCCACCTACGAGTGGCAACTCATCGTCTTCTTCTAGCCCAAGACGTTCCCGCTTACGAACAAAACGCTCGCGTAAACAAAGGGCTTCTGCGAGTCCTCGTCGTAATCGGAAGTCAATGAAACGTAATCAGAAAAGAAATAATACTCGGTCAAAACGCGACAGTTCTTCGGATAGCGAAGGCTCGTCCGCCTCCTACGAACCTAGACGCTCACGTTCACGGAAAAGACGTTCCCATAAGCCTAGTCGCCGTCGTCGTAGTTCCTCAGGCAATGTTGCAGACAGACGGTCACCAAGACGCAGTGCAGTACCGGAACTTAATACCAATAAATTATTAGAGACTTTAGTTACTGCAATCCAAAAGGACACCTCTCGTGGATCTGCCGCGGGGCAGTCACACACCCCTGGCGCTCAAAACGTCATATCCGATTTTGATCCTAAGTCTAAATTACAAACGATGAAAGACTGGATCTTAAAAATAAATGAGTCAGCGGAAATATATGGATGGACAGAACGTCAAACAATTTTTTACGCCTTACCAAAACTTACAGGACTGGCTAAGAAGTGGTACGATGGTCTCACTAGTGTCAAATATAGCTGGATAGAATGGCAAGCTAAATTACTTAAAGCGTTCCCTTGTGAGCAAAATTACGGCGATTTATTGGTTGAGATGTTAAGTAGGAAGAGTAGGAAAAACGAGACATTAATGGAATATTATTATGATAAAATAATGTTAATCAACCGTTGCAAGTTAAAAGGTAGGGATGCGGTTGACTGCCTTACGCATGGTATATTTGATCAAAATATTCGCATGAACGTTCAAGGTGCACATTACGATGAACCGGAACAGGCATTAAATTACTTCCGCAACATCTCTAGTAGAAACCCAGATCCTTACACCACAAGTAAACCGCTTACGGAATCGCGCTATTCGAACGATATAAGGAGAAATAACATGACTGTGTCTAACAAGAGGTACTCAAATAACATAACTTGCTATAATTGTGGGGAGTTAGGGCACGTAGTCAGCAAATGCACGAAAGAAATCATAAAATGCAGTAAATGCAATAGACATGGCCACAAAGATAATAACTGTACTTTTAATAACCGATCTGGTGAATTCAATAAGGATGTTTACACTACTAAAAAGGTTTTATGTATAGACAGCAATGCTGATTCCAACCGTAAATATTTTAAGCGCGTCACAGTTAATGGTATCGAATGCAAAGCTTATATTGACTTCGGGAGTGAATGTACACTCATAAGCGAAGAGCAGTGTCGTTTATTAGAATTAGAGCTTGTCAAAGAAAACTTACCGACATTGAAGGGATTCGGAAATAGTGTAATCACTCCAAGCGGTAAAGTAGAAATTCACGTTATTTTGGATTCTGTAGACATCTCATTAATGGCTTATGTAGTACCGTCAACATTGTTGCCGGCTGATATTTTAGTTGGTCAAACCCTAACCGAATTGCCATCAGTACGGGTGTATAAATCGGACAGTGAACTTATGTTGTACCAGGTTTTGCCTACTTCACAAAACTCGATTATTGTAAAATTAGTAGACGATAGCACTGTAAAGGGAACTACCGTAGTAAAGGTAACTTCGACGCCCGATTTTAATGGATTTCTTAGTGTCACCACCGATGTGAGTCACGAGAACGAAAAACAATATTTAGTATTACCTGGGTTGTATTCTTTTCACGACGGCATTGCTTCCGTAATTGTAATGGGATTGACTGAAAATGAATTTGAATTACCAAAAGGAAAAACTATCGCTAGAGGCACACCGGTACCCAAACCCATGATACCTGTTTCAAAGATAGATGATGACTATGTGGTGAATGTGCGTAAAATAAACACTGAAGTTGAATCCGTCAAATTATCTGACCTTAATATTGATTCGGATCTTAGTGATGATGTCAAGGGCCAGTTAGTTGAATTGCTTAATCAAAAAAGAGATTGTTTCTCTTTCTCAGTAAGTGAATTGGGCGAAACATCTATCGCTGAGATGCGAATCAAGCTAAATGACATGACCCCCGTTACTTACAGACCCTACAGGCTATCAATTTCCGAAAGAGAAAAGCTTAATCATATCGTTGATGAACTTCTTGCAAATGGTATTGTTCGCGAGTCACATTCCGATTATGCGAGTCCTATAATATTGATCGCTAAGAAGAATGGCGATTCAAGGCTTTGTGTCGATTACAGAGCTCTGAATCGCAAAACCGTAAAGGATAAGTATCCCATGCCGTTGATCGATGACCAAATTGATAGCCTCCAGGGTTATGAGTTATTTACTACGTTAGACTTATCGCAAGGCTACCATCAAATCCCAATGGCAGAGGAGTCCAAACATCTGACCGCGTTCGTCACTCCGGACGGACAATTTGAATATAATCGAATGCCGTTCGGACTGACGAATGCGCCAGCTGTTTTTCAGCGAATGGTGCATAACCTACTTAACACGCGTAAAATTCCAGGCGTAGTTGCGTATATGGATGATATAGTTATAGGGTCTAAGACAGTAAGCGAAGGCATAGAAAAACTATCTAAATTTTTGAGCATGCTGCAAGAAGCCAATCTTACGCTAAATATACGGAAATGTCACTTCTTCAAGCGGACGATTGACTATCTAGGATTTGAGATATCTGGGAAAGGGGTTCGCCCTGGCAATAGGAAGATCGAGGCAGTGGTAGCTTTTCCCGCGCCAAAGAGCGTACACGAAGTGAGACAATTTATTGGCCTTGCAAGTTTTTTTCGGCGTTTTGTTCAAAATTTTGCGACTATTGCTAGGCCATTGACATCACTGACTAAAGCCGATGCTAAGTGGGTCTGGGATAAGGAGCAAAACGACGCGTTTACCAAGATTAAAGAAACACTCACTTCTAGACCGGTGCTTACTATTTATAATCCTAATCACCTAACAGAACTCCACACAGATGCAAGTCGGTTGGGAATCGGTGGTATTTTACTGCAACGTATAGACGAAAAGAGCCCATTAAGAGCAGTGGCGTACTTTAGCAGACAAACAACCGCTGAAGAACAACATCTGCATTCGTTTGAGCTTGAAACACTCGCGGTTGTAATGTCGCTCAATCGGTTCCGCGTTTACTTACTGGGGGTCAGTTTCAAAGTAGTTACGGACTGTAACGCACTGAGAACAACTCTCACAAAGCGAGATCTAGTTCCCAGGATAGCCCGTTGGTGGCTCTTAGTACAGGATTTCGATTTTACTATAGAGTACCGACCTGGTGCTCAGTTAAAGCACGCAGATAGCTTAAGTCGTAACCCTATTCCTGATGATGAACAAGTGGACCTAACTATACTGAGTATAGCAGAATCCTCGTCGTTGATGACTGTTCAATTAAGTGACCCGCGTCTAACACATATCAAATGCATATTAGATAAAAACTGTCAGGAAGCCAAAGAAATTAAAAATAATTATATACTGAGGGACGGAAAGATATTCAGAAAAGTAGACTCAGAACTGAAATGGGCAGTACCCCGTGACGCTAGGTGGAAAGTGTGTCAGTTGTGTCACGACGAGAGCGGCCATTTTTCGTATGAGAAGACACTTGAAAAGATGCGAAGAGACTCACTCACTTTGTCAAAAAATATGTGCGTGCGTGTATACCGTGTGGGTATGCAAAACAACCAGGAGGCAAAAAGGAGGGTTTTCTGCACCCAATCTCAAAACCGGATGTGCCCTTTGAGTGCGTTCATATAGACCATCTGGGTCCGTTTGTTCGTAGTAAAAGCGGAAACAGCTATATATTAGGAATGATCGATGCATACACAAAATTTATAGTATTACGAGCAGTTAGAAATACTAAGAGTAGGACTTCAGTACAAGCTTTGAATGAATTTATTGGTATATTCGGATCGCCAAAAGTTATAGTGTCTGACAGAGGTACGAGTTTTACCTCCAATGAATTCAAGATGTTTGTAGATTCAAATCAAATCAGGCACGTAAAGAACGCAGTAGCTACGCCGCGTGCTAACGGGCAAATAGAACGGTACAACCGTTCCATTTTGAGTGCACTGACAGCCTTAAACATCGACAAGGACGATCGCAATTGGGATTCCGATCTAAACAAGGTCCAGTGGGGCTTAAACAATACGCTGAACAAAAGCATAGGTAGGACTCCGGCACAGGTCGTTTTTGGCAAAGAAACTGTGAACTTGACCGAAGCTCATCTGCATGAAATATCAGATAGCGTGACTGCTAGCAACGATATATCAGAAATCCGTAAGAAGGCGTCAGATTGCATTGATAGGCAACGCGAAGTGATGAAGGCTCGGTTCGATAGAAACAGGTGCGCCGCAAAGATTTACAAGGTAGGGGATCTTGTGATGGCACTGAAGACCGTCCGCAATGTAGGAGATAGTAATAAACTTGTTCCTCCATACTGTGGCCCCTACAAGGTTACGGCAGTGTTGGGGAACGATCGCTATGAGATCAGCAGTATTGAAGGGTTTTCAAAGAAAAGGTACACGAACGTATACTCAGCTGACAAGTTAAAGCCATGGATAAATGTTAGTGTAATTGCTGATTCAGGAACCGACAACGACTCTGATTATCCGCAAAGTGACTGAATCGTCAAGTAGGCATTTTTATTTCCTCTTTTCCTTTGAACTGTCCGTATACCTTCCTTATTCCCGTCCTCCATTGTACTGTGCAACCATATAGGTAAGTTCACGTCGGCTTCAAATGGGTCCTGTGTACCAGTCTAATGAAGTGATGCTGTGTGCTGATACGCCCTGTGTGCGTTTACAAAGATCAGTCGTTACACCCTGTGTGTGTACGTTTGTGCCCTGTGCGTGCAAACGAGACTATTGATAGAATCGAAAGTTGGGTGCACCCTGTGTGTGCATCCCAGACTAGTCGATGATCTGCACCCTGTGCGTGCACGTAGCGTCTTCAACGCCCTGTGTGCGTTTGCAAGACCTACTTAATATGTCTGTACCCTGTGTGTACACGGTGATTTCTGCTGCGTCCACTACGCCCTGTGCGCGTATGTAGGATCAGTGTATGATATGCGCATCCTGTGTATGCGCCCATCAGATGCTGCTGCGTCCACTACGCCCTGTGCGCGTGTGTAGGACCAGTGTATGATATGCGCATCCTGTGTATGCGCCCATCAGATGCTGCTGCGTCCACTACGCCCTGTGCGCGTGTGTAGGACCAGTGTATGATATGCGCATCCTGTGTATGCGCCCATCAGATGCTGCTGCGTCCACTACGCCCTGTGCTCGTGTGTAGGACCGTGTATGATATGCGCATCCTGTGTATGCGCCCATCAGATGCTGCTGCGTCCACTACGCCCTGTGCTCGTGTGTAGGACCGTGTATGATATGCGCATCCTGTGTATGCGCCCATCAGATGCTGCTGCGTCCACTACGCCCTGTGCGCGTGTGTAGGACGAGTGTATGATATGCGCATCCTGTGTATGCGCCCATTAGATGCTGCTGCTTCCACTACACCCTGTGCGCGTGTGTGGGACCAGTGTGTGATATGCGCACCCCGTGTGTGCGCCCATCAGTTCCTTCAGCGTCCACTACACCCTGTGCGTGTATGTGGGCCCACTGGGTTCAATGTCTTATACTCTTGTAGTGTGTGTGTGTGTGTGTGTGTCAGTGTTACGTGATGTAACCCACGAATGCGGGTAATGTGTGTATGTTATTCGATTTGTTTTGTGCAGTATAGATTGTTAAGCGTGTTAAACGAATCACTGACCATTTATTAAAATAACTGTGCATTAGAATGAGGTCATTCATCATGGTAGGATGGCCGAAACGCTGGCAAATTTTAGTTGTATGCTTAATTACCTTCTACCTGTAATGTACGTTATGTAAATTTGATAGTGCATCAGTGTACTAATGTATATAAAAGACAAGTGCATACTATCTTGTTATCCTATTATATTGTAAGGTACTGTTACTTGACTTATACTTTCTATATTGGGAAAGGCATAACGTAAAAACTACTCTTGTTATGATTAAGATTACAACAAAAACAAAAACGTAGTATAGTATGTCGTTTCAGTTAATTGCAATTCTGTGATGTTGGTTAATGTATATTTGTTTATTTAAATTGTCATACACATTGTCTGAGGACAGACATCCGTCAGAATGGCCGATTGTTAGAATGACCAATGTTTCCTTTGCCTTCTATAAAAAAGTTAATCGGATTGGTAATATTTAAATGGGATAACGGCCGTCATTCTGACATTCGGATAGCCGATGGTGTGTGGAGGAACTTTAAAAGGGCTGTGTTAAAAGAGTTATAATATGTTTGAAGTTGTTGGATCATTTAATATAATAGTTTGAACATTACAAGGTCTATTGTTTTATTAGGTAGGTACGTCGTTTGCTAAGATTTTTTAAAAATAAGTACATATACCACCAGAAACTATTTTGCTTGTTTAGTAGTAATTTTTAATTCTAGGGTACGTCATCGATTGACTGACTTATCCTATTAGAAGGACAGTAATACCTTGATTTTTTTGTTCCTAAAATAAATAAACAAATTTCTGCTAATGGCTAAAGACCTTCAAGGCCACGTGGTCTTTTCTACGTCACACCTAGTGCTAGCAAAACGGGGTTACTAACAAAATGTCGTCATTCCGACCACTAGTCCAACCGAAGCAGGCGTAGCAAACTTATAATATTCTTTATTTTTTGTCAGTAAATAATAATTTAAAAAAAGCAGAACATACCTCGATGTCAATTACGGACTAAAGATAAACTTCTACCGCTAAGCGCAATTCATACAGAGGGCGGATATTGCTGTTACATTGCTCGTAATACACGCACTCTCCGATAGGCCTTCTTACAGAGTGCACAATGTAACGGCAACACGCCCGCTCCCACGCCCGACCGCCCTCTGTGTGAATTGCGCTGAAGTTCATTTAGGTGTTCAAAGTGTTCATTAAAGCGTATTTGTATTGTATGTATAGTTACCTGTCCAGCCATGGTCTGGAATATCATGAGCGTTATCCGAAGTCCAGTGCTGGCTTTGTAGGTGCGGTGGGCCCACAGCCTGTGGGCGCCGGTCGTAACGCCCAGGACTCCGAATGAGGTCAGGACGATCACTGTCGGCAAAACATAAAGTGAGTCGGCCAGGGGGGTTATTATGACATGGCTATGAAGTTCATTTTACAAGTAAAGGACAGAGCTAAAGCAGCTATATATCACTCTGTCAGCGTAAACTGAACTGCGTAGCTTAGCTATGTCATAATATCCCCCCAGATAGTGTTTAAACACATTCTTCATAAACATTCTTATGGGCCATCAGCAAAATGGAATCATCAGGAACATGATACCAATACCTTCTCCTTCACGGTGTGAACTCGTAAAGTAGGTCAAGAAAATGGTCTACCAGTTTTGACAAAAGTTTCTGTGAGATCTAATTATCGCTAAGGTTGACACTTGTCACTGTCATAATGTTATTGCAAGGGAAAATTTTACTTGCATCGGGATAGTGAACTTCAACCGTAGGGTGGTAGACCACATTTTTGGCCGACTGTTCAAGGCCTCTATTTTGCAACGTCAAACAATATGGTTTTTGAAAGGTTATCGTATTGTCAACGTTTTGATAGCTCTTATTTACACGACAGTAATGGCGGGCGAGTAAAAAAATACCATAAACACGTCAAAAGCAATATTAATAGCATATAATATTGTTTAAAAATCCATTTTAAAATAGTCGGCATGCGATTTTTGGGTGAATTTTCAAACAGGTATTTTTGGGTGTCACACGGCTGTAATACGGAAAATAATTAATAAAACAATATAAAAAAAATGTTTTTCATCATATACACTGTCATATTAAGAGGCCATACATAATCATCACGCAAATGTAAGCCAAATCTCTGAAAAAAAATATTGAACTTTAAAAATAGCGCGAATATGACCACTCTGAGGCATGTCACACTTCCAGTTTTGTCCAAACAAGCTCGCGTAACTTTGTGTGTACGCAATTATCTTAATTAAGTATTGTACATCATTAGAAAGAATATTAGATGACGCTTCTTAATAATTATCCAATAATGCAAAAATATTAATACCTAAAAGTAGGCAGACCGCTTTGTCTTTGTCCCGCACCGACCACTCACGAAACGACTCGCAAATACCTGCTGATAACTGGTTCGTCTAGCGGCTTACCGCCATGTTTACGTTTTTATTTAAAGAGACCATTAGTTGTGCTTTCGCGATCGAATGGAGTGGACATGTATCTGTGCGCCGTTAGAGCTAGCGAGGTTAGTCTTTTTCGCGATGTATTTTGGTACCCTGTGAAGTAATTTCAGTGGCGCGTAATTTCTGTACGTTAAATAAGTACGTTTTAGTTATTTTTTTAATATTTATAATATACCTTTATAGACTAAATTAAACCCGTAATGCATCTTTTAATAAAGTATATAGTGCAACCGATATCTTTGAAAAACTGTTATGCCGTAATTTCTGTGGCGTAATTTCGGTGGCGTTTTTGTCCACCGAAATTACAAATTCCCACCGATATTACAAGTCAAGTCAATTTTGTATAGGATTTTGTTAAAAACAGTCATAGATTTAGCATAAATGCGTAGCTAAAATTACATTTTATATAACGATGCTATTATTTATTTTTATTAATAATATTTAAAAATTTAATGATGTCTATAATCAGAACTATTTAAATTGACTAAAATAAAAACCAAGTTAATGCGAAGACTATTACTAATGAATTAATTAAGGACAGAGAGCCTCGTTGCCAGTTGCCCTATTCTTGAGTGGACTAATCAATCATTTTTTGATATTTTTTTAGGAGAAATAATGACAAAAAAAAAAACAGAGTAAAGAAGAGCGACTGGAAAAAAAGAAGCTAGCCGAAAGGTTACGAAAAGCTAAAATTAAAAATGATCCTCTAAAGTACGAAGCAAGTATATTCATCATTAATTTCAAAGTAAATTTACGATGTAATTTCGGTGGCACCGTTGTAATTTTCGGTGGCGCAAAAAAAATAAAAATAGTTTTTAACTAAAATAATAACTTCAGAATGGTGCCTCATACAGCATTTAGATTAGAAATTTAATCTCTTTCTAGTCATTATATAAATTATCACCAAACGATGAAAAAAAAATGCGCCACCGAAATTACGATAAAACGTCCATCTCAAAAATTCACCCTTTTATCACTGTCAATGCATTTTAGATTTTACGAGAAATTCTCTTCGATAAATGTTAAATCAGGCAACAAACTTTTGCTACATAAGTAAATAATTATGACTGACGTGTTATATACATAAGTACATGGTTCAACAAACTGTGCAATTGTGCTGTGTAGTAAGGTCGCAACCAACATTGTTATAGTCTGGCAAAAAAGTCTTGAAATTAAAAAGTGGCAATACTGTGTTATACGTTTCAAATCAATCTAAGAAAAAACCGGGCAAGAGCATGTCGGACCATGCTCAGTGTAGGGTTCCGAAGCCGTAACGACAAACACAAAAAACTATCTCAAAAATCAACATGTATGAAACAATTTTCTATTTAAAGTTATTTGGCGCTGGCGCTGTCTTAGATGATTTTTAGTAGGTATAAACCCGTTAATCGCCTGTATCTCAGGAACTAATCATGTCTACTTAGCCGTGATAGTTTTTCTTTAAAATTCGTTATATGCGCTTTTGTTGAAGATTTTTTTCTGATTTTTAGTACTTGTAGTTTTGGCTGTAGGGGGGGGGACACTTGACTCTAACAAAAAATAGCGCTTTAAAGCTTAATATTTCATAAACGGATCCCTTAATCGAAAAATTGTTTTCATAAACCCGCAATATTTTTGAAAGACCTATCCAACGACACCCCACACTATGGGGTAGGCAAGAAAAAAAAAAGACATCCCCACGTTACGTGTAGGGGAGGTGCATTAAAAAAAAATATTTTTCAAAATTTTATTTTACCACTTTGTTGGCGTGACTAATATGTACATTCATGCCAAATTACAGCTTTCTAGTACTATGAGTCTCTGAGCTAGACTGGGGACGGACGGACGGACGGACGGACGGACATGGCGAAACTATAAGGGTTCCTAGTTTGACTACGGAACCCTAAAAAGGGCCAACACTTCAGTGTTGCCACTTTTTAATTTCAAGACTTGCCAGATCGTGCAGCCGTGGGACACTTCTGTGGAACGTTTAGTTTAAGGCCCGCGGCTCGTATGAGTACTGTAGTGAAATAAGGTTGCAATGCGAAAATATACCTTATTTCACTGTATCTTTTTAGGTTATACGTCGCATTTGCTTTGAATATTTTAAATTTAAAAGCAAATGGTTCGATGGAACGGCGATGGTTTATTTTTGTTTAGTTTTCGAGAGTCGCTCCTAGGCCTTTGTCCTCTCCTAAGATTTTTTTTTATGGCATAGAGAATACAAACGAGCACACAGGCCACCTGATGGTAAGTGGAAACTGTCAAGCAATCAAGACTGCAATGCAAACCTAATACTGCAAACGCGTTGCCAACCCTGAGGACTAAGATGGAATGCCTCTATGCTAGTGATTTCCCCGGCTGTCTTATCCCCAAACCGGAACACAACAATGCAAATACTGCTGTTTGGCGGTAGGTTAATGGATAAGTTTAAAGCTTTCAGTGGTTTAAGCCGTGCTTTGTGTGCCAGTTAATAACGGATGAGTTTTGTATCTAGTACCTATACAACGAAAACGATAATGAATGTCTAAAAACACGAGTAACTGCTAGTCCAAATTAGAATTATGCAAATATCGTGAAAGATATTCTCAAAATAAAGATTCTCTTTACATGATAATCTACTTAAATGGAGGAGTAAATTATTCCGCAACGTGCAATTTAGTAAATTGAATAAAAATGAGCATTGGAGTGGTAAGCTTATTTCCATACGCCTGGAATGTCCCCAATAACACCTACCTACTGATTAGATTGCTTAAGGATAATACAAGAAAAACAGAATGAGCATATACTAACAGGAGTATACAGGAGTAGACTAAAATTCTAATTAAAGTAGTTATTTTTCTTCCAAATGCTCGAAAATTTTAATCTTACTGTTACAGCTCGCAAAGTTCTGAATTCCGGGCCTACGTCAAATAAAAAAAAAGAATATGTTTACCACCGGCAGCGGCTGTGAAAATGTATGATAAACTGTATACTTACCGTGATTTTTACTTTTTAAAAACATGTTATCTGTGACGGGTGTTGGCGTGGTCACGAGCGTTAATTTGGGACCCATGTCAAGAAAAATATGCTTGAAGTCGTCAATGTCATTAGAGATGTCAAGTCATTTGTAACTTTTAGGAAACTCAACCTTATTGTTGTAGAATGTCAGATTGACTTTGGACCAAAGGTGGGTACCAAATTAAATCTCGTGAATGTACATAAGTCAGAATTAATTATACATGAAAGCCTTCCTCTTGAATTACCCTATCTATGGATAAAAATTAAAAATTAAAATCCGTTGCGTAGTTTGAAAGATTTGAGCGTACAACGTTGGTAATAGAGTTTGTTTTATACTAGCAAAGATGCAAAAAATAACGTCATCGTCGTATAAATGGGTCATACACAGATTTAGGTTCCCGTCTTTCCTATATGGACATACCCGAAGTTAACGTTTCTAAAGCCTAATTTTCTTAATGAAGCCATATCCGCATAAACGGCGTCAGGTCTACTTTAGTCCTATTAGATAAAAACATAATTTACAAGCACACAAACCTTTAAATATTGCCCACAGGAAAGACAACTTTTGTTTCTTCGAGTGTGTATGACCGAAATCCACTGTGATATGGGTCATTATTCGAACCGCCTCACTTTTGTGGACATGTTTTTTAAGGATTGGGCGTATATTTTGATGCCATTTTTGGATATTTGTCAGATGTCCGGTAAAATTAGCCTAACCAGAAACGAAAACTAAATCTGGAGCCACTTTTACAAAAATGTGTCCACGAAAGTGATTCGGAGCAAACGCCCAAATAATGACCCATATACACATGTAATAGCTCCGGCTATAACTAGGTAAAATTACTTTTCTTAAACTTACGGAAAAGTATTGTCATGAGCTTGACTTCAAAGAATAGCAGCCATAACCCGTAGAGTGAGAGGAGATGGATGTGGATGAAGAATAGGACAGCCGGCCAGTTCGCCTCGCGCGCCCTGCTGGACGCTCCCCCCGCTCCGGTGTCTTCCATGACCTAAACTGCAAATAAAGGCGACAGTTATTATAATAGAAATGGATAATCGAAATCAATATTAAAGTGCTGGAATTTTAAGATGATCGTTAAGCTGTGCTCCGTTTCCTTAAGACTGCACCGAGCGTCAAGTGGTGCATATAAGACATAGTTTTCATTCTTACAAGGCAAATGGTGAAATGTTTAACACGTGGGACGACTTGCCTACGTGAGACGCTCACACAATTCACACGTTACTTCCACAGTCACACTCAAACTCAAATGCATTTAAATTCTGACTTTACTAATTATTAACTTCGTTGTGTGTTCTTAAACAATAACTAACTTTTAAATGTATTTTTTGTAATGTCACTTTTGCATTTAATAATGACACGACGGTAATATTTATGACAATAATTTGACTGTTGATAGACATGACCTTAAGTCCGGCGACGCTGGTACATTTTGTGGTTACCTTTGTCATAAGTTACAAAAACTCTAATGTCACTTATTTTTTGTATTTGGATACAGTGTTTACCTACTTGTGAAGCTTATAGGTATATTTAATGAAAGAAAGAATGAAAGAAAAATACATTTATTCACAACACATAAGACACAGAAAAAAAAAGTAAAAACAAAAATAACAATAAAAAGAGTAGTGAGTGTGTCTTCGCGGCAGTAAACCGGACACTGGCTCAGCATAATGCTGGTGTGTGATATTACGTTTTCTCAAAAATGCTATGTAATCTGGTCATAACATCATCAAATAGGAGCCAGTAGGTTAAAGTACCTGGAGCACTCTCAAAAGTGTCCAGTAAGTAGAGTGATTTTGAATTAGGAAACCAAAAAGTGTCCAGTAAGTAAGTATGGAATAGTAGATTATACACCGAGGGGATAAAGCACAGTTTTATGTCACGGGCGCGATATTGAATCCTGAACGTAACGAAGTACTCCAGATTTAACTCCCGAGCGCAGCGAGGGTGTCACGAGTTAATTCCCGAGCGAAGCGAGGGAATTAAGAAGAGTCCTGAGCGCAGTGAGGGGTTCAAGCGCGCCCAAGACGAAAACAGCTTTATCCCCGAGGAGTGTACTCTACTTTTCTCACCTTTTGCGAGACAATACAGAAGCGAGTCTACTAAAAACAGCGTTTTATTATAGTAAATTAAAATTAAAAGTGAAAATTGATATAAATTTGATGTTTTCTTCCATTTTGATATATTTATTTAAAACTTTGCAGTTATCACCAATGTATTTTATTGCAGCGTCTTACAATACTCGCGGCTATTGTTTAATTTCAAATGTGTTCCATTCAGCTTGCCGTGGCCAGCTCGATTTTAGAAAATGTTCGATTTTCAAATTAGATTGGACGCGGCGGTGGCGGCGGCGCCGCGCCCGGCCTTCGAGTATTAGTTGATCTTTTATTACGAAATTAGACTTTAAGGCCATTGTAATAAGAACTATGAAAAGTGAAAATATTACAACCCAGCGGGTTATAATGAGATTCAGTACAACATTACACCCCGGCTAAAGCCAAGGGCTTTAATGATTTGGTTTGCGTAAGGTTTGCATAATATGTAATTTGGCATTGTCGAGCAGGTGGTGTGAAAAATCCATAACATACCATATTATTTGAATTTGGAACTATCTGTACAGACCTGTGACAGCCTTTGAAAACACTAAAGAAGTAGCAAGATAACGCCACATGAAATAAAAATTAAGGCAGATTGATACTACAATAAGGTATTTTAAAAATAATAAAGAAACGAGGTCAGTGTTGCCAGTATGTAAAACCCAGGTATGCTGCCAGGTAAAATAAGTTCAATCGTTCGGTGTTTTTTTGTAGACTTGTAGGAAAATATACGAAAAGTACATTAATTATACTTTTAATTATACTTTTTTAAAATACAATCTACTTGTTTTATTTTTGAGATAAGCACAATACTTACATGCTTCGCCCATTAAGAGCCATCCTGGACTCGTATCTATAAAAGGCCTCACCTGGCGGTT
Organism: Acleris laterana; assembly: GCA_963966035.1. NCBI lineage: Eukaryota > Metazoa > Arthropoda > Insecta > Lepidoptera > Tortricidae > Acleris > Acleris laterana. Next base: position 15,964,935 of record OZ014447.1, read on the forward strand.
CGGCCTTTTAATTCCTACTCGTCCAGGAAGGCTCACTTACTGGTCTTTGCAGTAATGTACTATTTATGTCACATCTTGTCAAATGCAATGTCAGAAATTCAATGTTATGTAGCATTTTTTAATTTCAAATTACAAAATGCAAAATATAATAAAATGGAAATGACACAATGACAGATAAGGACAAAGAAAACTTTACTTAATGTGCGTTTAAGAATAAGAAGGTTTATTTGATAATTATAATGCTATTCTATTGCTGCGTTGAGAAGTTCGTAGAATATATTTCGCCTACACGAACTCGGACGTTAGTCATACTGCCATCTTACGGAAAAAAGGCACATCTATATGAATTGTATTGCACTTCCAACCCTATTATAACTCCTGAGTGTTTAATTATGCTTGTATGAATCAATAGCACTTGTGCCTTTTGTCCTTAGTAGAGCAGCATAGCTATATACCTACTGCCAGCTAAATGGCACACTGAAAAACCGAATGGGTTGATTTTACTAAATTTTAGGACTTACCTATGAGTTTCGTTGAGGTTACACCTAACCTTAGTAAAAACAACACATTGAGAAGGTTGCTTCAACCTTTTTAGTGGTTAACTCAACCAAACTCACGTGTAGGTCCTATTTTAACCATAAAACTTAGTAAAATGAACCCATTTGTTTTTTCAGTGCACCGCGGAGTTGAGCCGCAGCGTGGAAATCGTACTTTCCCATGCCATTCTTTGTTTCTTGTCATTGGTACTCCACACGTTATTGGCAAACTGTGTTAAGGAGCCATTCACATGAGTGTTGAAATGATTGTTTCAAGTCTTATCCACCCTTTGATAACAAGGAGGTACTTGACAGTAATTTTTTCAAGGCACAGAGTTGGCTAACATGCGCACACGCCACCTGATGGTAAGTGGGATTTGAGATAGTAAAGGAAAATGATTCCTAGATCACTTTGGACTATGTCAAAGTAACGTAATCAGTAAAACCGTAAAGAGACTTAGTTTGATTTTATTTAGTGTCACTTTGATATAGTCCAAAGTGGTCATCATTTTCCTCGACTGTACATTCTCAAGACTACAAATGCCTTGGCAATCCTGAGGACTAGTAATTAATTATTTGCTAGTAATTTATTTGGTCTTATCCCCACACTGGAACATAACTATGCGAATAATAGTGCTTGGTGGAAGGTTAAATGATAAGATGGTGGTAGAAATCCGGGTGGATATTGATTGCACAAGGTCCTACCACCACTCAACTCAAAAAAATGAAAGCCTACCAAGAAATATTCTTTCTTAGTAGACAGAATGAATACACTTTTACAGTTCAATTTTTTTTTAAATGCGTTACTACATTAGATTCTATCTATTGTTGGGCAGCTATTAACCCTTTATTTGGCAAAAATAAAAAAGGTCGGGAAGTCAAACCCTTTTTGATTTAGAATCAGCAAAAAAAAAAGTGGTGATTATGGTATGTTCGCTGTGACGAATATTGCCAAATTAAGGGAAACACCATTATGTGTACCAATATCAATTGATATTTTCCCTAGGCCCCCTAGGGCTCTCTTCAGGCACGGAACCCTTAAGAAGCATGATTATGAGTTGATTAAAAAACCATTATTGCGGGTTCAATGCACGACATTTGACTATTAAACCAATACGAATGAGTTCAAAGTATTGTGACGAAGTGGATGACAGTACGTTTATGTAAAAGTGGGGCCAAAGGTTTGTATACTAAGTTATCTGATTAATTTACGTAATGGTAATTCAAGTGAAGCGTTTCCGTGCTTAGCGGTCCCGGGCTCGATTTAGGGAATGCAAATAACCGGTTTTAATCGGTTATTTTCATACAAAAACGGTTAATAACCGATTAAATTACATTCCCTAAATTCCTAGAATGAGCCAATGTTTGTTTACTGGAGAAACGCGAGTTTTTGTTCCTGAGTCTGAAATATTTTCTATTTATAACATAAGACGACGAGACTTTGACGACTCGCGCTGGCCTTGTTGGTTGGTTGGTGCCTACGAAGCTAGCGGTCCTGGGTTCAAATCCCGGTAAGGGTAGATATTAGTGTGATGAGCTATTTGTTCCTGAGTCATGGATGTTTTCTATGTATTTAAGTACAACTCAAGCCTAGAGCTTATAGTTTGGAACTAGGTCCATTGGTGTGACATTGTTCCCCTCCTGATATTTATTATTTATTTAATTAGGTATTTATCTAAAGTTAATCATATAAAGTTTGTTTCTCCATATAACATTTTCCCGTGTTGGTTTTTCACTTAAAAGGGAGAAACAAACTTTATTGGATTACTTAAGAACTCGATAATAAAAACACAATGTAATAATGTAAAATATCACAAAATCACCAAAATTCTTATTAAACTTATGAATATCTCAGAAAGTAATAATTTTTGGCAAGATACTACAAGACCTAATTTGCTCCAAATGAACTCTACTGTCTCCATAAAAGGATTGTATCGAATATCCAGTCACCCTGTATATGAGCGCTTTCGACTGAATTTCAAAAGTGTATCACTTTTTCGGTGTGACTCTGTATTAGAGTGCGTAAGTTTCAGTGATGTGCTGTTTATCAATAACTAGCGACCCGCCCTCGCTTCGCTTCGGTTTATGTGAGTTTTCTGTAACACCCGTACATAAAACAGCATTTATCTATATAATTATATAAAAAATTATGCCACTTTTCGTTGTAATTTTATAACTCAAGAACGGCTTAACCGATTTGTCTGATTTCTTTTTTGCTGTGTTCGTTATTGTCAGGATAACGTTTATATTTATGAAAAAAATAGGAAATTCCAACGGGAACGGGAAATTTACAGCAGGGCGAAGCCGCTGGCGAGCAGCTAGTTATATACTCGGCGTCAAAAAAATCGCAACTTTCCTAAAATTCGTTTCAAGCGATTATTACTCCTAAGATACAGTAACGCCCACTTGCGTGGACCAGAGTTAGTCCTTAACCCAGAGTTAAGCGTCTACTTTTGTACGTGGTTTGCCGCCTAACCTCGGGTTAAGACGCTAACTCTGGTCCACGCAAGGGGGCGTTAGTGTCTTAACCCAGGGTTAAACTTTTCGTGCAAGTGGCCCTAAGTATCTTAGGAGTAATAATCGCTTGAAACGAATTTTAGAAAAGTTGCGATTTTTTTGACGCCGAGTGTACCTATACGTACAGTGTGTAAATGGTATACGGGCGTTCCTTTTAACTGTGGTTAGTATAACCCCTACTGAGCACATTTAGGCAGCTTTTGTTAAAATTAAATTTAAAAAAAAAACCATACAAAATAATTTAACACGCAATGTATAACGAAAAATGCAATTAATTAAACATTACGTACTTACCTGACAGATGGACTTCGATGTACATTGCGGGTCGATAGTATGTTCAAAAATTCATAACGGTGTATACGTTAGCGTAATCAAAATAATTATTTCTGTTAATGATTAGTAGAGTCTTAATCTATGTCCAGTTTTAATAAACGCCCGTATACCATTTACACACTGTATAAAAATCTTCCTCTTGAATCTCTCTATCTATTAAAAAAAGCATCAAAATCCGTTGGGTAGTTTTAAACATCTAAGCATACATAGGGACAGACAGACAGTTAGCGGGAAGCGACTTTGTGTTATACTATGTAGTGATATTGGCTACAAGTTGTGTTGTAGGTACACAGAAGAAAAAGGTTGACATTTGGCTACACGGGATTTATGTTTTCCTACATCTATGTTTAACCCAAAGTAAGCCTTATCTGTCCGCGGTTTGAATATAGAGTTCGGCCGTTAATAGGACCCTTACCGTAACTCATTAATTATTAATTATCAAAGGTGCAACTCATGTGCATGTGGCCAGTTTTAATTGTTGTGACAAGTCACGAACCGTCGTTATTTATTTATGAAAAAAGTATTTTGTTTATGCTCATCTTGTCTCACTATATACTATACTATACTTTTATATTATACATGAGAAAGTTTGGATGTTTGTATTAGCCCGCGAAGAGCCTCGGTGGCCTATTGGCTTTATAGGGTTGACTAGAAATCGTAAGGTATAAGCTGTAGACCGCAACTCTACGATCGCATAGGAGTCATTTATTGCTATTCCCTCAGGAACTGACCTATTTTGTTGGAAAAAACGTATTCTTCGAGTATGTCCTTTCCCGGGACTCTAGCTAACAATTATCAAAGGCAATATGTTTTTATTCAGTAGAATAGAGGCCCTGATTATAATAGTCTAAGAGCCCACGACACTAAACCTAGGTCGACAAGACTACCAGCCGCCTATTTCACTACCTTGTCAATGACAGGTGACATTTCAGTGTACATGGCGCAGCTTATATAAAACCCACTGATGTAACAGCGTGTTAACTTTGCAATGTATACCAAATTATCACCTGTCACGTGTTATAAATCAAGATGGTGAAAGAGGGGGCAGATGATTCTTCAAAAAACAAAGCTGATCTGACAGATCATCAATTTCTGTGTAAGAAGAACCGCTGCTGCATTTTCCAAACAGTGGAGAACGTGGCAACCACGATTGAAGGTCGCCCTCCGCGCCGCCAGGTTTTATGCCTTGCAGCGTTATACAGTGTGTTACCCGCACCCTGGCTTTTTTAAAATTAGGTTAAAATAACGTTTAACTGTAACGTCATTATGACATTAATTTAATTAATAAACTAATTTTCAGGCTTTTTTAACTTTGTAACAAAATTATAATTACCAGCAATGTAAAGCACAGTAATTTGACAAGTGTAAATGACAGTCGACGGATACTTTGATTATTATGATCTGCCCCCGTACCACGACATGCCTTGTACTAAGCAACAGCGATACTGATAATGATGAACACGCAACACATGCACTAAGTACATTAAAAATGGACAGTATTTAAGAAAATTTATTGTGAAGTTATTTTGATTATTTTTTTATTGATAATACTTGCAAACAATTGCTAAAGTAACATATCATCGGCAGTTTTAAGAAATGCCCGCATGCCGATAACACACTGTATAAGTCAGGGTAGTGATTCTGTAAACAACGCCGGTCGTGCGGACTGTCGAGTGATATCCAAGCGGCGAGATTAAGTAGTCCCGTCAGTGCGAACAAAACACATTGTAGCGCGTGCATTTTCAATTAAGCAGCCTTATACGTTCGACCCATCGTGCTGCTAAATTGAAAATGCACGCGCTACAATGTGTTTTGTTCGCACTTTCGGGACTACTTAATCTCGCCGCTTGGTATTACTCGACAATCCGCACGACCGGCGTTGTTTACAGAATCACTACCCAGGAACCTACGTGCCAAATTTGGAATCTCTAGACACAGCGGTTTGGGCTGTGCGGCGATATAGTGTGTTACCAGCACCCTGGCTTTTTTAAAAGTAGGTTAAAATAACGTTTATCTGTAACGTCACTATGACATTAATTTAATGAATAAACTAATTTTCAGGCTTTGTTAACTTTGTAACAAAATTATAATTACCAGCAATGTAAAGCACAGTAATTTGACAAGTGTAAATGACAGTCGACGGATACTTTGATTATTAAGATTTGCCCCCGTCCCCGTACCACGACATGCCTTGTACTAAGCAACAGCGATACTGATAACGATGAACACGCAACACATGCACTACATTAAAAATGGACAGTATCTAAGAAAATTTATTGTGAAGTTATTTTGATTATTTTTTTATTGATAGTACTTGCAAACAATTGCTAAAGTAACATATCATCGGCAGTTTTAATAAATGCCCGCATGCCGGTAACACACTGTATAAGTCAGACACTCAGGCAGGTTTGCCTTATATACACGGTGATTTTTTTTTGGTGATCAGGAACCAATTTTTCTAATTCAGTTATTAATGGCGATCACGTTTAAGTAAGCAGTTACATGAAACAAAACTTATTTTTTTATGTAAAAAATATATTTTGAAACTAACTTTTAATTGAAATTAATTGTCACCCTACTAATTATTTAGTCTATGAGGACTTAACTGATAATTTCATTGGCGTAATATCTGTCAAATTTCCCGCCAAAGCGATGGCACTTCAGGCACTTGACGTATCTACTTCACATCAATAATTAATGTAGGATGTCCATGTATCCAGCGGTGATTGGTTTTAACAATATCATTAACTTAAATAAATTAAACAGCGAGTTAATTGTTTGAGACATCAACCATTAAATTCTATTTTTGTTGCTTATTAATAATTTTCAACTCCTGATCACCGATAAAAAATCACCGTGTATATCATCTGGTAGTCTTATCGAACTAGGTTTAGTGTCGTGGACTGCCCTACTATAATGATTAACGATGGTGATTTTGCAAAAACTGTCAAAATCTATGGAGTTGACGTAAGTGGCCTTACGTCAATCCTAAACATTTTGACAGTTTTCAAACTGTAACCGTTTTCAAAAACTCGGTTAAGTTCAGACCACAGAGATACAATATAAAATACATTGCCTAGTAATTAAATTTAGCGTAGTTCCTTATCATTGTTATTGCTAAGTAAAGTTACTTGACAAAATACTTGGTAATGATTTAAAGCAGTTCAAGAAGAATATCCATTACACAACAGAAAATAAATTAGAAACTCACCTTTTATTTTTTCTGCAAGTATATTTTACTTTTCGTTGAGCATCCAGTATTAAATTAACAATAACACTATTTAATTTATGTCTTGGTGATTACGTGTGACCGTAAGACGCCCGACTGGTCGCGCGGTCGGCAAGGACTGCCAGCTATGGTTCAAATAACATTAGTCATGTGAATCAGGAATTATACGCCGCCTGCGTTGTCACATCGTGCTCGGTAGATCTCCGGCAATACTGATACCTATTTGTCAGTGGATTATCACTACATAGTATAAAACAAAGTCGCTTCCCGCTGTCTGTCCCTATGTATGCTCAGATCTTTAAAACTACGCAACGGATTTTGATGCGGTTTTTTTAAGTAGATAGAGTGATTCAAGAGGAAGGTTTTTATGTATAATAAATTTTGTTTTATGTACGTGTGTTATAGAAATCTCAAATAAACCGAAGCGAAGCGAGGGCGGGTCGCTAGTCTGTATATACCTAAAACAAAGTCGGGTTAGTTACATTTATAACTGGAGAATGGCTGGACCGATTTTTATGATATTTGATTTGTTGGATTTGTGTCAAAAAAAGGCAGAATAACTATTAAAACATCGGGAAAATAACGAGAAAAACATTCTGAGGCGAGCCAGGTCGGCTAGTAAAGAATAAAAGAAAACCATTACAATATATCGAATCTTGGAACATTTTTTGTATGTAAACATTTAACAGATAAGCAAAGGTAATTTTTTTTTACATTATGAAATTGAGTGTAGTATCATTGGATTGCTGTTATAAATCATTACCTATGTACCTACATGTTATCATCAATATTAAGATTTGAGGGACCGATCAGGAAACATTGAATACTAAGAAGAACATAATTGTAACAAATTTAAAAGTAAAACTACCACAACTAAGTAGACTTGGCTGTAAACCATTTTGCCTTTGACATAATTATTGTATTGTCAACGTTATTTACTTAAGTAATGGCGGTGAGTTAAAAACATGATAACATGTCAAAGCAGAAGAATAGAGGTTCTGGGCCTTTGTTCAACTCGGTGAAAACCTTATTGCTTTTGATTTACGTTAAGTGCACCGAGCATACTCCGGATGTACAGTGGCGCCCTCGTTCATTACTATTATTGTATCTTCTTTATCACTACATATTATAAAACAAAGTCGCTTCCCGCTGTCTGTCCCTATGTATGCTTAGATCTTTAAAACTACGCAACGGATTTTGATGCGGTTTTTTTTGATAGATAGAGTGATTCAAGAGGAAGGTTTTTATGTATAATAAATTCTGTTTCATGTACGGGTGTTACAGAAAACTCACATAAGCCGAAGCGAAGCGAGGGCGGGTCGCTAGTATAGTATAAAATGAAGTCGCTTCCGCTGTCTGTTCGCTTACTTAGATCTTTTAAACAACTTAACGGATTTTAATGCGGTTTTCAGCAATTAGACAGAGTGATTTTTATATTCAATTCTAGATTATGTGCGGGTGTCGCTAGTTTTCTAATAAACTAAAGTTTTGTTTTGAAATCGAACGGTGGATAAGAGTAATATTAATAGGGGACTGTTGTTTTGTGTTTTACTAGACATCGATAAACTACTTCGTATGTCACCTTAATACTATAATAAACTAATAGTAGCTTAATAACTAGATATTAATACGTTTGAAAGAGAAATAGGAATCACTTACCTGTAACGCCATCTGTTGTCATATAACGCTCAACTAATTTATAATCAATAAATAGTTGTGTCCATGTGTGAGCGATAACATATATGAGTGCTCGCAGCCCTAGTTAATTCTTTTTCACACAAAAGAGCGACCATATATTTTATAGATCGCTCATAGATACAAAATTACTAGTAACATCGCTTTACCTGACTATCCGCAACAGAGATACCTAATGATTATAATTACCTAAATACTTTTATATCTAAGTAGGTACTTACTATTAAAGTTATTAATGAGCTACCATTCCGAATGGATTTTAAGTCGGGTGAAAATTGTCCGACGTTGCAGCAACAGGGCACACGTGGGCAATTTAGATTTTTAAATTTTTTACTGCTCAACTTAGATATACAACAATATTAGATCATGATATTAGATTAAAGTTTAGTTTAAGAAAAGAGAAGATATGTATATAAATATAAAGATAAAGATAAAGAGATATTTATTCTCAATACAAAACAACATTAGGTACAGTCAACCAATTCGATTCCTAGGCCACTATGGACTTTGTCAACGTGACGTTGTAAACCAAATCATAGGGAGTCTCTTACGTTTTGGTTGACAACGTCACTTTAACATAGTCCAAAGTGGCCTAGAAATCAAATTGGTTGACTGTACATAGATACAAAAAATAAGACACAGAAACAGATGTGAAACGGTCCCAACTCAGCCTTCGCTAGCCGTAAAGCCAGCACTGGTCTTCCGTTGTAACCGTGATATTCTTAGGTATGTCATAAAATAACTTAACATAAGGCTTAAATAGGTATTACATGGTCTGGCGAATTATACGATCAGGCGACTAGATATACATATAATTATATACATTACAAGAAAATACAGTAGGTATCCCTAGCTTCTTCTTCATTTGCAGCTATCGCTGTCATACTTGCACCAGCTTGCACTCGCGACTGACAGTTGCACGTTAAATCTAACGTTAAACACAAAATTATGAAAATACAGGGACCGTTTTCGTTACGGTATTAACGGTATAGTACCGGTATTGGATATCGATACCGCTTCGTAATAAAGGTAGAACTATACCTAAGTACGGTACCGGTATAAAATAACGGTATCGCAATTTTTCATAGATGTACTTAAACCTTTATTAAAACGGTAGTCAACCGGTATTATTCCGGTACTGATATTTAATAACCAATTTGCCGAACGAAATCTAATAAAAATAGGTAGGTTTTAGGCATACTTTCAAATAACTAGCGCTGATTGGTTGGCGCTGTTGACGGCACCCTCAGAAATCCCAAACGATACCTTTATGAAAATGATTCAGGTATCGAAAAAAAGTAACGGTACCGATAAAATCTTTTGCGCCACCGAAACCATTATTTTATCATTTTAACATAGTGTCACTGTTTCATTTAACGTGCAAGTTGATATTTTTAACCCCCGACGCAAAAAAGAGGGGTGTTAAAGTTTTTGTCATTCGTGTTTATATTTTTTATGAAAGGAAACGTAGTACTGTAAATAACGTAGTACATTTTTTTTTATTGTACCTACATATGTTTAACAAACAGGCAAATCTCTATAAAATTTAGGGAATGCAATTTAACCGGTTATAACCGGTTTATTTACATCATCTAATAGAAATACACTATCAGACGGCTGCTAACGCCCGCCTTTAGTCTAATCCATCCAATTTACTCGAACCAGAAACTTTTTATACCGTTTTGATTATTGGCCCCTGTTTTCTCGAATCCCGTACCTATCGATTTATTGAAAAATGACCCAGTATTGCTAGTGTTTAACTTTCTCAATATAAACTACAAAGAACCGAACCTGTCACGTTACTAAATAAGTGCAGTCACGTAACAGGTAACTTCTGGCCTGCTTGATATGCTAACAGTGCCGCCTCCATTCAACATTGACGGAACGATATCAATTTACTTAGCTCGATTTTGTTTCTCTGCTGTCTGTCTGTCTGTTTTCTGTTATGAACCGTAAGAGAGCCTAGTTTCTAGACGATAAAAAGCATATCGTCTGTGATTGGTTATCGTATTGTGTACGGTTTGATAGCTCTCATTTACTTGACAGTACCTAATGTAAGCCGAGTTAAGAACAAGAACATAACAGTGGGGTTATTATGACGTATCTGTGCAATTCATTTTACGCTGTGAGAAAAGGACAGAGTTATGTAACTGCTATAGCTCCGTCCTTTTCGCTCACCGTAAAATGAACTGCATAGCTATGTCATAATAACCCCCCAGGTCAAATACGATTTCGATTTAACCGCTTAGAATAGAGGCAGGTTGATAGTTGACATTTTCACAAAGTGTATTTTTATCGCGTCTACAATAAAAAAGAAAACTAATTGAAAATTTAGAATTGTTAAGCGCAGTTAACGCAAAGGTCGAAAATGTCTATTGTGTGCTAATAAGCGACAGCCGGCGGTGACGTGACTCTTCAGTACCCTTACCATGAGTTACAATTACCGTACTCGCTTGTGAGTCGAATGCTCCATCTCTCGCAGACCTCGCATTCTTATAGCCTCGTGAGGCCCACCGTCAAATTTCGTTAGTTCGAAAAATAATCTCGTATCAGTAAACTAAAGTAAAAAGTCATTCTGAAAAATGTCCTAAATTTAGGACGTTGGGCCTCACGAGGATAGAGTACGAGGGACAGAGCATTCGACTCGCTAGCGAGTACGGTAATTGTAACTCATAGTAAGGGTACTGTACACTTATCACGAGTAACACTTACCGTACTCGCTGGCGAATCCAATGCTTTGTCCCTCACAGTATTGTTATAGAGTGAACGGAGCGAGCATTCAACTCGCTAGCGAGTACAGTAAGTGTAACTCATGGTAAGGGTACTAAATGTAAAAAACAGTAACGGTCGTACTCACTATCATGAAATATAGATCTTAAGTGACGATTTTTCATACACTCTATAACAATACTGTGATGGACAGAACTCGACTCGGTAGCGAGTACGGTTATTGTAACTCATGGTAAGGGTACTGTTAGTACAGCGCGGTGCTCATACACTTACCTACATCGGTGAGTATTGTAAGCGGACAATTAATCGCGTAGCTTTAAAAAAAAATACAATTTTAGTTCCGGGCGATGTTTTTCACCCTCTACATCATGTCCGATTTTAACAATTTTTCAATAATTTGTAGTTGTTATGAAAAACGGGGTTTGTACGATTCCGTTTTTTAGTTTTTGATTTCTTTTCAAAATACACAAAAACACAACAAAAAAACAAAAATCGGATTAGGTTGAAGGGAAGAGAAGACGTTATCGCATTTTGTGTGGAAATATGGGAAATTCTATGTCCCTCAATAACGTATTTCTCTTGTTCGTAAACCATTACTGTCTAATGGCAAAGGCCCCAAAACATTTAGATACCTACTTATTTCCAATATTTTACTTCTTAAAACCATGTTTTGACTAACAATACTAACTCCGAACAGTCATACACTCGAACAAGCAAGTTTCCCCTAAATGCTGTTTTCTTTTTTAAATTATCGTGTAATCCATTACATTTTGTTACTGAGAATTGGGATTGACCAAAAAAAATAACTTACGGTTTTTACTTTCTCATTCGAAAGAATAGGAATTTTAAAGACACCAATTTCATTAATTTTGTATTTGATCCAATAGTTTTGCTTAAATATCTTTATTTATTTAGCAGAAATTTTTTGGATGACATGATTACTTTAAATTTGGGATGGCATTTTCTAATAAATTACAACAATTGAAGGATATCTAATGAAAAAAAGTGATTGTAATAGTGTATTAAAACGTACCTACTATTTCAAGCGGTTTTCGCCTAACCCGTAAGATACACCTAGGAGGGCTTCAAGCCGAAAACGAAAGTCAAACAAAGGTTAAATATACTTACCTATATGTTGAAATATCCAAAATAGGTAAAAATTTCTAAAACTTAATAATGCAGAACGGCTTTAAAACCCTATTCCTCGAAATGGTTTTCGAATTAGAGTAATTGTAAAAATATGAACAATCCCAATTGTATTTGAAAGTTTTTAAATCACTATTATTAGCTCTTTCTAGCAAAGGGCGGCAAAGGTGTACAGCAATGTACAATGGTACAATGTCACCCCAACTGACCTAGTCGCAAACTAAGTTCAAGGCTTGTGCTCTGGGTACTAGACAACGAAATAAATAGTTCAATACTTATATAGGAGTAATACTCGTATATACTTACACAAATACATAGAAACCATCCATGACACTGGAACAAATTTAATATTCGCGCAAATCACACAAAAAATTGCCCTTACCGGGATTTGAACCCTCGACCGCTAGCTTCGCAGGCAGGGTCACGACCAACTAGGCCGGCGCGTCGTCAAATATTTGTGTAGTATTTTCCACCAGTATCTGTAAAACCCGTAGCAAAGTTAAAACTATATTTAGGTCTAGTAAGAAGTGGGTTTAAATCTTCGCCGTAATTGTTACGGGACACCATAGACTATTTTTCAGTACTTACCAACAGTTTATTTGAAATTTTTACCTCTAGTATTTTTAAACGAAAGTTGCCTTCCTTTTGCGTTTGATATTAATTAAAGATGTGGTGAATAATCTTTTCCCGTTCGTTTGTTTCCAGTTCGTATTTATCTTGGTTTCTAAATGAGCGTCGTCGGTACCCATTAATAAGCCAACTGAGAGCGCAAGATAAATACCTACGAACTTATTCGACAAAAAACGATGGGAAATCTGTACTCTGGCTGTGCTCTGGCTGTCTCTCTGGCTTTAAAGATTCCTTTTTACTTGTCACTAAGTAGGGTAGAAGTACCGGGTTTGGCCACCTGAAGACCGTTTTTGGCCATACTAAAATTTTCAGTGACATTTTTAAGAAGTAGTTATTGGTTTAAGCTGCATCGTCGTCTCCGGCAGGGATTGAAAACCGGTTTATTTTCCGTAGCGGTTAAAGCCACACTATGAGAGCCTAACCCATAATAAAGGTTACGCTCACAGGGAGCGAAATGCATTTACCGGTTAGAGAGCGCTCCTTCCGTGTGAGCCGAGACAAGGGTGAATGACGGAAGCGCTCTCTAACCGGTTATAACCGGTAAATGCATTTCGCTCCCTGTGAGCGTAACCGTAACCGTAATCCGTTGGAACGTAACCCAAATAATTAACCGGTTTAACCTAAATAAATACCGGTTTATTTGTAACCGGTTACAATCCCTGGTCTCCGGTGACATGAGCTGGTTGTTTGAGCTGCAAGTCCTCCTTGGTGTCCGTTTTGGAAATGTCTATTTATTAGGTTCTCTAGGTATCCTCAAATACAAGTTTGCTGACGCGTATAGAGTAAAAAAGGTAACGCCATTATACTTTACATTAAGATACCGTGAAACGGGGTGGGTAGGGACTCAACCTAAAATGAAGCATATGTGCATATGTACTAGTTATAAGACTGAAATTATTTCCAACAGACGTAACGTTATTGTCAATTTAATACTTGTTCTTATTTGCAACAAGTTATGATTTATTTTAGGTTGTGTACCTACTTTTTTTTGCTTGGTCAGTCTTAAACTCAATATTTTAATTATAGATTTATTTTCTTGCCATCGAAGCGAAAACTTATATTTAACTCTAGACGAAAATGCTATAATGACACTTTTGCTTTTCTCTGGTGGCTAAACATGTTGTGTAATAATCTAGGTACAGTCAACGTCAAAAGTAAGTGATCAAAATCAACATTTCAAAATATCTATTGTCATGGCATCCCAAATATAACATGTTATATTAAAGTGCTAAATTAATTGATGTTTTAATTAGTCAAAAGAAAGTGATCATAACAGCTGTGCAAAACAGAAGCCTGACATGACATTTCTATCAAAAGCGTCAAACGTGAATTGAATACCAAAATAACGACATTCCAACAATATCGGCAAAAGAAGGATTTATGGCAAATAATTCCAAGATGTAATAAAAACTTATTTTAAATCTTGGCGTAAGGGAGATTGCTATTTGGTCACTTCGCATGTTTTTCGACGAACATAACCGATATTAACCGAAGTACTCCGAGGTTGTCCCAAAACCAAGATTTTATAGTTAAAACTTTAATTCGAAATGTTCAACGATGACTTAAACTGTCATTGAGTTTTCAAAAATTAAAATAATGGTGATCACTTATTATGACACGTTATTGAGCTCATTTACTTTTGATCAACTACAATAGTCCGTAGCATTTGACTTAATGTATTGCATAGATAATTTTGGGACCCTATTTCATCAGTTTCTTTTGCTGTTGACTGTACTATTATTATTATTATTTTAAAGCTTCTGATTTTCAGTATTTGATACAAAACTCTAAAAACGAAACCTTTTTAAGGTCCGCTGGTTTCCATTCCTCTCGTATCTGTCACGTCATGGAGGCTTTTCTCGAAAACTAAGTAGCTAAGGAATTTTCGGCGTTTTCCATCCTTCTACATAAAGCCTGTTCGACATTTCTCTGAAGAGGCTTACTCGTTGTTGCGATGGTCCGGAACGAAATGATCAAAGGCCCGACATATAGTTTTGTTCTATTCGGTTATGCCTTACGCCTTTTGCTGCTTCAGGTTATTCATTTCACTAGAAAATCCGAATTCCGAACATAAAAGGGTTATAACCGGGTTATGAAATAGATAAAACAATTTGAATATCCTCCGACTTTCCGCCTTACTTATCACTACATAGTATAAAACAAAGTCGCTTTCCGCTGTCTGTCCCTATGTATGCTTAGATCTTTAAAACTACGCAACGGATTTTGATGCGGTTTTTTTTAATAGATAGAGTGATTCAAGAGGAAGGTTTATATGTAAAATATTTTTTTATTTTATGTACTGGTGTTACAGAAAACTCATATAAACCGAAGCGAAGCGAGGGCGGGTCGCTAGTAACTTATAAGTCAATGTGACACTATAATTTGACAAGGGCAAAGCATGGTTTAGGGGTGCGTATCTACTCACATACCTACCTTTTTAAGTCCTATTATCGGAAGTCCGAAAATGTTTGTCATACCATTTTACATCATAATGATCACTCTTCATACTCTTCATATTTTTTTTTAGTACTAACGATCGGAACTCATAATCATCTGAGTTCATAACGCCAATATTAATGAAGCCGTACACTTTTCACCATTTCTTAAATATCTTACGTGTAATTAATAAGGTTAGGTTAGGTTAGGTTAGATTTATAAAAAATCTCAAAAAGTAACGATTCCTAAAAAAAATGCATTATGAATTGCGATGATTATGACTTATAAAGTATGAAGATAAAAGTATGAGGCAAAAATTATGAAGAGTGATTATTATGAATACAAATCGGTAAGAAAACAAAAAATAGGAATAAGAATTTTATGTGAGTCAATATGGACCCATGGTTTAGCTACCCCACGGTTAATATACGTTTATAAGTAAGGCGGTTTAACTTTAACTTTAAGATGTAGAAAGATAACTGGACCGCCTTTAGTCACAACTATAATAGAGACTTTGCTATGAGAAATAATTAAGGAGCTTTAAACGAAGCATGATTTTTGGATCTTAGTATGTAAGTAGGTATAACTTCAATTAATATGTACGAGTATGAATTAAGGCTACCTTGCAAACAGTTGGTTGTCCGCCATTTCTTCCATGTTGCTGTCACGGGCTCTGCCTTGGCCATAGAACAACGAAAGCGTGTCCTGAACTTCGAGTACTTTTTTAAAATTTTAAATAATGGCTTTCACTCCTCGCGTATTTCGCCAATGTCAAGTTATTTATAGACACTCCCATGGACTTAATAGAGCAATAAGTCCGTGGATATCACACGCGAAGAAAATTGTTCGGTAAAAGAGAATTTTCTCCAATGGACTAAACAGAAGCACATTTTTTTTTTTTTTTTTTCTCTTTATTTATTTAGAAGCTTTGTTCAACCTTGAACATGTCAGCTCCAGCTGGCCTAAATACTACAACACTAACCAAAATAACACATAAAAAAAGGTTGATAAAAAAAAGGCTACCAAATTTGGAAAGGCTCATTTAGAAAAAACCATAAACAAATTTAGCCATCTCTGACAAAGGCTCTGCCAATATGGATTGGAAGATGCCAACATTTGAACAATTAATACCAAAGTGTATAAACAACTGTTCCCTCTTTGCACGAGTCCGAACACATTCCATTAAAAAATGTTGCACATCCTCTACTGACCCACACTCTTCGCAGTTGGGCGACTCCACTTTCCTCATGAGATGTGCAAACTGATTTAAAGGAACACAGAAGCACATGGGGTTAGCTCCACGCCCTTTTGTCAAGTCCCTTCGGGTACTTATCATTTGTGTTGTCATTTGTTAAAGTCATACATTTTAAGGCGAGCGGCGATTAGGAAAGGTGTTAAATTATGATAGAATAATTCAAAATAAAAATGTTTCGTTAATACTCTTAAGTGCATCGGAGCCGAGATATTAACCTGTGGGGCTAGACAAGTTGCCATCGTTCACGAACGCTAGCGTTAGGTGATCACTGGCGACATGTGTTGTCATTGAAAAATGTATGGGAATGACGTAAGTCACGTGATATATCACTCGTTACAACTGACACGCTGAAAAGTGATCACTATCACTCGCGCTAGTGATAGGTTTGACGACTACAGTCGTTACGCGGTACTATTTTGACACAAAGGCTAGACAAGTTGCCCTTTTGACAGGTCGAATAGAACACGAGCACCTATCGCCATGTCGACCTTCTAGATCAAAACAGTATGAACCCAAAATCCTTGCTAGTTTGGTTTTAAGTTCAAAGGAGTTGAATTAAAGTTGATTTTAATATGCATTGTATTTTGAGTTACTACTATTTTAATCTAGCAGTGCGATATAAACGTCGGTATCTAAGGGCGGTATCTAAGGACGGCCGTAACGACCAAGAAACTGTCAACTGAGTCCGTGTCATCACTGTCATCATTGCCTCGCGGTCGCATAAAATATATTGTTTGAACATTGATTTCTTATTAAAAATGCTTCCGCTGAGACTTACATATACGCTGCTCACAACAGTACGAGCTTATCCAGGCGCCGACCCAGAGAAATCTCTCGTGCGAGCCTGGAGGCCGCGGACTGGATGCATGAAATGCTGTTCAGGAACATTTTACGTTAAGCAAGGTCTCATTTAGAGTTCTTTGCAGCCTTTTGCGTTCCCTGACTTCGTTGAGGAAATTGAAGGAGGTTCTCTTTGAACTGAAGGTAAGCATCATTTTGATTTTAACATGTAGATATAAGTTGGTATGTGCATTATATAAACAATACCTACAATGAAACCTGTCAGTACCAATAAAGATATTTATTACGATTATTTAAGGTGCTGTGTGCTTTGTTGTGAGCTTTCTGGCGACAAGGTCGGATCAGAGGATCACGGGGTATCTAACCAATTAACGCAACGGACCGCTGCTAGTAGATGCATCCGTGAAGTGGGGGATGCTCTCAACAACGACACAGTCTTGAAGAGGAGGATCGTCTTCCTACAATCGGATGAAGCTAGGTCTCGTATAAGACAAGAGTAAGTTATGACATATATTTAATGAAAGTATTGGATGTTTCATTCCCTGAATATGTGTAATGTTTTTTATTCACGAGGTCCCGCCCAAGGTTTTAATTAACCGAGGGAGCGTTTTTTCTTTCATTGAAAACTCTTTATTTATATTATATATATTATAATAGTAGTATGGTTTTCGGAAAAAAATAGTACTTAGTTACTTATAGTGAGGTCAAATAAGTATACCTAACCGATATCATACAATTTATTGATAAAATA
This sequence comes from Acleris laterana, assembly GCA_963966035.1. NCBI lineage: Eukaryota > Metazoa > Arthropoda > Insecta > Lepidoptera > Tortricidae > Acleris > Acleris laterana. The sequence continues at coordinate 15,982,994 of OZ014447.1, forward strand.
ACTTTTGTGTGTTTTAGGCAACTAAGAAAATCCTTCAGAGGGCTGGTTGACGATGCCGGATGTCCATATACTATTATCAACCCCTTGTCGCAGAATTACACACTCCGGTGTTTCATTTTTACACGGAGCCTGCAGCCTGTATGGAAGGAGTATCTCAACTTCCATTCAATGTCTCAAAGGTCGCCCTCTAGGTTATATTGTAGTGCGGAGCAGTCCTTTTATAATTGGAGCCAAATCCAGGATGAGCCCTACTAATTAGAGGCAGGATTATACTTAATTGTTTGGTCAAATGAGTTTGAATTACTATTAATTTATTATGTTTAAAACCTCATACAAAAAAATGCTATGAATCAAAAAAATATTGATTTCAAGTATTAAACGTTCAAAACAAAATCGAAGTACATTATTTTAGTAAAGTTTCATTGCTCGATGTTACACTGGTGGCCATATAATTAGGAACCGAACGCTTGCGTTTTTCTCGTAAGATATAATACAATTATGACTTAAATTTTGACCACCAATCAAAATTTTCTTGACCAATTTTATTTTTAGTTTTCACTTATCATTATATAATAATCTAAGGTTTAAATGTATGTACAGTTTGTCGCTGCTAAAATCGAATATTTCATCAATTTCATGTTAAAAAAACTTTGTATGGACACGTCAGCACTAAGTTTTGAAATCCCTATAAAAAATATTCGTTTTTAATAGCGGTAAACCGTACAAAAATTTGAGGCTTAGTTTATTAATTAACGATAAGTGTAACTAAAAATAAAATAGGTCTAGAACTTTTTGATTAGTCAAAATTGAAAGTATATTTGTAGGCAATTATATGGGAAAAATGCAAGCGTTCCTAATTATTTTGCCACCACTGTTATTACAGGAGGTCACAACTAATTTGATTACGATCTCGGAAATGGATTATTCTGGCATGACAGGATAGAGAGCAACTCCCTGATGCCAAATATGTCGTTCTGCCTGCGCACAGCGGTCGCATTAACTAATATGGCGGCTGCAAGACGTGTTATCTTTCCCAAAAAAAAAGAGATAAAGGAAATGGCTGAATTTTGTACATAAAGTAAGTACTAGTTTTATGACAATTTGTATTCAATCAATATGGGAACACAATAAGTAACTGTCTTGACATTTTTTGACATTGTTCAAATTTTTGGTTGCCCTTTATCCTGACAGCCTAAGGTAAAAGCACCTATTATGGACAAGGCTCCAGTGATGAACATTATCATTTTTTTAAATGAAAACATATCAATACTAAAATTTTATTCTAATAGTAGTAATCCCGAATAATTAAATATAATCTAATTGTAGCACTAAAAGCATTATCAATCAGAGACTTATATTTATGGAATTGTTCATAACTGGAGCACTTACCTTTAGGAGCTTTTACCTTAGCATAATCCATTTCCGAGATCATTCCCATTTTTGTTGTGACCTCCTAGACTTTGTATATATTTTCTGCTTCGTTCTTAGACGGTGCGTCATGGCCACGAATGCTGAAACGTCATCTTAACTAAACTTGTACAGTCACGAGATTAAATTTGGTACCCACCTTAGGTCCAAAGTCAATGTGACATTCTACAATAATAAGGTTGAGTTTCTAAAAGTTACAAATGACTTGACATCTCTAATGAAATTGACCAAGGTTTCATAACTGGTTATGAATAAGGATTTTTTTGCACTGTTTCATAACCAGTTATTAAACAAGACTTTTTTCCATTTTTATAACCTTATTTTCAAATCAATTGGACAGTGGCGACGGAGCTCCGCTTACGCGGAGGTCCTATTTCTGAGTGGTTTGGCCCTCCGGGCCTGCTGCAAAACTAACATAACCTAAACCTACCTAGTTTCTGGTTATGAAAATGGAAAAAAAAGTCTTGTTTAATAACAGGTTAAGAAACAGTGAAAAAAAATCATTATTCATAACCAGTTATGAAATCTTACTTGTGAAAGTGGACGAAAGGAAATTGACTCAAGCATATTTTTCTTGAAATGGGTGTCAAATTAACGCTCGTGACCGTACAGTCACCATCAAATATCGAAGTAGGCGTTCAAAAATACCCGCACTCAACTCAATTAATTAAGCAGTGTTGTAGAGTGTGTTGAGATATTTTTGCACACTTTGTTTGCTGCGATGTGTTTAAAGTCGTACCTACTTTAGTTGCTTACATTTACTCCAACCGACCTACAACATCCGACATTATGGGAAAACGAGCATATTTGGAAGGTATTATAGGAATGAAGACAACATGAATTGATTATTTTACTGAGCAGAAATTATGGAAAGTACATAATTGTATTAACGCAGACATCACAGGAACATCGGAGTGTACGGATCCAGTGAATCTGCACTGCAGTCCTTCTAGACAATGCATACTATGTGGCAAAATTGGTGGGCGAAGTGGCTGGAGACAGTGGTGTTGGTTTTTTTCTGAAATTAAAACAAAATGACTTATCATAATTTTTGTCATGAATATAAACTATAACTTTGTTTTTACATTTTTTTTACATTCAAGTCAAATATTCGTAAGAGCGCTAAAATACTGAAATATTGTTGGACAAAGGTTAAGAAATGTTATGTACTCGCTGTCTCCAACAATAATATATTATCCAATATAGGGCTGAAACTATTGGACACGTCTAGAGGCAGAGAGCGTGTCAGATAATTTTGAGCGTAACGCAATGTGAAATATAAATTATTATTGGCGACTGTACTTATTCTCATTTAGTTTAGGTATATTGGTTTTGCAGACACTTTAGAGAGATCAAATAACTTATATGAATAAAAAGCAAATTATTTACATAGATTTAATGCTTAATCTTTGGCCAAAGTAGCTGGTCACCCGAAACGTCATTTAGGCATGAGGATTATTTACAGTATTCAGCCATATCGTTTTGTTTTGGGAACGATACCACACTTATTGAGGAAATTTCCTTAATGAGTTATCTCATGCCTCCCCCAATAACCCGGCACAAACATGTATACTTGGCTAAAAGCAGACATATTTATTTTATGCCGTTTCACTGGTTTGACTGATGCAGCTGCCGTTCTCAGTTTGACAGAGGAAGTTTGAAGTGGGACCTAGGCAGCGTATCCATGCAGGTAACGTCCGCCAGGTTAGGTAAAATACTGAAAATACGGAATAAAACTGTATACACACCATGATCTGCATTTGCGAATATCATTATAGGTATTCAGTGGACTTCATAAATATTTTCGTAGTTCCAATCGCGTGTAGTCTAGGTCCCTGTAAATTAAAAATTAACTGTATATCTATATCACAAACACGCTGCTCCAGTTAATTGTATCGAGTACAGGCTAGTGTACTATTCTGCCCATGCAATTACGATTAGTATAGTACCGCAATTTTAGCAAATGTTATCCGATTTTAAGGCGTAGCTGAAAGAAAGTCAAACACAACTACACTAAATAAATAAAGAATCGTACATACATACATACATTAACCCTGAAAACATTACACTCCTTATTTTAGGCGGTCATGTAAAAATAGTTGGGTATGCCTGTGCGCCCCTGCTGCGCTTTCACGTGATTTGAACATAAACCTGTATCTGATCTTCATTATTGATTTAAATAGGGAAACTGTTTAACAAACACCTGGGAGACGCGTTCATACAAAGGAAGTAACTTTTCTTACATGTTACAAGAATTCATAACACATACATACACGTACATATTTACCTTAGAATAACACACAACACAATCACAATCTCATAACATTTTATGAAAAACAACATGTAAATAAATAATGTAACAAATACAACATAATACGTACCTAGAATGTTTATTTCCAATGCACATCCTGCGACAGCGTCAACTTGACTTTTAAGGTCGAAAAGTATAGACAAAATTTATAATTTTTAGAAAAAAAAACTAGACTGTCGAGCGAGGTTGTATTCATCGTGGGCATACACCTTGGCTAGATTAATCATTTTTGACAACGCATGTCGACAGTGATCGCCTAACGCTAGCGTTACATTCGATGGCGACTTGTCTAGCCTATAGCGCCAAGTGACAGGTGATCACCAAAGTGATCGCCTAACGCTAGCGTTCGTGAACGATGGCAACTTGTCTAGCCCCACTGGGCGTACTTTGTACGTATGTATGAAATATCCGTTGATATAATATCCCCGTAACTTCACCAACCCTAGTACTAAGTTTACTCTGTCTATTTTCTTTTATTTTTTCTAAAAATCAATAAGTGTTAGAACAATTCTTTTACTTTTACTGAATTATATGGATGATTTCATAGTGTAGTTTTTTACGATTTTTATCTTCAGTATTTTCTGAAATAAAGAGACAGTGTTTTTCTTTGTTATTGTTTTTCTGTTGTTGTTTGTTGTTTTTCTTTGTCAGAGTTGGTTACATAAATATCCCGATACAGGTAAATTGACGATACATTATGTTTTTTTTGTGCTGGCAAATACCTATTAATAGTACCAAATCATTTTTTTTTATCATAAATTATGTCTATTTTTAGCCGAGGCAGGCAATGGGGTACCGCAAGATAGTGTTCTTCGTTATTCTCTTTAAAACCTTAGGCCAGCCTTACACTTGGTAAGTTTACTTACGTAAGTAGGGATACAGCTATTTGTTAGACTAAGATAGAAATATTGTTTTCTCATTCCAGTGTAGTGGCCTTAGTAACTCTTAAACTAGTTAACATATGGAAAATAAGTTTGATTAAAGTTTTTTATATTTTATACTTACCTATTTTGTGTTAAACTTTGCCTGATCGTAACTTTTCAAAAGATCTTATCTTACAGGTTAGCCCTTTTGTAAAACATTGACCGCTTCAGGATCTTTTGTGCAATTACACACTCAGCTGTTCGAATGTGCATGTTACCTCACATTTTTCCTCTAAAGAGCATCGGGTAATGTAATGTACTTAAGTTGGCATGGGACATGGTGACTGCGGGGATTCGAACTCGGAATCTTACGATCACGAACCGAGCCCCTAAAGGTGGGTCCACACTTGTGACAATTTACCGAACATTATCCCGTGACCGTATCATAAACACGTGTCAGTACGGTAATGTGGACGTGTTTTTGCTACGCGAATAATTGTCACACGCTGCAGTACGGTTCAATCCATTACGAACACTGGAAGAAACTGCTGGATACAGCATAAACGGCCGGACAATGTATGGAGGGCCCAGTGTGGACGCTGGTCTGTGGTACTGTCACGCATCTAAGTCACGTGTTACGAGCCGATCCATCGAGAGTCGGTTTTTTTCAAAGCATGTTCGCTATCGTCCGCGTGACCAGGAGACGTCCATACTTGCATTTATGACACGCGTTCAAGTACGCCAGATGACACAGATACAGACACGGGATAGTAGTAGATCACCTCGAGACGTGTCCCGGTCGCGATAAGTCAACTTGCTGCCTCTTGTAGCCACGCAGTCTTGTTCGACACCATATGTCTACACTTGTAACATTTCATCGTACACGGTTTGTGACCGTGTCAGCACAACCCCTAGATCATCCACATTTAGCGTAACATGTCCTGTACGATGCCACGTAGTCCGGTCCGTCATCATGTCACAAGTGTGGACCCACCTTAAGCCACCGACCCTCTTTACAAAGATAACCCGGTTCACTAGGGAAACTGCTTCGATAAGAGAAAGGAAAGAGGTTGGTTGTTCATGTCTCGGTCTGTGTTATAATTGCTTAAAGGGCTTCTATTCTACGACGATAAACAATATTGTTTTTGACCAGTGATCGTATCGCTAACGTTATGTTAGCTGTTATTAACCTACTTGACAGTTATGGCGGCGAACAATAACCACACGTGATGAGTAATATTGTTTTACGTCATAGAATAGAGGTCCAAAGGGCCCAGACAAGATAGCTAGCGTTTCTCTTCGTTTAGTTTCTAAACCAATCGCGTCACTGGTAGATGACGTGATACGAAAAGTCACGTGATGTGCCAGTGACGCGATTGGTTTAAAAACTAAACGAATATAAACGATGGTTAGCGTAATGCATCTTGTCTGGGCCCTCGGGCCGGTACTCTAGGCGCTAAAAACCATATCGTCTTTGATCTGTTATCGTATTTTCAAGTCAATGTTTTAGTTACTTGACAGTAATGGCGGCTGACGTCAAAACCATACCGTAACAGGTCAAATACGATATTGTTTTTACCGACGGGAATAGAGCCCCGAGGGGCTATTGCCTAACGCACTCGCAATCTCAATTGGGATTGTTCATATTTTTACAATTACTCCAATTCGAAAACCATGTCGAGGAATAGAGTTTTAAAGCCGTTCTGCATTATTAAGTTTTTGAAATATTTATGTATTTTGGATATTTCGACAAAAGTATATTTAACCTTTGTTTGACTTTCGTTTTCGGCTTGAAGCCCTCCTAGGTGTATCTTACGGGTTAGCCGAAAACAGTTTGAAATAGTATGTGTTAATTAATACACTATTGAAATCACTTTTTTTTATTGGATATCATTTAATTGTTGTAATTTATTAGAAAATGCCATCCCAAATTTAAAATAATCATGTCATCCATAAAATGTCTGCTAAATTAATAAAGATAATAATATATTAAAACAAAACTATGGGGTCAAATACAAACATTAATGAAATTGGTGTCTTAAAATTTCCTATTCTTTCGAATGAGAAAGTAAAACCCGTGAGTTATTTTTTTTGGTCAGTCCCAATTGTTTTCATTTTGAAAATCAAAGGCTTGTCTGCATACAAAATGAAAACAATTGTTCCGCTTTGCACCCAATTGCGAGTGCGTTAGGCAATAGCGACGCTGGTTGGTAAAATTCACAGGGTTGGGTAGTGAAACCACATAAAACGACGAAAACCATTTATTCCGATGAAAAACTGTTTTACAACATTTACTAATCTAACAACAATATTCACATAATATCAGCAATTCCTACGAGTAGAGAGCAAATTCAGTCGACAACAATTTACGTATTTATCAAGGCTTGATCTCAAAAACACCGGTGCAGAGGTAAACTTTCGAAATTCATATTCGCACCACTAGATTCAAACAGTAGTAACTCTAAATAGAACTCTATTTTAAAATCAACTTTAATACAACTCCTATGAACTTAAAACAAAACTAGCAAAGATTTGGAGTTTATACTGTTTTGATCTAGCAGTGCGATTTGTAAAGCGGCTTGTTACGTTTATTAAGGATATTTACAGGAAGAATATTGAATAGCCATTAATTTTACTCTACAGAGATCTTAATGTAGCGACGTATCTTTACATGTTATCTAAGTGGATACAACAAGTGTTAAGTTTAAAAATAGAAAATAGTAAATAACCCAGATTATAATATCAAAAAATAAAACTAAGTAATAAAAAGTACTTGCGACCCGTTTCCTGCAATGCGTATTTTTTTTACAATATATTCTTCGACTACACTATCTTAACGTAAACTGAAACAGTGTAAACCCCCATGCAAAGAAACCGGAATATTAAAAAAAAATTGCTACAAGATGAAACACATTTTTTTTACTATTGCATATTTTCACTCTTACATCATCAAATCATATTTATTAACACTATATTTAAACTGTTACAAAAACCCGTAAGTGCCCGTTTTTGTTATAAGGGGTGTATTTGGTGATCCAGTATGATTTCCTTTTATAAAAAGTACTTATAGCTACGGTTTTTTTTACTTCCCACCGTAGCACCTTATCAACAAAATTAAAACTAACGTTAACATCATAATTTTTTTGCGGTATTTAATCAATATTTCTGCATAATATATTTTACTGTTAATCATTTAACATAACAGAAAGCTAAATTGAACTCTGAAAATACTAGTGATATTAAAGTATTGTAAAAAAACTACTGCTATGGCATGTACTAATTCGTAGAACTTTATTAAAAAATAAGGCTTTTATGCTTTGTTCCGTGGTCAGATTGTTACGAAATATTTCTTAAAAATAAGTTTTCTTACAAGTAAATAATAAAAATAATTGGTCAGTCTTACGACTATTTGGTCGTTTGAATTAAATAATAAAAATGCTTTAGGCTAGAAATATCAAATAGGACAATTCGAAAAAAACATTATGTGAAAAATACCCCATTTAGGCGCGCAAACACTATGCCATAAACCAAATGTGGCAAAAACATGGTATCGTCTACCTGTACCCTTATCATGAGTTATAATTACTGTTCTGCCTCTCACAGTATTGTTATAGAGTGCGAGGGAGAATTTAACGCACTAGCGAGTGCGGTAATTGTAACTCATTGTACCCTTACGTTACACACGTGTTACACATCTTGTTTAATGTAATGCCCCAGTCTTAGTAGGTTCGTTAAATACAGTTGCAGTCTGCAGCGTGCAGTGTTATGTATTACTAAAATTTTAATCGAACCTAGAAAGCTGGAGTGTGATTCTCTCAAAAACAACGGACGGTCGTACGAACGAGCGAAATCGCAGCGGCGAGTTTAAGTACAACAACCAGTGCTCGGAATTTTCACGGCAAAACAAAAGACTGTCGCAAATTTACTTGGGTAAGAAATAATTTTTCATCGATATCGAGAATTACTATGGAATATTTTATAATTTATAATAATATGCAAAAAAAAACCAGTTATTCACAGATTATTCAGTGTAAAAGTTATTATTTAAGCCTTAACGACATCTTGTTTTTAATGAAAATATTGAATAACCCGTCCTTTTGCCTTTAAATAAATAAATTTATAGTGATAAACGGAACCGTTTACTCCCAGAGAACGTCGAATAATTAATGACTATCTACTCTTATCACTATCAGAAACCAAATAAAATGGCATGTGCAGGGGGGTGATTCTGTAAATAAGCAAAGGTGAACGAATGCACGAGTGATACCAAGCGGCGAGATTAAGTAGTCCCGTCAGTGCGAACAAAACACATTATAGCGCGTGCATTTTCAATTTAGCAGCACGATAGGTCGAACGTATAAGGCTGCTTAATTGAAAATGCACGCGCTACAATGTATTTTGTTCGCACTGACGGGACTACTTAATCTCGCCGCTAGGTATCACTCGTGCATTCGTTCACCTTTGCTTATTTACAGAATCACACCCCTGCTGTGTGTACTGATGTGGATTTTTAAGAATTGAATTTGTTTCGATATAACTTTACACAAACCTAATGTATTTTATAATATATTTATATTTATTTGGTGGACCATTATTTAACCTAATGTATTTTATAATATATTTATATTTATTTGTTGGACCATTATTTATTTTACTATCGATATCGATGAAAAATTATTTCTTACCCAAGTAAATTTGCGACAGTCTTTTGTTTTGCCGTGAAAATTCCGAACACTGACAACAACAAACAAAACCCACCCATTTTAGCGCATTCATAATTGGCAGCCTTATACGTTCGATCTTATCGACAGAAGCCATGCTGCCAAATTGAAAATGCACGCGCTAAAATATGTTTGTGAGAGTCCGTTGATTTTGAGAGAATAACAACCCTCAACGTTCGAAAACAATAACGGCCGTTCTCAGAATGATTAATAGTACATTACTTAACAAGGGCTGTAAAAGAAAGAAAGCCCGAAATCGCAGGTATTTGAGACCCGAGCCGTAGCTTTGTAAATATGCGATAGAGGGCTTTCTTTTTTACTGCCCGTGATGAGTACACAATTTTACGTCTTCACCTGGCCACAATGCGAGTTTTACCGTGCGCGCAGCGTGCGATAAAACTCACATTATGGCCAGGTGTTACGTAAATAAATATTAAGGCGTTCCTGAGTGTTGATGTTTCATACACAAGTTTGAAAAAGGAACGAGAAAATAATGTCTCTAAAATGATCCCGAGTGCGGCGGCACCGTTTCGTAAAAAAGAGTAGGTATTACAATATTTACAATCGAGCCTACATGGATGAATAAGGGACAAATATTCTATATTTATGGCAAAGGAACAAGTTATAATAAAATTCCGTTTTTACCTGTTAATTATTTAAAATCCTTCATCTTTGTGCTTGTTTGTTTATTTAAAACATGTATTCTGTATTTTTTTATTTTTAGGTTTCCGTACCCTAAGCCTATAACTAAGACACCGCTGTCTGTCTGTCGGGCTGTCAGCGGACTGTATCTCTTTTTTTTTTGCAGTGTATATTAATATGAGCAGTAGGTAACTAGAACGAAAAATAATAAAACAAAATAGAGTTAAATATTAAAGGGGAAAATACTACCTACATACAAAACACGTGTTGCATTGTGGTACGGAATCCTTCGTGTGCGAAACCCCCGCACTTGGTTTTAAAGACAGATATTGGCGTCGTGCAATTAAATTATACCCTTCAACAATTGCTTAGTCAACATGGAACCCTGTCATAATGCAGCGTCAAATTATGAGGTATATTTTTCAGATTTCATATGGGGTATATTTTTTAAGAGCTTTCAAAATGATACCTCATTCGATGTCAGTGTAAAAAAAAAAATTTTGCATTATTTATATGGGAGATACCCGAAAACAAATACGATTGTGTTACAACTTTTTTGGCGTATAAGTTAAATGTCTAACTGTGCCAAATTATTACAGCTTTGTTGTTGTTACAGCAGCGGACAGACGGACATGGCCAAATTATAAGGGTTCCTTGTTAACAACGGAACCCTAAAAACGGTAGTCAACTTCTGCAATACGGTCACCTTCTGCAAGTGTTACTGCCAATCTGTACCCTAATCATAAGTTACAATTACCGTACTCGCTAGCGAGTCGAAGGCTCTGTCATACGCAGACCTCGCAGTATTCTTATAGAGTGCGAGGGACAAAGCATTCGACTCTATAGCGTGTACGGTAATTGTAGCTCATGGTAAGGGTACTGATCTACGCTTTCCGGCCAAGCGCGAGTCAAACTTGCGCAACAGAGGGTCCTGGGGTGTTATTCTCTCAAAAACAACGGACGGGCGGACGAAGGAGCGAAATCGCAGCGGCGGGTTTAGGTAGTCCCGTCAGAGCGAACAAAACACATTTTAGCGCATGCATTTTCAATTAAGCAGCCTTATACGTTCGATCCATCGGCAGAAACCATCCGGCCAAATTGAAAAAGCACGCGTTAAATTATGTTTAGTTCGCACTGACGGGACTACTTAAACTCGCTGCTTGGACATTCACTCGTCCGTCCGTCCGACCGTAGTTGTTGAGAGAATAACTACCCAGATTTGTAAAAAACTTGTATCAATGTCTACAGCGCAGACGTCACGACTATAAATGACTAGTTGATGCACCCGAGTTTATCCTAGTTTAACGTTATTTTCTCAGAATAGGCAAATGGAGCTTGCTCGGAATTTAAAATACGTACGTTTTACTAAACGTTTGTCCTAACACATCGTTTGTCCGAATTGCCATTTGCCCTAAACTTTTTAAATTTTTCAATTATTTTAGGTTCGGTTAGGTTAGGGTTGCATTATAACAAAACTTAAAAGTTTTAAATGTAAGCAGAAATGGCTTCAGGATAAACGAAAATTAGGACAAACGATGCATTAGGATAAATGACGATTAGGGATTCCATAGGGGAACCACTTTAACATAATCAGTTCAGCGTGAAGGAGTTACAAATAGGTACACAGAAAGATATACAAACTCATTCATACATAACCAAACATACCTTCACCCCGTCTCCCAATGGGGTAGGCAAAGACTATTTGGAACGCCAGGGTAGTGATTCTGTAAACAACGCCGGTCGTGCGGACTGTTGAGTGATATCCAAGCGGCGAGATTAAGTAGTCCCGTCAGTGCGAACAAAACACATTGTAGCGCGTGCATTTTCAATTAAGCAGCCTTATACGTTCGACCCATCGTGCTGCTAAATTGAAAATGCACGCGCTACAATGTGTTTTGTTCGCACTGACGGGACTACTTAATCTCGCCGCTTGGATATCACTCGACAGTCCGCACGACCGGCGTTGTTTACAGAATCACTACCCAGGTACATACAACTTTCGCTTCCTCTACATTCATGCACGTACGTCGGTTTAAGGTGCTTTTGATTTGGCCCTTATTCAGTACACTGGCCGTTATACTTACTTTTACTTTTATAATATTAGTAGGATTAATATCTGACACTTTCACACGTGTACCATAAATTGGTGATTAATTCTACCGTACCCTTTCTAACCTCAAATTATCCTCTCTTCAATTTCCCTGATGTAAACTTCAGGCTCGTCGGACAATGCAGCCTTTTTGTCTTCCTGTTTTTCCTTTACCCTGTCCCCGGTCGGAACAATGAATATTGGCTCATTCGATGCAACGTGTGCACTGTATGCCCAATTACGATCTTTGCAAATTGATGTCTTCCCACTTTTGTCAATAGATAAAGTAACTTCAACCTCGTAATTTCCCTGTTTCATCTTTTTTTTTATATCGTCTACACGAGTATCTGCTTCGAGTTTGACTTCATTTTGCGTTGAAGAGGATCGGGGACCGCTTTGACTTCCGTTTCCTTTGGAGGATCCATTTTTAGGATTATTACCTGCGAAAAATTATTTGTAGGTTATTAGTAGTACACAGTTAAGTAGTCTCATATAGGATGCCTTGGTGTCCGAAAGCAACCTGTGTATATACGAGCTTTTACTCTATTTGAGACCAAAAACATTAAAAAACCGTAAGCCTTTTACTGGGCCCATGTTACGATGTTTAGATAGAGCAAAGGCTCGTCTATATAGGTTCAGGTTGGTTTCTAGATATTGGACATCCTGTATAGGGGAATAGTGTTCTACGAAAATAGTTTTATTAGGTACATTGAGTCACATTAAATTACCAAAATATTAAAATAAGAGTTTCTATAAGTATCAGATATTGGTTTGCTTTGGTTCAGATATCGGAGCTTTACAAAATCTATGTCAACACTTATAATATTATAAAGAGGGAAGATTTGATTGTTTGTTTGTTTGAATTGAATAGGCTCCGAAACAACTGGAGCGATTTGAAAAAACCTTTCACTTTTATCTTTGATGATTTTATCTTAATTGCTATATTTTATTTTTCTGCGCGCACGGAGCGGCTGGCAATATCTATTATTATTTATTATTTTATTATTGGGGGGTTTGGATGGGCCTTGTGTGTCACTTCGACCATTGCTGATCTTTTGTAACAGCCCTTTGTTTAAAGTTCACCGCAAAGGCCCGTTGCGTCTAAGAATTTCCAGATGCTTTGGGCCGTGAGAAGTTGTATCTCCTGTGGGTCCACAATATGTCGCCCTAGGTAGATACTTCTGTTACGCATTAGTGGTCCGCAAGAACAGAGGATGTGCATTGCTGTCTCCTCTGTTTCCTGACAGAACCTGCATGTCGGTTCTTGTTTCATACCCATTAGAAACAGATGTTTGTTCAATTTGCAGTGGCCAGTTAGAATTCTAGTCACTGCGCAAGTCTTTTCTCTTTTGAGTTGTAGAATCTCTTTGGAGAAGTTGCTTTTGAACCCTGTAATTAATGATTTCGAGTGCTTTTGTCCTTTCGTGGACTTCCACAGCTCGATCGCCCTAGATTTATATAGGTCGTTTAGCAGTGAATAGGATTTCCTTTTTGTGATACCACAAAAAGGCTCCGGGCCAACCAGGGGGTTGTCAGCACCTTTCCTAGCCAGTTCATCTGCTATTTCGTTTCCATCAATGTTGGAGTGCCCTGGTACCCATCTAAGTATTACTTTGTTGGAGTTTCCTAGGGCATTAAGGTTTTCTTTGCAGTTTTGGACTAGTTTAGAGTTTATCTCCAATGCGTCTAGTGCCAAAAGGGCAGCTTGGCTGTCCGAGTTGATGTAGATGTGCTGGTGCCTACGGTTCTTCTCAAGGTTGATTTCCGCGCATTTGTTGATGGCGAAGACTTCCGCTTGGAAGATTGAGGCCTCCGTACCCATGCTGACGCTAACTTTGAGTCTTGGTCTCTCACCGTAGATGCCGCACCCCACATCGTTCCCTTTTTTGGAACCATCTGTATACCAAATGTGGCAGCCCTCTTTGTAGTCCAGCTGGCCTTTCAGCCATTTGTCCCTGGAGGGTATCTCCACTGAGTATAGTTTTTTGTAGTTATATTCAATATGCATGTCATCAGTTGGCATGCATAAGGTTTTGTGTTCAAACACCGATGCCATACGCTTGGTCAGTGCTTGAGAGCTCCATTTCGTCCTTGTCGTGGTGCAGATTCTGTATATACACTGTTCAGCCTCTTTTTGCACTTGTAGGTGCAGTGGTGTTAGGTCTAGCAGTGCATCCAGAGCTGCTCCCGGTGTTGAGGATAGAGCTCCTGTTGCGATAACGCAGGCTGTGCGTTGCAGACTGTTTAGGGTGTTTATTGTTGTCTTTTGGTTGGTTTTTGTGCACCAGACAGCGGAGGCATATGTAATTATAGGCCTTACCACTGCCGTGTACAGCCACAGGGCAATTTTGGGCTTTAGGCCCCATCTTGACCCCGCCATTCGACAACTAGTCCACATAGCCATTTTGGCTTTTTGGATTGTGTTTTTTATGTGCGAGTTCCAAGTTAACTTTTGGTCTAAGGTGACCCCTAGATACTTTACTTCACTTGAGATTGGAATTATTTGTTCGTTAAGCTTAAGATCTAGTAGCTTTTCGAGCTTCCTTTTCTTAGTGAAGGGAACTATCACAGTTTTGCTTGCGTTTATGGACAATTCGTTTTCTTTGGCAATATCTAAGTATAAATAAAATGAAATGAAGTATTTTTTTTTAATAATTAAATAATAAAGTAAGTAGTCCGAAAATGGTTTACGTCGGTAAACAAGATTGGTAGAGTAAGCATGAAATTAATTAGCAATTACAAATCCGGAGTTGTTCGTAAGACAGGACCGTCTTTTGGCTCAGCTTACCTAAGTATTAATATTTTATATGCGAAAATATGAAATGAAATAAATCAATGCTCTGCAAAATAGATGATGACACTATGAGTAAGTAAGCGTACTTAACACTCGACGACCTTTTTCGTCGTCTTTACCTTTAGATGTTCGCGTACTTTTAGAGTGACACTCGGGCGAGACACAACCGATATAGCTTACCGATGTACTTGCGCAAATGTAATTTTTTCGAAGCCCGGGAACCAATCAGCATGACCCACGCGTTGCGCGGTTGTATTCTGTGCTATTATTGGTTATTAGTGACGCCATTTTGACGCGCGTGTTATTCAGTCAGCCGTCAAACGTGCGTGAGTGAGATGGAAAAAATTGATGCAATTTAATTTGCACCTTAACTATTACGTACAAGTCTGATCGTGGGTTTTAATCGTGCTTTCGGAAATCATCGGAATCGTTGTTCGTGTCTGAGCGAACGAAGATTCACGACACGCCAAAATGGGGTGAGTAGGGACACAAACTAAAATAAGTCATAACTTGTTACAAATAAGAACCATTATTAAACGGACAATAACGTTACGTCTATTGGAAATAATTTCAGTCTTATAATTAGTAACATATGCTTCATTTTAGGTTGTATCCCTACTCACCCCGTTTTACGGTACTTACTCGCCTGTCTATCTAGGTCTGTAGGTAGTTACTTCTATTTAGAACTGATTTTTCAATCTCCAGATAACGCTATTTGTCAGGTAAATTGTAGCTCTGTCCTATTCTTTGTCATAAGAAAGATAAGGACAGAGCTGCAATTTACCTGACAGGCAGTGTTCAGTGTTATCTGGAGATTGAAAAATCAGCCCTTAGCTAGATACTACGACTATCCCGTTGGTCAAGTTGCCAGCAGGCCTGGTATGGTTGGCGTTTATCGCGTGTCAAAATGTGGATAAAGCATCCGTCACTCTCGTACTTACACGTGTCAGAATTATCAGAAAGTGACGGATGATTTATCCACTTTTTGTCACGCGATTGACGCTGCTATATTAGGCCCCCTGCTGTTACGAGAGCCATGCTATGCTACGGGCAAACTTGGATGTTTGTATCAGAGTCAATTTTAACCCGAGGGTTATGTTTTTCGAGCGTATTTATGATTGTAAGATGTATGTTCTTGTATGACTTGAATATTTGAAAAGGTATTGCAGGTGGGGACAAGTAATTAATTACTAAACATATTTCTTGAAATAATGTAACATGTGCACTGTTATTTTGTCCTCGCCTGGAACACCTTTTCCAATATTTAAGTTATTGTATATTTGCCTCTTACATTTTTTGTATACATCTTGTTTTTCGCGCTTCTGTTGAAATTTTTAATACAGTCGGGTTATTTGTTTATGTTGATTTTTTTATATTGTTCATTTAATAATGGTAACAGACCAATTATATTTCTACCTAAGAAAAAGTTTATTGTTCTTAGTTTTATGAATACAATCGCGATATTTTAAAAAACATGTTTAAAAGGGGTTTTTCGTATCACGGACATAAGGAAAAATCCCAAAAAATCCTATTAAAATGATCAATATCTCGGAAACCGTGAAACTTTGCATAATAGTAAATGTGGTCAAAAATTTTCAGAATGACCCTTAACTATCATCCCGTAAAACGCCTACACCCGAGTGCCAAACACCCTGTATAACAAATAGGTATTAGTAGGTATACGTAGGTACTTAGTGGAATAATTGATTTATAGTGTCCAATATACTATTAATATATCAAAATATTAACGAAACACAAAAAAATCAACTGTATAAAACACGCAGACAACATTGTTAGGTACCTACCTACTTTAAATGTTCAAGTTTAAAAAAAACATGTTGTTAATACTTGTATGCATGTTTTGATAACGTCATTTATATTATGTTAAATTCCATATTACAAAATGTATTTGAAAATCCGCTACTGTGGTTTTGTTTTAAATTAAAGTATTAGTGACACTCGCAACGTTAGCGTTGTAAGACAAATGACGACATCTCTTTTGTCGAACTTTGGCAATCCGCTGAGCGTCTGCGAGGGATCAAAGAACCAAACAAATAATAGCTATTGTTATGTGGTCGCAATAGAAGATGTGACGGGTCGCACTTTTGGTGCCAATGACGTCAATTTGCATACGGTTAATTAAAAACGAAACTTTTCTGCATAAAACCCTTATTAAAATTTCTGAGCTCATCGATATTGACATAGAGATGGACATTGGACAGTAACGATAACGTCACTGAGGAACGTTATCATTAAATACCTACTGTTTTTATGTTATAAAAAATAGTATGATTAAATAGTCATAAATACTATTCAGGCATTGTCGACTAAACTAGCAAAAACAAGTTATATTTGTTACATCAACCAAAGCTAGTTCTCGCTAGCGAGTCGAATGCTGTCCCTCACAGTATTGTTATAGAGTATGAGGGACAGAGCATTCAACTCGCTAGCGACGGAAGTTGTAACTCATTAAAGGTAGATAGTAATAACAGCAAGTTCTTTAGCGAGTTAATTAACATCTTAGTTAATGTAATCAACTTCTTGTTAGGCTCGTATGGAATCAAGACGCTTAGGGCGACCACACACTGAGTGCGACCACACCAGAACGCCACAAGTGGCCACAAGTGGCGGCCAAAGAGCGACAAGTTGCGGGAGTCGTCCGCGCAGCCGCACACTCAGCCACCATGGTAGTGATTCTGTAAACAACGCCGGTCGTGCGGACTGTCGAGTGAATCCAAGCGGCGAGATTAAGTAGTCCCGTCAGTGCGAACAAAACACATTGTAGCGCGTGCATTTTCAATTAAGCAGCCTTACAGAATCACTACCCAGTATCCGCAGTTAGTGGCTTCATCTAGTGGCTTAGCTGAAACACTAGTCGTCGCGTTTAGTGGCCATAATGTGCGGCCCCAATCACAACAATCACAACTTGTTAAAGGGGTGATAGACGGGCGAGTAAGTAGGTACTTGTACTTACGACTCGGCGAGCTTACTCGCCCGTGTATCATCACAAGTACGCGTACTCAAAAACCGCCGAGTAAATTCGTCATGTTTGAATTTTGCTCGTAGCCCGAATTGGCTCGTACGTCTGACACCGTTGTGTTTGGCATAATTATGTTGTTTTAAGTAGTTGTTTATTTTGGTTTAGAAATTCTAATTAAAACATAAAGTTAGTGATTTTAAAAATGTGACAGTGATTTTCATTAATAACTCAAAGCTTCCTCTTTTGACGACATTTTGCGTTTCAAGTGTGAGTAAGCTTTAACATTGTGTCGTGTAAGTTCGCGATCTTAAGTTACCGTAAAACGGGGTGAACCTAAAATTAAGCATATGTTACTAGTTTCTTTTTTTTTCTTTTTTATTCATCAATGTCATATTACAATGTTAGTTGCATTGCATGTCAAAAAATACGAAATTACATTGAGATCGTGAATCATAAATACTAATAATCAAAGAACACAAAAATAAACAATAATTATAACAACAACAATTACACATCAAATGAATGGTCTCTCATTCGATGTCAATATAATGTAGGATGTCATTTGATGTGTAATTGTTGTTGTTATAATTATTGTTTATTTTTGTGTTCTTTGATTATTAGTATTTATGATTCACGATCTCAATGTAATTTCTATATATATAATAAGACTGAAATTATTTATCAGGGGAGTATGTCACACCAATTGACCTAGTCCCAAACTAAGCTCTAGGCTTGTACTATGGGTACTAGACAACGATATAAATACTTATACATATAGAGAAATATATACTTAAATACATAGAAAACATCCATGACTCAGGAACAAATATTCGCGCTCATCACACTAATATCAGCCTTTACCGGGATTTGAACCCAGGACCTCTAGCTTCGTAGGCAGGGTCACTACCATACCAACTAGGCTATCGCGTCGTCACATCCGTCATTTCCAATAGACATAACGTTATTGTCCATTTAATACTTGTTCTTATTTGTAACAAGTTATGACTTATTTTAGGTTATGTCCCTGGTCACCCCTTAATCCCTACTTTCCCCCTTTTTATGGTACGCGGTTTTAAAGCTCGCTCGTCTATCACCCGCTTAAGAAGCGACCACGGGTTGTTTTCAGTGTGCGGGTAGTACCTGAGTGGTCTGACCCGTGGGACGCGGGCTGTTGGCCCAGCGCGAGCGTGGAGTAGGAGCACCGCTGCCCCGGCGGCGCGCGCGCCCCGCAACACCACACCAGAGAGCTCTGGAAACAATCATCTGCACGATCATTACATTTACACAGAGTTAGTTAAGACTGCACCGAGCAAACGTCGAGCGTCCAGTGGCGCCTTCATTACTATTATCGTGTTTTCTAATTAACTAAAGAATTTCCTTGAAATCAGACGGTACGTTTTTGTAGTCCAAGTAAAAACACAATTTATGGAATACGTAACAAACTTTAATACCAATTACCCTTTGAGTAGTCAGCTTAACGGAAAAAGGTGGCCACTTTTTTCCGTTACGTTGATAATTCGAAGGTGAATTGTTATTAAACTATTAAACTATGCGATATATAAGTTGTGTTTTCATTTGTAGTACAAAAACCTACTAACCAATTTTAAGAAAATACTTTAGTTTATTAGAAAACACAATACAAGTAATGAGGGCGCCACTGTACATCCGGCGTACGATCGGCGCAGTCTTAAGAGGTCACATGTCGTCCCTTAACTTTATCAACCTCGTATCTGATCGAATAGTAAGATAGGAAACTAGGATTTATATTTTAACAAACATGAGTGCTTTTCCTATCTAACTATAATTAAAAGGAAGGGCTTTATGTGCTTACGCGCGAAAAACGTGACATAGAGACAGTTTGCGTGCGTTTTGAGTAGCTTCAAATTAAATATTGGATCAGAAATCACTCTTAAAGATCGTACCGTTTCGAAGATTCAAACCATATTATGCGAAAAAGGTGTCATGTTTGAAAAGAGTGTGGCGATTTTTTTTCCAAAATTATGTTTTTCTCGTAGCAATATTTCCATTTGCAAAATTTACCAGTGTTTATTTTTTTAAGTAGCTAGTCGATTTTGCCGGAGATTTTTTCTCACTAGAAATGATTCCAGTATCAATTATTTCCTAACCTTTATCTGAATAAATGTATCATTTCCATAGAGACGACTTAACTCCGCTAATGCGGAGCTCCTACTTCTGGGTGGTTTGGCCCCTCGGGCCGGTAAATTTGCGACAAGGAAAATATCAGAATGGTAAATATGTGAAGATGTAGGTAATAATTTGATGAAACATCGTAATTTAATTTGGTATGACACGCAATGCTTTTTTAAGTTATCGGCCTGTACAAAGAAAACAATTACCGGCATCAGTTTACCAATTACTTAAACAAAAGCTTGAAATTGTAGTTCTTGCAACTTAATCATTTTTTAACAACGTAAGTATTGTAGTAATGACCTATTAAGTATGTTTTAATTTAACACGAGTTATTTATTCAAAATAAGCATAAAAATATGGCGTCGTATTTCTTAATAGCTCCATTTTGTTGCCAACTGCACTAATTGCATAATTGTAGATTGACAGTGCATTTTCCGTCTGTAATCTTCACTAAGACCTTTTTGTTAATATGAAATAAAAGGTAACGCCCTCTTCTTCAAACACCACAGTGGGTTTAAAGGTTAAGGTTAAGGTTAGGACCGGTAAGTCTTAACGCAGCAACAAAAATCACAAAGTAGATTGCAGATGGCCAATTAATGTTTCCTAAACTATCATACATGTGTCTTACAATCGAACGATCTTTTATGTAATCAAATTTTGGTCAATTGGAACCTACATTTTAACACGTTATAAACATACATCTTTCTATTCGGAAAAGTTCGTATTTATCTTGCCTTCGAGCAATTATGTACCATATCTGTAACTACTAAGGTCACCTCGCGGACAGTTACGCGTGTTACGACCACAACGAGCACTGATGTGACCCTTAAGTGCTTTTTTTTAATTGTATTAAAAATATATTTTTTAACAACTTGAGGCAGTTCCTGTGTTTTCTGACTCTATTACAAACATTCGCATTTGTCACACAACATTGGCATTCATTTAATTTTATAATTCGAAACACGAGGCAGGCTTCACCACCGTTAGGACTTCTTCCCCAACGACCAACGACATCTATATCAAAATCAAATTTAGCAGCGTTGACAAAGCTCCGCTCTTGCGCAGCTCCTATCTCTGATTGCTTAGGCCCTTCAGGCCAGCTGAAGATCTAACACAACCTAAATCAACCTCATATTTATGATATAAATTTTGTAACTTATTATTATTAATTGATTAAAACTGATTAACAAAACAATTGGTTACAATATAACGATAGAACATTGTCCCACAAAACTGTTTACAGTTTGACTGCGTGATCATTGAGTCTCTTAATTAATAACTATCCTATAACTCTACTTAATATTAACTTAAAAATTTATGCAATACTAACTAAATAATTGAACAGTCTTTTAAACTTAGCCTTAGTGGCCTCTAACCATATCTGTAGGCAAGCTATTGAGAATGACATCTGTCCGCGAACAGCTGAGCAGTTTAGTTTCCTCTAGTCGTAACTGTATCATAACTACCACTAACCTTGAATGCATCTCTGAACTTGTTGGACATGATATGGTACAGGATGGGGTTGATGCTCGTGGAGAAGTAGTAGAACACTCCGGAGATGTAGGTGAGCACGGTGTAGATCTGCAGCAGCAGGTCCGACCGGGGCCGGTGGTGCTCGTCGGTCCCGTAGATGGCCACCAGCCGCTGCGCGTGGAACGGCGCCCAGCACAGGAAGAACGCCACAACAACCGCAACTGTTAACATAAGGAGATAAAGCCTGCGGGTGGTAGGACCTTGTGCAGGGTCCGTCCGGATCGCTACCACCATCTTATCCATTAACCTACCGCCAAACAGCAGTGTTCGCATTGTTGTGTTCCGGTTTGGGGATAAGACAGCCGGTGAAATGACTAGCATAGAGGCATTCCATCTTAGCCTCAGGGTTGACAACGCATTTGCAGTCTTAGGATTGCATTGCAGTCTTGTGATTGTGAATGTCTATGGGTCACAGTTTCCACTTACCATCAGGTGGCCTGTGTGCTCGTTTGTCTACTCGATGCCATAAAAAAAAAAAAACCCCGATCTAATGCTGTCGTCCTAAGCAAAAACTCAGTAACTAAGATCAAGGCAGAAAAAAATGCAGCTTCACCGTCATTCCCTGCTCATGCTGAATTTTGCCATCCACCGACAATAAGACTCACTTCTCGCCACCCTCCCTGCATCTCATCCCGGAGTCTCTCCCACTTCGATATTGATTCTTACTGGGAAAATGAATGGAGCGTAGAAGCAAATGGAATCTTTGCCCAAGTCGCAGACCCAACCGCCAAACCTAAAGGGCTTCAATCTACCTCGAAAGCTCTGGTGTAAGTTAAACAGGCTTAGGTCAGGACATGGTCGCTGTAACTTCGTTCGGCACAAATGGGGTTGGCGTGATTCGGACCTATGTGATTGTGGCGAAGAGGCCCAAACTATGGACCATATAATGCAGCGATGCCCAATACATTCATATCCGGGACCCATAGAAGACATCTACAACCTTACTCAAGACGCAGTTGGCTGAGAACACTGAATGTTGACTTATAATCAATAATATAATCTTTAATGTATTCGCCTATTCTACAGATCGCCATACGATTAAATAAGTAACTATATGTAAGATAAAGCTCCTGTAGTAATATCAACGTTATTATTAACGCCATAGAATTTAATCTGCTTTGGTGATAGAATTTGAGATACTGCTTATTGGCTTAGGAGGAAAGAATCGAGCTCCTCTTTCCAGCTAATATGGCTGCGCTTATCGCGTGACAAAATGTGGATAAAAACTCCGTCACTTTTTGACAAGTATGTACGAGAGTGACGGATGATACAAGCAGAACTGATAACTTTTAAAGTGTCCAACAGGTTTTCATTAAACGTAGCTAAGAACCTCTCTAATGAGACTTACTTTTTATTTTAAAGTCTTCAAAAGTAGTGATATCTGAGATGGTTTAATCTACAGTCAGATTTATTGTGAACTAGCTGTTGCAACCGACTCCGTCCGCGCAGAAAAATAAAACATAGCCGATGTTCATCAGGGATAATGTAGGATTCTAACGGTGAAACATTTTTTCAAATCGGTCCAGTAGTTTCCGAGCCTTTTCAATTCAAACAAACAAACAATCAAATATATCCTCTTTATAATATTAGTGTAGAAAATGTATTTCGAGCACTTGTCCCGGTTTTGATGAGTCAGTCAGTCAGTACAAAAGAAGCGATTACTTATATTACTTTTAAAGGATAATTACCGAACTTTAATTTTTACGGTCAGTCATAATATTATCGAACTTCACTTCTCGTATTAAATGAAAAAATGCCATGCAATACTTGATTTTGGTTTAAAAGTGTACTATTTCAATATTTTTAGCTTTAATTTATTGTAAATTGTTTTGTCCTGTAATTGTTTATGTGCAATAAAGTTAATTCATGTGCGAAGTCACACAAAACATTTCAATATTGTAAAATTACACTTTTGTGATTTGAGGTTTGCAGTGAGTTTTTGAGTTATTGTAGTATTTTTTTCGAAAGTATCACTTAGTCACAAGTACGATAATTTTAATTACTTAGTGGAGTTATTATGGGGTTACTCCTGATACTCAATACCTCAAACGAACGAGTTCTGAACGAGTTGCATCACCAATTACTTGCACAGGCAGGTTTTTTTTAGGTAGGTACACCTACCTGTAGGACATAGCTGAAAATGGGGGAAAGGGGTAAAAACAGGGAAAAAGGTAAATGTATGATTTTACTGGGGTATAAGTACCTAAATATTTAATACTTACCTAACATTTTTACAACTCTTTTGGCTGACTGGCTGTGCTTCCTCCTGCCTTTGGGTGTACTTCTAATATTTCGGTTAGACTCCTGTCCTGTGATTTCTTTGGTTATATCAGACTTTCGCAGCCTCAGTCCGATCAGGAAGTAAAGGATGGTTATCAATAACATGGGCGTGAAGAAGAATAAAAAAGTGGAGATTTCGAAAGAGTGTTCGATGATGATTCGAGTTTGTAGGCACATGGCGACGCCACGGTGGCTGAGGACGCCAAACTGCAGCGCCTGAGGCAGCGCCAGCGCAAGAGACACCACCCATAGCACCACCACGTGCTT
Source organism: Acleris laterana (assembly GCA_963966035.1). Taxonomy (NCBI): domain Eukaryota; kingdom Metazoa; phylum Arthropoda; class Insecta; order Lepidoptera; family Tortricidae; genus Acleris; species Acleris laterana. The sequence continues at coordinate 16,007,053 of OZ014447.1, forward strand.
CGTGGCGCGCGACAGCTTCGACATCTTGTGCGACACGAACGGGTGGCAAATAGCCAGGTACCTCTCTATGGTGAACAGTGTTATCGTCAACACACTAGCGTTGGTCGAGGTCTCCGCTGCCAAACCGCGAATCACACAAAACGCAGGCCCGAAAACGTATGGCCACTTCCACCATATCGAGTACATCTCTTGAGGCATACCGCTAATAAGAAGAAGGAGATCAGATACGGCTAAGCTAAATAGATAGTAGTTCGTCGCTGTATGCATGCTTTTGTTTTTAAGTATCACTAAACAGGTAAACACATTCCCGAAGAGTCCTGTTACAAACACGAATGAGTACACTAGGGTCACTGGTATCACTATATACATGGGGTCCCTCTGTGGCCCGAATATGTCCACGGGGTTCACGGACCCCGTGGGTCTACTGGTAGTGTTTGTTATGTTAAATATGACTGTGGAAGTCATTGTTATATAAGTAATTATCCAATAAAGGTTCTAAGAACACCCGCGCACTTAAAACGGTTCCCAGTGTGCTGGTAGAGGTCTGTCACGCACGTGCCACCGAACCTGTAACAAATATTGTTTATTCATTTGTGTCATCATTTTAATTTAAACTTTAAAACAATCCACACTATTTTCGGATACACGGAAAGAATTGCTCGCTTCTTACAAGATTGTGATCGTTGTGCATAAGCGTTTGGGGCTAGACAAGTTGACATCGTTCACGAACGCTAGCGTTAGGCGATCACTTTGGTGATTACCTGTTACTTGGCGCTGTCAAAATTAAATAGGCTAGACCAGTTGCAACAGATGTCGCCAGTGATCACCTAATGCTAGCGTTCGTGAACGATGGCAACTTGTCTAGCCTCACTGATTCTATACGAGTCTGACAAGACGATGGATACTTTGACTAAGATGTTAGTTGAATAACTAAAGAATTTGCTGTTGTCACTGTCCACTTTGGTTAGTATAACTAATCTTTTTGGTTGGCTCACATTTTTTTAGGTTAGGTTCGTATTTATCTTGCTTTCAATGTTAGCTCAACTACGATTACCTGCAGGGTAGTGATTCTCTCAATAACGACGGTCGGACGGACGAACGAGTGAATGTCTATGCGGCGAGTTTAAGTAGTCCCGTAATTTTCGCGTGCATTTTCAATTTAGCACCATGGTTTCTGCCGATGGATCGAACGTATAAGGCTGCTTAATTGATAATGCACGTGCTAAAATGTGTTTTGTTCGCTCTGACGGGACTACTTAAACTCGCCGCTGCTATTTCGCTCGTTCGTCCGACCGTCCGTTGTTTTTGACAGAATAAATAACACCCCTGAAGACGAACGATAGGATGTCATTGATAATTCACTACATTGCACAAAGTGTTTCGAATTGGTTAATTCGGATAAATTGATAAACTGCCTGCCCACTCTGACCAGGGGTGTTATTCTCTCAAAAACAACGGGGGGGCGGCCGTTCTTCATATAAAACGGTAATTTCATAGGTAAGGGTCCCCGTGTGGTAGCCGGATTAGAATAGTGCCACAGTGGCACTCCGTATCTTTCCGTGGATGTCGTAAAAGCCGACTAAGGTAATAAAGGCGTGTAGTATTGTTAGGCGATGGGCTTGCAACCTGTCACTAATACACTGGTAAACATCTTCGCCTAAGTGAGCAAAATGTGGTTACAGAATTACCTATCAAAAAGTTTTTATAGTTGTTGGAAATTCTGTAGTTCTGCCTACCCTACTCTGGGAATAAAGGCGTGAGTTTATGTATGTATGGACCTAATAATAACTTACTGTAACTGAACCTTTAACTAACTATATAGACGAAGGTGCGCTAACTGCTTGTACGCTTCGCGTATTATGACAACTTGTCAGCTATAAACAGTTCTTTACAATGACGACCGGGTAATGATGAACATTATAATGCTGCCTTCGTGAAAAAAGGGCGTAAGTCTCATATAACCATATATGTATTTTTGACCTTATTTCTTAAGCAGAGGGGTTAAATTGGCTTTGACCATGAAATTGCGCTTGCGTCCTTTTTATTTAACAGGGCAGAATAGCACTAAGTGTACCACCGCCGTCGCGACCAGAGAGAGGCCTTGCTTGTCATTTCCTTACACTATGGTTCAATGCTAGAGCGTTTTAGTCTAGAATTTAATGCCGCTGTTCCCACGAGAACTGGTTAACCACGTATAGGGCTACAGATAATGGTAGTTCATTAACACCTTCTACCAACGAATTTCGGTTTCACTCACGGATGAATGAACATTCCTCAAGTTCGGGGGGGTTATTACGACATGGCTATGCAGTTAATTTTACGGCGAGCGAGAGCTATAGCAGTTATATAGCTCGGTCCTTTACTCTCAGCGTAATCTGAACTGCAAAGCTATGTCATAATAACCCCCCAGGAGGATCCCGCTGTCTGGCTGTCTCTATATGTATGCTGAGATCTTGAAAACTACGCAACGGATTTTGATGCGGGTTTTTTTTAATACTCGTAGATAGAGTGATTCAAGAGAAAGGTTTCTATGTATAATAAATTCTTTTTTAGGTACGGGTGTTCCAGAAACTCACATAAACCGAAGCGAAGCGAGGGCGGGTCGCTAGTAAGATTATAAAAGTAGCATTGCTTATTATCTTATCTTATTTTATAGAAGATCGGCCCATTTTGGATACACTTAGGAAAAGTATAAGTAAAAAAACAAAATGTTTATTGCGACAAAAAAAACTTCGGCTTAGGCTTATTGTGCAATTACCATCTTACACACTCAGCTGTTCGAATGTGCACGTTTACTCACGATGTTTTTCCTTCACCGTAAGAGCATCATTTTAATTGTACTGTTTCTCTGTAATATTTTTGTTTGGTGTTCAATAAAATATTTTGTATTGTATTGTAATTTAGAGAAAACTCACTGGTACATGGTGACCGTAGGGGTTCGAACTCGGAACCTCACAATCAAGAGTCGATAAGATAAGATAAGGTAAGACCAGTGCTAACACGGTGCACTACGAGCCTGCAAGTGTCAATCACCGGAACTCCTAGATAACACATTTTATTAATCATAATCACTACATAGTATAAAACAAAGTCGCTTCCCGCTGTCTGTCTGTCCCTATATATGCTTAGATCTTTAAAACAACGCAACGGATTTTGATGGGGCTTTTTTAATAGATAGTCTTTCAAGAGGAATGCTTTTATGTATAATAAATTCTGTTTTATGTGCGGTTGTTACAGAAAGCTCACATAAACCGATGCGAAGAGAAGCCGCCCGTGCTTCTTTTTCAGTCTAGTCATAATCATAAATCATTTATTTGCTAGAATGCAGTATTACAATAATGACAGGTAGTATTAAAGTTGGTAGTAAAATTGAATTAGGTAGGTCCGTACATTCTGCCTTACTAAGCATGCAATATTTTTTGGAAATCACATGTTGATTTTGTACGAAAAGCTGAGATTTATCAATAGTTAGATAGGAAAGTAGTCTTTATTCTTTAACTAACAAGAGTCCTTTCCTATCTAACTTTTCTATGAGATACAACGTTAAAAAAAGTAAAGGGACGATATTGAAATATCAGCTACCAGATAATATTCTCCGAATGCTTTATTTATCTCAAGCTCACTCAATAATAAGCTGTGGAATTTGTTGGTAGAAAGCGACGTGCGGAACATATTTAGAAGAAATATATATAGAATCCAACTCTCATTACTAAGATTATTACACCATAGCTGTTGCGCGCGAATCCGTCCACGCAGAAAAATGAAATATAGCTTATGTCACTTGGGGTGAATGTAACTTTCCAATGGTGGAAGAATTTTTGAAACCGGCACAGTAGTTTTTGTAGCGTAGTGTAGTGCAACTTGTCTGGGCCCTCAGAGCTCGAGAAGAAACGCCGCAACAAACTCAACAGTCAGTTGTTTTTAAAATATTGCATTTTGAAAGTTTCTTGTAGCGTTGACATTATACAGGATGCCTCTAACCTTGGGGCTACAAATGCACGGGGCGTTTCTTCTCCTGAAACTGAACTACTTTTGTTCTGTAAGTTGTTCAAGATATGTCCAACTTAAATTAAAATAAAAAGGCAAATGTAATTTTCAATGTACGCGATCCAATTCTCCATTTTCCTTTAGCCCTCGTACCAAGGAAATGTCGCCCCCGTACCATGAGATAGTGATTATATGGCCATGATTGAATACACTAATTTTACAATGAGACTTTAACATCAATTAGTTTAACTTAAGTTATTTTTAATAATGCAGAACAAAAGTAGTTCAGTTTATCGAGTAGAATCGAGCGTTGCATTTAAAGCGCCAAGAGGCAACCTGTATAAACAATTAAAAAAGAAACAGGTTTTGTATTGGTTATTTCTTTGAGGTGTAAATTATACTATTACCAGACAGGTGACGCCGGACGGACAGCAATGGCTTCATTTGGTTACGCAACTCTAAAATAAAGTAAACAATGTAATACCATACACATCAGGTGACTTTTTAGAGTTGTAGGTGGTATCATAAATGAACTAATCTATACGTCAAATTCCGTTTACGTGTGCACAGTGAATGAACGTGGGCGACATTATGATGAATAACGTTTATTATTAGTTTCAAAATAATTCTAAATATAGTTACGTGTGATCAATATTTGTTTTGGCTGTGTTGAGTTCCCGTAGACAGGTATACTCTTACATATAAACATCCTATACAACGTGGAAATGCTGCCAGCATCTGTGGTACTTCACATTGGAGGCCCTCTGCGTTTACCCGACTGCACAACGCAAAGGAGGGAAATGTGTTTATGTCATTTAGTACCTATTAATGTTTAGTGTAGTTTTCTAAGCATCAAAGTATCTTAGATTCAATTTCCAAAGCAGGTTCATTCGTTTTTTCTAAAGCGTAAATAAACTAGCAATAAAAATTGCAGAAGGTGGTTGCTGTCTCACTTTAACTTTAGTGCTAGAGCAAGAAGCACAATTTAACCGTCTTTTTCTAAACTTTTAAGTTCGCTTTAGTAATGAGGTTGTGATTGCTACAGGAGTTTTATTTAACATGTCTTTCATAAATTAAAGTAATAACTAATCCTAATAAATACATACCCAAGATCCCGGGCTAGATCTATTCCACAATTTTATTTATCAGTAAACTAATTATCGTTTTTTTACGTAATCTAAGGTGTAGTTATACCTAATTACCAGGGCAGGGATCGGAAATTCGGATCGATATTTACCTAAAGTTGGCAAAATCCCGGAAAAAGGTAAGCGAATAAGGCGTCGGCTTCATGAAATTATTATTTTAATAATATAATTTCCGGGATTCTGGGATTCTACAAAACGTTAATTTTTATTATTTTACATTTAGGATAAAAAGTTCCGTCAATTTGCTCCTCAAACTTCGTTAAGTTAGGTTAGCTGAGGTACCTGTAAATTAAATAACATTTATGGTAAATCTTTATTTGAAAAATAACTTCAAATAGTGAATGGATTTATGAACGCGTAATTTATTGATTCCGAAATCCCGGGAATTTTATTAATAAATGAATATTGAGTCCGCCTCCATACAGCTGAACAACAACACCGCCGCCAAAGATTAGGTAAATATCGATCCGAATTTCCGATCCCTGCTAATTACTTAACTCGAATAGTAGATTGAATGATGATTGATGAACGATTGTATTACCCAGCAAAAAAATGTTGCCGTACAAAAGAATTATGTCAAACGTTCAATCATTTCAACTTACTTTTATAGTATTATTATAGGACTGGAAAAAAGTAGTAAGTACCTAAAGACTGTACACGATAAAATCTGGCCATGCATGATCTGGTGTATCTTTGCGATGAATGCATATTTTCAAGCAGTTTTTTTTTAATATGTTGTATAATTATAATACTATATAATTAAATAAAATCGTATCATAATGTATGGGTATGTGTTAGTTTTCGCCAAATATATTCTATCATACCTTTCATCTCTTGTACAGCGTTTTTTGACAATATTCACTCACTTCCTGCTTCTACGCCACAACAGTATTTATATTGTTACAAGCAGTTTTACCCACAATAGAATGTCGTCTTACGAAAAAAATACTTTTTGAAACTCATTTCTATTTGTAGTAGTCAGGAAGACTTTTTACTCCAAGCACTGAAAGTTGTTTTTGTATGGGAGGCATTTATTTGTCAAAAAGTCAAATTCGCCAAAGTTAAAAAACCTCAGAACTATCTTAATCTGAATATAATCAGGAAAGTTTTAACTATTGTGGTAAGATAATTTAATAAGGTATAATTTGGCTTGTATAATTAATAATAATAAAATGTTTTAAAACGGAGAATTTGGTAAGACTGTCAGAAGATCGTGTACAAAAAAATAAAGGTACTGTGGATTATATAAGGGTCTAAGATACAGACGCTCTTACATTTTATTATGATTGTATTTTTATTATGTAGTTTCATAACCACTGACTATTACAAAAAAGTGCTGCTTGAAAATTAGCATTCATTAAAAAAATACACCAGATCATGCATGGCCAGATTTTATCGTGTACAGTCTTTAATAAGAAAATGTGTGTTAAATTGTATGACATCACTGACAGCACAAAACAAGATGTGGATGCCATTAAATTATTCATTAAGTAGTAATTATTCCCGAAACTGTTTTAGTCTCGATTAAATGGCGATTGATTCTAAGAATAAAATTGACCCTCGTTTAGTTGAATCCGCCCAGTGATCTATGTTTACGTTACGAAAATTGAATTGAGAATTCAAAACTAACTTCTTTTTTTAGGTAGGTCAGTCTAACTGAAGTCGGCTTATGGTTAAAACCATTGTGGGAAGCCAACTTCCCTTGGACATTCCTATATTTAAACCTACATATGCTTCGTCATAGTCGCTCAACTATCTTAATCGAGATATCTTGTCGCCACCTTTGAAATAGGTACCGTAAAGCAGTTCCGGTGGCCATGTGTGGTCCTCATCTCCAGTTCCACTTCACCAAATAGCGCTATCCAAGGGCAAATGCACGGGTTGGTATGAAAAATACCCAAATCGCTATAATATTTGAGGAATTCCCTCGACTTCTTCAAAAACCCATCGTCAGATCCTGACGTGTTGATAATGGGACCAACTAAAAAGTAGTTTTGTTAAGTATACAAAAAAAAATGGACCAGCGGTCTTTGAGTACCTAATACATAAACATAAAAAAAAAATATGTGTAAGTATGTTAAAATGGCCATTAAGTAGTAAAAGTGGTAAATTATGATAGAATAATTCAAAATAGACATGTTTTGTTAAGTAATGTAATACTCTTAAGTGCATTGGAGCCGAGATATTTAATATTCTTGCGTACTTTTAGTACCAACAACTGAAAATTTAAATCGTAAATATCTCGGCTCCGATATTATTAAACGCTATAAATTATATACATCTATGTGTATTCCGAGGTCCTCTAAATAACTATGAAAAAATCATTCGTGGCCGCTGAAAAAAATAATGACAATATTCTTCAAACAAATTTACCCAATGCATCTCATCGAAAGCCTAATATAAAGCCAGTTAACTTTTGAAATGGCTAAAGCTTTCTCAATTATATTTTTATAAAATTTGTATCTCATTAGTGTATAATAAAATTATCATTATTTTCTATAATATTAATATTATTAATTATTTATTTATTTATCCTCTCACTAGTAGTGAAAAACACCAAATACGTACTTTCCAGCCTCTGCAATAATGTTAGTACTATTCCGAACAGATGGAGCGATAATAAACTATTCCCTCTCTGTCCCTAAATTTTGGCCAAAATTCAACAATAATATATTTTCTTTAACAACATCCAACATCACAAAACGAAACATCTCAATGAAATATCTCTCGGAATGAATAAAATGTATTTGTTAGCAGCAATTATCCACAGTGGACATAGATGTATTAATATTTTCAGTGTTTAGAAAAGTTATAGTTAATATATCTACCTACGTAAAAAAAAAACCGTTATTTTTTATTTTATTTATGTATTAACACATTTTACACGGCATTACAATATTCCTTTGCGCCGAGAAAACCGATCGATGCCATACAATTTACTTATTTTAATGCAGAAATGGGTAAGATTTATGGGTAATATTAATATGACACTTCGTTAGTACGCTTCGGTTGCATATTGTAATCAAAGACACTTACGTAAGGTGTCATTTAATTGGATAAGCATCAACCTAGATGTTATAAAAATAGATTTCAGCATTAGTCACTTACAATAAGTAAGACTAGCTGTCCGCGAACCTTTTTTTAACCACAGACAAAAAAGGGTGTTATAAGTTTGATCGCTACGTGTATGTGTTCCGTTTGGTCAAAACATTTTTCGACAAATGAATCATTTCCCAAATTTTAATATCCCAATAATTTGTTTCCCGTCGCAGTTTTTTTTTTATGTCGTCACAAGTGTAACCTAACCTAAAAGACGTAGCAAGCGGTTTCGATATCCCGGATATAAACCAAAATAATACAAAATGCTTTTTGGGAAATGAAAATTTGTGAAAAGATACATTTGACCAAAAATATTTATGGCCAAACGGCAGGCCCCCGTGTGTGTGCGCATGTAAACCGTAAACCGATTTTTTAGTTGAAAACTGGTTTTCTAGCGGTGGTTTTTAGCTAGGTTTCATGGAAATCGGTTGGGCCGAATCTGCAAGTAGGGGTCCCCATTATATCGGGTTTTTTTATCTACAGCTTGAACTCAGTTACTTACACATCGCTAACTCGAGGCATTTAGCTAGCACTTGACAGTTTCTAACAGACTAGTGATGTGACAATGTTCTTCCTGTACCTACGAGTCGAGAAAAGGAAACAAATTGGAATAATAGTATTTTTCGTAATCGTGTTATAATACAGAGCTTTTTAGTCGAGTACCGTGTTTAGGCCACGAAGCTTGCTGAGTGGCCTAAGTAAGGTACGAGATTAAAAAGCTTAATTATGACACTATTGTGAACAACACTTTTTGCACGAGTTCATTAAAATTAATAATGTAAGTCATTAATACGAGTATATAAGGGCCACTTGCACGCAGAATTTAACCCTGGGTTAAGGCGCTAACTCGAGTTAGTAGACGTCAGATTCATACGAAAACTGTCCTTTTAACTCGAGTTAGTGTCTTAGCCCAGGGTTAAACTTTTCGTGCAAGTGGCCCTAAGAAAACTAAAAGTAGATTTTTGACAGATGATGCGACGCTGCTACGTTCCGAAACGACACAGATTGGCAATTTTGTATCGGATCGAGGCTCCTTAAACAAGGACACATATAATAATATGGAAATCCGAAGTTCTATTTTCAAATTTTTTTCGGTTGTCTAGAGCGTATCGAAATAGTTATTTCGGTTGTTTCGGAAGTAACATCTAGACTATTCAACGATGAAAAGAAGTGACGTTACAGTATTCTCTATGAAATCGTAATACCTACACACATTTTAATCGACGAGTACAAAAAAGTATTTTCAATCGTTTAACGACATTCGTGATAAACCATTAATATTTGTTCTAAATTGTTACAAGCAGTCTCAGTCTTCTACTTGAGAAAATCCACTTTGTGTTAGAAAATTTTACCTTGTCACCTTGTAGTAGGAGTTCTGGATGCTCTTTAATGATTTTCTCCATTATTTAGAAAAAAACTGTGTTTCGCGACACGTCTCGTAATAATTATTACGAGTAAGTAAATGAATGACCATATCATTGACATTGACATTGAGGTTTTTAAATTAGTGATCGAACATACTTCGTCATTATGTTAAGACCACGTAGGTACCTAATATTAATTTATTATTTTATCTTTAAATCTGAAAAGACACTTAGAAAACTCGTCTCATCACTGATCTGTCAAGTGCTACCTAAATGTCACGATTTAGCGATGTGTAGACTTATATATGTCGGAGTGGAGCCATCTATCAGAAGGCTAAAGCAACAAGTGGCGCCACCTAGTAGTCTAGTTGATTTGATTGTCGATTTAAAACAAGGAAACGTCAGGTAGTTGCCTGGGTGAAATCAGAGATGGCGTTGCGTATCGTCACGGTTGACAGTGACAGCTCATCAACGAGAACTGACAGTTGAAATATGGCGGGAACAGGCCAGCGGGCGGCCATTATGGTGGAGACATTGGAACTGGGCGGTCGTGACGTGACGCCATCTTTGGGATCACCGCGTTTCTTTGGTCATGGTGAATCATCATTGTTAATCCGTTTAAATTAAAGCAATCACGTGTTATTTTGTAATAAAGTTAAGTGTGATAATTACAACCATTGATCAGCTATCTGGACGTGTTCTCATTTTGTCGCCCACGCGTGTATCTACCCCCAAATATGGACGATAATGAAGATGGTCGTTTTCACGACAGTGCGAGTACGGAAAAAGGCTCTGGTGTTCCACCAGCAGATCAGGGCCTTCCTCATCATTCGTCATCAGATGTGGGATGTAATCAGCGCCCAGAAGATGTGAATATGTGGAGATTACTCATGGAACCCGCGACGAGAAGACTGAATCTGACGCCAAGCGATTCAAACCATCGACGCCATTAAAATGTTTCAACTGTGGGAAATTGGGCCACCGTGCGGCTTCGTGTAGGTCGAAGAAGGATGGAAGAAAGGATTACCGTGCCGTCGCATCTGCCAACACGAGCTCAAGCAACTCATCGGGATATTTCAAGCCGGCATCTACCCTCACATGCTACAAATGCGGACAGCCGGGACACATCGCCACTCGTTGTTCTTCGTCGGACACCAAGGCAGGCGGGGCTGCTGCCAGCTCTTCAGCGGAGCGACGCGTCGACTTATGCGTCGTCAACGCACCATCTGGGACTCTTAGTCATTTTGGTGAGCGCATTTTATTTTATTATGATTTATTATGACTCTGGATCAGAATGTTCACTCGTTAAGGAGACTGCCAGTTGTAAGTTACATGGAAAGCGGTTTAATAATGTTGTGTCTTTAACTAGTATTGGGCAGTCAAGCGTTAATAATTGTGTTCAGATTTTGGCTACCATTGAAATTGATTCAATTACGCTCGAAGTATTGTTTCATGTTCTGCCCGATCATTACTTGCGCAGCGATGTTATGATAGGTAGAGAGATTGTTGGCCAAGGCTTAGGTATTAGTATGACAGCCGATCGCTTGCAGTTTAATAAAGTTAAGGTTAAGGTTAGAGTCATGTGTCGAGTCTCATGCCCCTGTCTCATTCGATAACATTGACACAGACATTTTGGACAAAGACAAGCACAAATTACTGTCGCTATTAAACGATTTTAAACCCAGTTTTATCGAAGGTACCCCAACAAAAGCTGCTAATGTAGAGCCCATGCAAAAACGTATGAACTCCGGTCAGGTTTGCTGCATCGTAAGGTACAAAGGAACGGTAGGACTAGGTGTTGCCTATACTCCCCAGAGCGTTACGTTGGTCCGTTATTAGCTCGACCCATAATGCATTAGTTCACCTGGGGTGAAAGAAAACCCTTGAGAAGGTTTTTGATCAGTATTGGTTCGAACATTATGACGAAGTATGTTCGAAAATTTGTCGGAAATTGTGCTACGTGCAAAGTAGCCAAATCTAATTCGGGCAAGGTGCATACGGAGCTTCACCCTATTCCAAAAATTGCAGTGCCATGGCATATGGTGCATATTGATGCCACAGGCAAACTTAGTGGGAAAAACGATAAAAAGGAATACGTGTTCGTTTTAATCGACGCATTCACTAAGTTTGTCCTGTTGCATCATACTACAAACATCGATACGGTGAGCAGTATAAGGGCTATGAAAATGAGTGTATCGATTTTTGGAGCTCCGACTCGTGTCATCGCCGACCAAGGTCGTTGCTTCGCGAGTGCCGAGTTTCGCGAGTTTTGTAACTCGAACAATATGGACTTGCACTTGATAGCAACGGGTAGCGCACGGGCAAACGGGCAGGTAGAGCGAGTCATGAGCACTTTGAAAAACATGTTGACGGCTATAGAGACTGACGGTGAGCGCTCATGGCAAGATGCACTTTCTGATATACAGTTGGCATTAAATTGCAGTGTTAATAGAGTCACGAAGTATAGTCCATTACAGCTGATGGTAGGCAAGGTAGCTAGGCCTCTTGATCTCATGTTAATGGAAGAGACTGATCCAAGCTTCGACTTGGCCGAGGCTAGGGAGCAAGCCGTTATGAATATTGACAAAAACGCGACTTTATGATAAGGCCAGGTTTGATAGATCAAAAGCTCAAGTCCGTAATTTCACGTTGGGTGAATACGTTCTGTTGAAAAATGAAGAACGTAATCAGACCAAGCTGGATCCCAAGTTTAGAGGGCCTTTTAAGATTGTAGAGATTTTGGATGGGGACCGTTATAGGTTTCAGGCGCTAAATTCCAAGCGTAGTTGTAAGTATGCCCATGATCGCTTACGAAGTATGCCACAACAATATGAAGTACCAGAAGTTGAGATTGACGTATCTGATCCGGAGTGATAGTAAAAGATTTCTGATGAAATGTGTTATTGTGTCAGTAGTATAATGATTATGTGTTGTTGGTATGCCGTTACGTTTTCGATGGTAAGGAAGAGCACAGGTGTGCTGTTGCCTTGGGCAATTAATTGGTGAGTGTACCTTTACCAGTCCAAAAGTAACGAAGGTGGTGTTCCGTTACCTTAGAGGTAATGATGATTTATTGTGTGTGTGTACCTACAGTTTGGCTGTAGATGGTGTACCTACAGTGTGACTGTGGATGGTGTTCCGTTACCTTAGAGGTAATGATGATTTATTGTGTGTGTGTACCTACAGTTTGGCTGTAGATGGTGTACCTACAGTGTGACTGTGGATGGTGTTCCGTTACCTTAGAGGTAATGATGATTTATTGTGTGTGTGTACCTACAGTTTGGCTGTAGATGGTGTACCTACAGTGTGACTGTGGATGGTGTTCCTACAGACCTCACTCAGGTTGTAGATGATGATGAGAGTGCCTATAGATGATCGTGTGCTCACGATGTGTTGATTGTTTGTATTGGGTGCTATAGAAATTAAATGTGTTTTCTATAATGGTGTGTTTCGTTCATTCTTATCCCTTAAATGGGGTCAGAATAGGCCGAGCATGTCAGAGGCTCCTTGTTTGGTTTTCTTTCACAGATAAGTCCCACGAGGACGTGTGACGAGCAGGACGGCCGTGTCGGAGTGGAGCCATCTATCAGAAGGCTAAAGCAACAAGTGGCGCCACCTAGTAGTCTAGTTGATTTGATTGTCGATTTAAAACAAGGAAACGTCAGGTAGTTGCCTGGGTGAAATCAGAGATGGCGTTGCGTATCGTCACGGTTGACAGTGACAGCTCATCAACGAGAACTGACAGTTGAAATATGGCGGGAACAGGCCAGCGGGCGGCCATTATGGTGGAGACATTGGAACTGGGCGGTCGTGACGTGACGCCATCTTTGGGATCACCGCGTTTCTTTGGTCATGGTGAATCATCATTGTTAATCCGTTTAAATTAAAGCAATCACGTGTTATTTTGTAATAAAGTTAAGTGTGATAATTACAACCATTGATCAGCTATCTGGACGTGATCTCATTTTGTCGCCCACGCGTGTATCTACCCCCAAATATGGACGATAATGAAGATGGTCGTTTTCACGACAGTGCGAGTACGGAAAAAGGCTCTGGTGTTCCACCAGCAGATCAGGGCCTTCCTCCTCATTCGTCATATACAATGTAGAATGACAGACTGAACCAGCAAATAGAAAAATGTGATTAATTTTTCTTCGAATCGAGGAGCTCCGAACTTAAATCGTTAAAGGTGCGATCATCTTTATCGTCCACGAAATACGTGACATTGCGTCATGTCATGTTCCAGGGAACATCGCCTTTCAGCAATATTCGCTTTATGGACAGTAACGTTTAATGGCAGTTAGAATAGTAGTTAACGTGCCGAGCGACAGTCTGCCGTATCAACAAAGAACTAACTGCAATGTATAATCTAAATTCTATACTCTATTAGTAACCGTATAAAATTTAAAATGCTTACACTATTACTTTGAGTTAGTTTCTTTGGTAGGACTATACGGAAGATAATTTTTTCAAGTTTTTAGGATTTGCGGTTCATTCTGGACATTGTTGTAACAATGACGCCTAAAACAATGATTTGTACCGACTTAAGGGTCTTTTACTATCGTAATCGGAGTAGTTTATCAAAGAATATACAGCTACTGATAAATATGTGAATTCATGTTTTTTTTTTGTCATTATTTCGACTACAGCTTGTTCTTTGATTTTATTCTTACTGTCAATTTTACTTCTCGGTCTGTATATGTACATAATTATCCTTATTTCTTATTATTATGTGATAAAGAATAATCTAGTTTTCAATATTAACTCAATATGCCTACCTACTTTTCGGTAGGTAGTTAAGACTGCGCCGAGCGTACGCCGGATGTATTACGGTGGCGCCCGCATTACTATTATTGTGTTTTCTAATAAAGTAAAGTATTTTCTTGAAATTGGATGGTAAGTTTTTGTACTACAAATGAAAACACAACTTATAGGGTATATCACATAGTTTAATAACAATTCACCTCCGTGTTATCAACTTAACGGAAAACCTTTCCCGTTAAGGTGACTACTCAAAGGGTAATTGTTATTAAAGTTTGTTACTTATCCTATAAGTTGTGTTTTTACTTGCGCTTCAAAAACGTATCGTCTGATTGCAAGGAAATTCTTTAGTTAATTAGAAAACACAATTATAGAGTAATGAGGGCGCCATTGGACGCTCGACGTTTGCTCGGTGCAGTCTTAATATTAAAGTTATTTTATTCTTGTATTTCACAGCAAAGCCAACAATATTTATATATAACTAAGATACCTAATTAAAAGTTTCGAGAGCACTTTGTAATCGCATTAAAAACAAATGTAAACAAACAGGTACCAGTACAAAACGCTAATATTTGATATCAGCCCAGCTTTCAAGGTTCGAATAATTTAATAATGAAATAATTGTCAGAGAGATGAATAGTTTGTTTCCTCAAATGTTATTGATTTCGAAGATACGTCTTGATTATTAGTTGGTGGGTTGGTCGTGTTTTAATGAAGTTTGCGCCTCTAGTTAGTTTACTTAAATGATTCGAGGTGATAAATGTGTTCTATTGCGAAACGCAAGAATGAGTGCTGTTAAAAGGTCGTTAAGAACAATGGTTGCTTGCAAATGATATTGATGAGGATGAGGACCAGCACGGAGCACCAATCCGGCACGAAGAGGTGAGCTAAATAAATAAATAAAATAAATATCAGGGGACAATGTCACACCAATTGACCTAGTCCCAAACTAAGCTCAAGGCTTCTATTATGGGTACTAGACAACGATATAAATACTAGACAACGATATAAATACTTATATAGAGAAATATATACTTAAATAATAATATATAGAAAACATCCATGACTCAGGAACAAATATTCGCGCTCATCACACTAATATCTGCCCTTACCGGGATTTGAACTCAGGACCGCTAGCTTCGTAGGCAGGGTCACTACCAACTAGGCCAGCGCGTCGTCGTCAGCTATTTCTATTGAGTACTTCATTGGAAACTACATAGCGTACGTGCCCTGGAGTTTACGACAAATAATTGTATCTTCGTGGAACTATCGTAGTTTAAGAAGACCGAAGACGGAAGAAACTTTAGCAGAGTGAGCGGTGTGCGTAAGAGGACTGGCGTAAACGCGGGGTAGACTAGCAATATTGCAGAAGTTCACTGCTGTCTCGCTCTAACTTTCAAGTATAAGTAGAAGCAGTATAAGACAGCAAAATGGTGCTTCCGGCTCTAGAACCTAAGTTAGTGTAAAACGGCAATCAACCTCTGCAATTTTGATTGGTATAGTCTACGTCGCGCGTAGACTGCTGGTTCTCCAGCAAGACCCTGGATGACAGACTGCGGCCCAGGTAATTACAGGTTACTGTCATCCTTGCTGATCTGCCTGGTCGACTTAGCAGGACTAGCAGGTGACTAAAGAGCTGGTAGTGTCCTCTCTCGGCGAACAAGCATAGCTATTTAAAGAGGAAATGCTGTCAGTTTCAACGGCGCAACGACACGGGGGCTTATTTTAGATGTTTTTATTTAGTTTAATTTTTAAGTATATTGAATTTTTAACATTAGTTTAGATTATTTACTTAATATCAAGTATTTATTAAAGTTCTTGTATTTTGTTTTCTTTAAAATAATAAAATAAATATTAATATTTTAAAAGTCCCTATAGTTAGCCGCAGTTTTTACTGTTTCTTGAAAGATTTTGTTTGTTAAACTAAGTAGCTGAATTAATACTCATTGTATTCAAATGAAGCGTCAGTTGCTTTGCAAAGCATTTATGTTGCTGTATTTGTAAAGATAATTAAAGAGTTTAAATTTATTTTGTGACCTTTGGAGTGCCTCTAACATGTCTGTCGGCACATTTGCATTTACCTAAAAGCTGAAACCGCGTATGCATGGGTTTATATTACGTACTAATTTGTTAGTTTTCACGGCCGTGCCTTTCAAAGCAACTTCGATTCTTGAGAATTGTATTTGCGTCGGTGATACTGCTTAATCGCGTAACTATAAATTTATTCGAAAACAAAATAAAGCTTATCATCTTAATGAAAAGGTGCATTTTGCTCGTTATTAGAAATGTTACTTACGCGGTTTTGTAGTTTCACTCGAGTTTTGTTGCTGATTGATACCAGCAACACTGTAAGTAGGTACTAGAAACGCCCGCGACTTTGTACGCTTAGAATTAGTTATATTTCTTCCCGTTGGGGGTAAATTTTCGATAAATCCTTTTCCTTGGTACCCAAAAAATATTCCCTCCAAAGTTCGAGTTTCTAAGGTCTGACAGCTTAGGCTGTCCGGTTGTGTGTAGGTACCTGTACCTAAGTCATGAAAATGTTTTGGACTCCGTGCTGAAAATAAAACATAGCCTATCTTACTCACGGATAATGTAGTATTCTAATGGTGAAATAATTTGTGAAATGGCTTCAATAATTTTTGAGTTTATTCGTTTCAAACATGCAAAAATACAAATCTTTCCTCTTTATAAGTAATAGGTATCTATTAGGTCTATGAAACTGGCACTTTATATGGCAAAAATATAACCATAATATACCCATTTTCCAAGCTTTTTCACCTTTACAATTTGTTTCAGGTGAATTAAAACTGTTTTATCAGTGATTAAATAAATAAATAATCACTCACATAACACTGAAGCCTGCCGCCAATTCTGACGTACCTGTCTACTTTGCGATGGATCGCTGTCACGATAACTGTTAATTCTTGTTTTTTATTTAGGTCAACATTTCCAGAACGAAAACGTTTGAACCAAAAAAGTACAGTGTTTTCTTTTACATTAGCTGCCTAATGCCTCATACATCATTAATCCTTTGAGCAGTTTCTGCAGCACTGGTGCCACGGTGGAACTCGTATTCGTAAACGCGATATTTAAAATTTTCCATATTGTTAACAGAATGATGTCAAAGAAAAAATAAATGACGCGATAACAAATGAATCGCTAAATTCGAAGCACATACACGAGCTAAAATTTGAAATAAATTTGAATTTAGAATTCTTAGCCAAACACCAGATAAGTATTTTGAACCAAAGTGGCCAGTTAACTAGTTAACAAAGAAACCCAATGTTATTTTATTAGTGTAGATAAGTAGGTATACATTGACGACGGCCTACCAATAACTGTTTTGTAGGTAAGTACCGAATTTACCGCTGCTGTCAAGGCAATAATAAAATGAACATACCTTCCGTTTGGGAAGTAGAATCCGTGTAAACTAAATGTGTTTGAGATTTTAGTACTTATGAGACCTGTTAGTGCGTATGAACTAGCTAACGTGTCCTTGACTTTGGTTGTTAGGCCCACTTCATTTCGACGCTCTGTCAGGCTACCTAACACCGTCTAATGTCTATGAGCACACGGGTCAGCTTATTGATTTATTAGGCTAGCTAAATAGGCACATGACATTTTTAACATAGAGGTAGGCAAGCATAGAGGGAGGATAAAAACGGCTAATAGAATAGTACTCTTCGCACTTGTTACAAATGCCCTTCGTTAAAAAGGGTCGTCTATATTATGACCGCTTCCGATTGAATTTCAAAAGTATACCACTTTTTAGATGTGACTCTGCATTAGTCTGCGTAAGTTTGCAGTCTGTGATGTACAAGTTGTGTTGTACACAGAAGAAAAAGGTGGTACGCTTGACATTTGGCTACACGGGATCTATACTACACCTGTGATTTTTAAATACCTAATGCATAAATTCTACAGAATGCCGCAGTACACATCTAAATTATAGGTAGGTATGGTATAAATTAGAGCCCATGTATTAAGTTGGCGAGAATTACCGATATAAGTATAGCAGCGTCGGAATGAGTAAGGTCGTGGGGCTGTCTCCACGCCGCAACTGGAATTTGAACCCAGTATTTCTCTTATTCAGTTGATTAAGTGGCATGCTTCTTTTGTAAGTTAAATCGCAGGCGAATAAAGATATTATTTACATAAATTAATAAAACACATAATAGTTTGAGTTGCGGACGGTGTTGTAGCTTGAGATGAGGTTCTTTTTTTCTTCGGTTGTGAATATAGTACGTGATTCAAATATCAAAATAGTGTGACTAAAATACTTTGCGGCGTTGAATTTTGCTGTATTAATTTCTAGCTAGTAGCTCCCTCATTATTACTTTTAGGGTGAGGACCAAAAAATTGGACCGCAGTTAAGCGCAGTTAACCATACAAAAACCAAGATGAAAAAAGTTCCGTTGTGCGACGAAAAGTATCCCTACACATGGCTAATTGTCGTGACACAACGGAAAAGTTTCATAGAACATTTTATTGATTGAGTTCGCTTGGCCAACTTTTATTGCTAAAAAGGAGACGTCATCATTTACCTACTCAATTGTTCGAAGAAGCACTATTTGTTATTAAACTGAATTTGCAATGTAGGTAAGCAATAAGCATAAAATAAACAACATTGCTAATAATTTGACTCGTGATACCAACTAAACGAAAAAAATCTGTAGAGCTAAATAATATTCTTGACTCAAGAGAACGGTTACTTTGATTTTGAGGTCGGGCGTGTTACATTTCTAAAATAACTAAAATCTGGGTTTTGATTTGGAAATGAATAACTAATGGTAGTAGGTAATTGGCTTTTTTTAAAGTGTCTAAAACAATTTGGGCTTTTGACTCAAGAAAACTGATCTCTAACCGGACTCCATAGTTCCGTGGACATAATCTTTTAAATAAGAGCTTTGTCCTGCTAACTTTACTAATCAATTTAAAAAAAAAAAGACTTATGTGATTGATTAATTATATGCCATTAAGAAGGTCCTGCGAGCGTTTTCCGCCTCCATAATCTAAAAAAGAATCTAACCTAGCATTCCTAGCAATTAACTGATAAAATATATCGTATATACATATGTATATGATTCTAATAAAATGTATACAAAAAAAATAAGTTTCTTAAATGGAGACCCACTTTATTACCTAAGTATATTCAAGTGTCTTTAAAAAATACTTTTCACTTTGTAATTAGGCACCCTACAAAAAGTTTTCTAGTAGGTACTCTAACCATAGTTGGTGTCAAAGATTATTTTAATCCTTGATAGAAATGGGACACAACGGTATAAAAAAAAAACTCAAATCTGACGAGTTTCTCGCTGACTGTACATTTTATCAAAAATCTGTGAATGTCGATTGTCATCACTTAAAAAGTTAGTAAAGGTCTCCTAAGAGCATTCTCACGTGGCAGCAAGGGATCTAGTAGCTGCGCTTACGCACCATCTTAACATGCCCTGTATACAGCTGTTTAAAATTAGGACGGAACGACACACGGACAGAAAGCGGAGGCATATCACAATAGGGTCCCGTAGGACGATTTCGGGTACGGCACTCTAAAAATCGATGTTTGAATATAGACTCGACACTACTAAATAGATTCAGCTCTCAATTTTTGGACCATTTCAACACATCGTTGCTTAAATTCAAAAGCGACACAAACCAAAATGTATTTGTGTTGCATTTAAAATCGGAACGCTATGTACTTTTAGTTTTAAAACAAACTATGTTTGTTTTTGATATGTGGCGCTTTTGTATTTAAGCAGCAACATAGTTCTTAATGGTCTCGGCGCTTTTTGTTGCACAAGCAAAGAAAAATGTTAATGATTTACTCGTGCCGTATCTGTTGACACGAGTACCCTTACCATGAGTTACAATTAACGACGTACTCGCTAGCGAGTCGAAGCTCTGTCCTTCGCATACATCGCAAGTGTTTTTATAGAGTGCAAGGGACAGAGCATTCGACTCGCTAGCGAGTACGGTATTTTATAACAGGGCGTTTTAAAAGAAAGTGTGCCTACATAGTTAATAGTTAAGAACAAAAATTAAGAAAATTTAACTTTTCCGTTGCGTCACGAAAATTAGTCATAGATTTAAAAATTAAGGTTATTTTCGTGACGCAACGGAAAAGTTATTTTTTTTTTAAATTTTTGTCCTTAACAATGTAGGTACCGTTTTTTTGGAAAACGCCCAGCACATGGTCCCTAAGGGTATAGTTAAATAATGCTTCGTGTTGCGTCGTTAGCTGCCACAAGCCAGCCACCTGGCTCTGACACGTTTAATAGAAGTACTTAGGTATCATACCATCTTCCTCAACCACAATCTAGTCAGCCTTTGACAAACAGGTTACAGTAGGTATAAAATGCATTTATTCAACAAGTTGATATGTTTCCCTATAAATTGCAACCGTTCAATAATTGCACTGTTTATGTTGTAACGCATGCGCGGTCGCGATTACTATAGCTGGGTGTTATTCTCTTAAAACAAGTCAAGTGCCAGTCGGAATCGCGCACCGAGGGTTCCGTATTTAAGATAATACGCTTGGCAGCCGCAAAAGAAAAAACTCATTTTGTGCTGAACTTTTTTTTTTGACTAGCCTAAATTTTAATACAGATTTTCAAAGTTTTTTGTTATATCTCAAAAACTGAAAATAATCATCATTCGGCTATTTGGAAAGGATGGATGAAAGAAGATTGACGAAAGTGTTATACAGATCGAAAGAGTGGAAGGGTCGGAAGGGGCCGCCCCAGGCGTACTTTTTCGAATAAAATTGGAGAAATACTAGGAAAGGGCCGAATTTTAAGTACCCGAAACCGACGTGCGTGCATGACTCGTTATATGAATGTGGAAGAAGCGAAAGAAATTTGTCAAGATCGTAACAAGTGGAAAGAAGTGGTCTCTGCCTAACCCTCTGGGAAACAGGCTTGATTTAATGTATGTATGTAAATAATTAACACTTCATTTTATTTATCCCATAAAGTATAAGTTATTATCTATACGTTAAGATTATTTACGAACGGTAATTTTTTTTTTAAAACAGTACGTCACAGAAAATTATATTAAAACAGTTTTAAAATGTGCAGAATGAGCACTTTTATTATGACATCCCATTTGCTACAATCAAACCACTTTCATTTTCAACCCCCATTCTAGACCCCTTTTCAATTATTTATACCTAAGTTAAGGATGAATTGCAAAAATATTGTACTTACATAGTTAAGGACTTAATTGAGACAACGTTACCTTTTTTCCATTGTTTCTCCATATAATTATATCTATGGCTAATCTTCGTTATACTAAGGAAAAAGTTAAGGATTTTTTAATTGAGCCTTTAACTATGTACAATGTTTTGTAATTCACCCTTAACTTAATTTTTTTTTCACTATAAAGAGATGCGATGAGATCGGAAGTGTAAGACTGCCTAATTGAGAATGCGCGCTAAAAAGTGTTTTGTTCGCTCTGACGGGACTACTTAAACTCGCCGCTGCGACACTCACTCGTTCGTTCGACCGACCGCGTTTTTAAGAGAATCACACCCCTGGTTATCATCAGCTGTCAGCCAGTCAGTATCAGAAGAGTTTGCAGTAGGTAATATAACGACGCGATAGCCTAGTTGGTAGTGACCCTGCCTACGAAGCTAGAGGTCCTGGGTTCAAATCCCAGTAAGGGCAGATATTTGTGTGATGAGCGAAAATATTTGTTTCTGAGTCATGGATGTTTTCTATGTATTTAAGTATATATTTCTCTATGTAAGTATTTATATCGTTGTCTAGAAGCCATAGTACAAGCCTAGAGCTTAGTTTGGGACTAGGTCAATTGGTGTGACATAGTCCCCTGATATTTATTTATTATTTTCCTATATAATATTAAGTACATTTTTTTTAACCATCTCCATTGAGTTACACTCATTATTTAGATCGAGATAAGCAGGTAATACGTACTTACATAAAATTTTCACGATAACATTAATTTACGGCTTGTGAAAAAATACAGAAATTGATTATGTTATTGTGTTATTGTAAAGCTTTGAATGGAAAATTACAGTTTTGTATGATGATTCTTTTTAATACGAAGTCTTTGTACATAACTGTACTCAATTTGTTCAACGAGGTACTTAGTAGCCCAGTCAGTACAGACTCAACAAGTCTGCTGTACAAACGGTGGAAAATTGTCAGTTTTTGATATATTTAGGTTAGGTTTTATAAAGATTCATAGGTTAAATTTCGATCTGGAATGTTAAAATAGTATGAAGTTGCTATGATTTTGATATGACATGTTTACTAACAGGCTTTTATATAACGGAGCCTTAGTCGTGATACTTTTCCTTTTAAGTTAATAGTAGTTTATGCAATAGTTGTATAAGAGAGGTCAAAAAATATGAGTGGCGTGTGTTACGAAGTGAGCCGAAGGCGAACATCGTAAAGGTAAGCGCCACGAGTGTTTTTTGACTTAGTTATACACCGTTGCATACAATACTTTTTCTACGACTAGGTTTCAAATGAAATGCAAAACTAAGCGAAAAAACTTACAAACTAACGAACGAAGTAAAGAACAACAAACGAGCGGGAAACAAGAAAATGACAAAATATGTGTCTATGGTTTACTTTGTTTTTAAATTGACGGAATGGAAAATAGAATTATTTACAATTCCAAAACATTTTAATTTGACCAATCAGAATACTTCACCAAATTAAATCCACCAATCACAATACACATCGACTGTCAAACGGAACGATAGGTTCTTTTAGGTACGTGTTACTCTTTAACTAATTTAAATCTTTTAAAAACACTTTGTATTTCGTATCATCAACCAATCAGAATACAGCTATTTTAAAATCGACCAATCAGGTACCTGAAATCATTTCTCAAAACATTAGGTGATTTATAGTCCCTATTTCACAATCGTTAAAATATGATTAAATCGATTATGCAACGCTAAGCTTTGGCAGCTGGCCGTATCGTTTTATCTCAAAAACGCACAAGTGCTGTTTTGGGGCATAGACAAGATAGACTTTTCTCTGGATTATTCTGCGGACATATTATGTATGTTCTTATATTAGTGTTCGTGACTATATAAATGACAGATAAAAGTACAGGAGTAGGAAAATATGTTAAATATATTTCAGAGTTATATTACTTGTAGTTTTGGTTTTAGTTGGATACTACATAAATGTTAAGCGCGTTAGTGCACGTCATAGGTACCTAATAAACTTCAAAACGAACTGAACTAAACCTCAAATCACAAGTATGACAATAACAATGGCAGTCATAATGACAAGGTTCTAAGTATGGTCAACATTTTTATTGTGTAAGTGTAACTCTAGCGTTAAATATTTCCCTCAAATCTAATAAAATATAATAACATAGTGATATTTTAAGAGCTATAATACGTCACCATGATGACATTAAGTAAAAAAAAATACAAATTTGCGGCGTAATACCTATCAATGTCCGTGGAGGTAGACGGACGGATAGACAGACAGACGGACATGGCGAAACTATAAATGTTTCTTGTTTACTACGAAGCCCTACAAAATTAACTTGAGAAAAGATTGAACGTACAGTCAACAGCATAAATAAGTGATCATTTATTCACCTTGTCACTTTAACGTCGTGTTTGAAATGTTATACAGTGAAGCGATTAAAAGCGACGAGGCACAGAAATGATCACTTATTTATGCTGTTGACTGTACCTACTTCAATAGGTAATTAAATCACGTCAAATAAGTCGCACCGCTAGATCAAAACAGTATCAACTCAAAATCCTTTCTAATTTTATTTCAAGCTCATAGAAGTTGTATTAAAGTTGATTTTTAAATACAGTTGTATTTTGAGTTACTACTGTTTTGATCCAGCATTGCGAAGTGTCAAACTGATCTACAGCAATTTCTTATAGGTTTAAGTACCTACCTACCTAATCGTACAAAAAGCATCTGTTAACTGTTAACTGACCAATATTGAGCCTTGATGTAAGCTGACAAGATTCATAAATGGTCAGTTAATTGTACGCTAATGATTCATAAAAAAATATCGAACCAATCATTAATGATGTTTTTGCTTTTAAGGTAAGTACCTAGTTGGTAATTGAATAAAGTTATTAAGTCAATACTTATCTACGTAACTAATTAAATAAAACTCAAAGGACATCATCCAGGGTTTCATACATTTTTGGATTAAACATAAAAGTGCCGGCCAAAAAAAAAAGAAGCTATATTCTGTTAGATCTTGTTTGCCTGAGCATTTGTTATTATGGCACCAAAGCTGTAGTACCAATATCCATAGTTTTATTCTAGTTAGAAAATTAAATATTTCGGTGAATTGAACTAACAAAAACTAATGAATTATTCTACCATACTTTACATTTGAACATGGTAACGGTAAGATACGGTGGTTTGGTGCCATAGTAAGAAATGCTTAGGCGGGTAAATTGTATCAGAATAAACCTTTTTTTTTTTGGCCGGCACTTTCACTTTTAGACCAAAATGGATGATTTCCTTTTTATTCATTAAAATAGGTAATGATATTATTTGGATGACTTGGACGCTTTTCTGAAGGTTTGGCCGAATTGCCACAGAGAGAGAGAGAGGGGTATAAATCAAGGGAGGAGGCCTTTGCCCAGCAGTGGGACACTATATTAGGCTAATATTTTTTTTGTTATTTTTGATATTTTTTTTTTGCGGCGAAAATGTTAAGTCCATTATGTTGTCATAATAAACTTCAAACTGAACATCAAATGACAAATATGACAATAACAATAGCAGTCACAATGACAAGGTTCTAAGTGTGCTCAACATATTTACTCGGTGACTGTGACTCCAGCGAAAATTACAATTTTCCTCTTTAATATTTCCTTAACGGTCCCTAATGTAAAAAAATTATAAAAAAATTAAAAAGCCCCCGACTAAAATAGTCTGTAAAAAGCCTCTAAAAAGTATAAAATAATAAGTACTGGCCTTATAAGTTTAATTATAAGTAGGTAGGTATTAATATTTTGATTCAAGCGTCTAATAAATAATAGTAATAAATAATTGATTGTGAGGAGGTTCCTCTCTCTGCAGCCCTAACCACCGGTAGTTTGAGCCATGCCCCGCTGCCGGCGGCACTCGTAGGTTAGGTTTTTTATAATGTTTATTTAATAATAGTACCTACCTACTGTTATTTTACTTTTATATTTCAATACTGATTGTAAAAAACCTAATTTACAGAATTTTTCATGAAAATCTGAATAATAATAATTTATATTATTTAAGTACTTAAATTTACACGATTATCACATTTCAATTAGAACCTACCTAATGGAATAACTAATATTTTATGTCCTTACCTATGAAATTGGCGTTTTATATGGACAATTGTATGGAAACGGTGGTTTTATACATTTAATTTTGCGGATTATTTAGTAACGTTAAATGCAAATCAAACAAAATTGTGTCAGGAATATTGGACACTAGAAGTAGTAGCTATATTAATATATTACACTTAATCTTAATTACAAAATAGTTAGCTTCATAAAACTCTGCGTAATTGAAACACTTGAACTCGCAGCACATGAAAAGAGTTCAGTTCATTGCACACTTTAATTTTAAACGTTGAGTTAGGAATTTAACCATATTTGTATCTAAAACCTTTGTTGTATAGTGTATAAATGAAATTTAAAAAGAATTTGGAAGTTAAAATTGAAATGAATAAATTCCGTACGAAATAAAACAAATAAAAAAACGCCAATTTCATAGGTAAGGACCCAATATAACATTCCACCTGTGTCACATGTGTTACTTACTACTAATCGTCCTATAGGTTTATAAGGCCCAATTACATCCCTATTTAGTTCCGGGAACACCTAAAAATTCCGAATTAAGTACCTTTGTCCGAATATTTCATTTGAGCGATTTTTCATTTTTCGTAGGTTAGGTTATTGGTGGGAACCAACAAAGTTTTCTAAACCTTGGTTTGCCTAAATTAACCTGAGGATTTTCTCACGGACTACATTTAAAAAAAAGACAAAAACAATAATGATGGTCTCTTGAGCTGCCCTAAGTGATCAATCCAACTTTTGGTCCTGGTTCCTTCAGAAGATATTGTTAACTTTTTTATAATAACAAAATTACATATAGTATACATTCATACATTAAATCACGCTTGTTTCCCAGAGGGGTAGGCAGAGACCACTTCTTTCCATTTGCTACGATCTTGACAAATTTCTTTCGCTTCTTCCACATACATCGAGTCATGCACGCACGGACGAACGTCGGTTTCGGGTACTTAAAATTCGGCCCTTTTCCAGTATTTCTCCGATTTGACTCGAAAAAATACGCCTAAGGCAGCCCCTTCCGACCCGTCCACTCATTTTCAATCTGTATATCTCTTTCGTCAATCTTCTTTCATCCATCCTTTCCAAATGACCGAACCATCGAACAAAATTAAAACTTCATATATGTAAGTTACCTTATTATAACCATTGCTGGCTGAGTAAAATCCTTTAATTGAAACCATCACTTAATCATAGTAACAACTGCTTCGGCGAGATCGTCACAGACTGGCGCGGCCACGGACGGTCGCGCGGCTTGGGCGGCGACTAAAGGCGAACTGGCGGCGGCGAGGCTGCCCGACGTTTGCCGGATAGACCAGCTTACTCCACTCTAGCTTCTGCCCTCGACTTCGTCCGCGTAGATTTCGATTCTGGTTATACGAGAACTTTTTAATTTTCCGGGATGAAAAGTATCCTAAATATGTGTTAATCCAGCTATCTCCACTCCAAATCGGTCCAGCCACATAAACTTCCGCAGTACTAATATTAAGTATAATTGGCATTGACCAAAAAAAATTACTCACGGTTTTTACTTTCTCATTCGAAAGAATAGGAAATTATAAGACACCAATTTTATTAATTTTGTATTTGACCCAGTAGTTTTGTTTTAATATCTTTATTTATTTAGCAGACATTTTACGGATGACATGATTATTTTAAATTTGCGTTAGCGTTTTCTAATAAATTACAACAATTAAATGATATCTAATGAAAAAAAGTGATTGTAATAGTGTATCAAAACATACTATATATTTCAAGCTGTTTTCGCCTAACCCGTAAGATACACCTAGGAGGACTTCAAGCCGAAAACGAAAGTCAAACAAAGGATATACTTTTGCCGAAATATCCAAAATAGATAAATATTTCAAAAACTTAACAATGCAGAACGGCTTTAAAACCCTATTCCTTGACATGGTTTTCGAATTGGAGTAATTGTAAAAATATGAACAATTCCAATTTCTGTGATATTAGTAGGATTAGTAGGATTAGTAGTATAATAGCTTATGCCAACGACTTCGTTCGCTTAGATTTCGATTAATATGTAAATTTATCAGTAGCACTATTAAATAATAAACAATAATAAAATGTTAAATAAATATTATCTGTAAGTTGACATGTCTTCTAGTGTACTTTGTTTATGCAAATCTTAAATGTAATTGCTCAAGAATTGACGATAATCTATTCTATTATATTCTATTCTATGGTTATTTTCTCGAGACCTTTTTCAAGATGAAAAGAGATTCAGCCATGGATGTGATATTAGGTATGTAAGCAGAAACAAATAAATATATTTTCTTTTCTATTTTCTATCCAGGGTATAAGCTATCTTCATTTCATCCAAAACCATCCAGCGAGAGACACACACACATATACACACATACATACACATACATACACAAACAATCACACAAACTTTGTCATTTATAATATTAATAGGATTTCAAACAGTTGCCATCACTCCACAGGTCAAAGTATTATCAACGCCAAACTAAACACTGCTTTGTTAAGGAGTGCAAAATAAACACGTAAGTATAGACTCATTCGGTAGTAGTTTTTTTAAGCCAACACGTTAACTTTAGCAAGGTTGACCTTTTTAACGTCAATGGTAAATATATCCGGGTTAACAGATAAAAAAAATACCTACGCATCCTTAAGATTTAAATTCGCGCGAATTTCAGCGCTATTGACGATTGAACGGTGTATGTGAAAAAAGGTAACAGGTAAAAGTATTGGATAGATAAAAACAGCTGGTGTAATGGTGACCCTTCATTCAAAAGCTGAAATCTCTTAAACGGCCAGACTGATTTTCATGTAACCTAGCTAAGAACCATTACTAGAAAACCTGCTTTCAATAAAAAGGTCCTGCCATAATTTCATTTTTGGCATGATACAAGCTTTTGCACGGCTCAGACACCATGTGCTTATGAAGACGAAACTAACGAGTTCCAACTCGGCGGGTGCATATAAAGTAGGTACAGCAAAGACCCGTCACCACCTTCCGACTCCATCATCAGATCAGCTCGATGGTGCCATACCTACTATTGCATTGTTATCGGGTTCACACATGTATTCCAAATTTCAGCCCATATCCATTGAAGGGACTGACTGGCTCAAAATCGACTTGCAAAATTCCAGGATTTACCTACAATTTTCCGTGGGGACCCGGTGCTATTAGCCTTTTTAAGGAGTTATCAAAAAGGCTAATAGAAACCAACGGAGACCATAGAGCTGGCAGCTTCCTCGGCCAACGCTTAAGCATTGCTGTACAACGAGGAAATGCTGCCAGCATCTGTGGTACTTTGCCACGGGGGCCCTTTCTTAGTTTTTAGTTTTTATTTAGTTTTCATTTTATAGTATTTAGTTTAGTGATAAGTAGGTTTTATTTTAGTTTTAATTTATTGTAAATTTATTTGTCCTGTAATTGTTTATGTGCAATAATAAAATAGTGAAGTTAAATAAAAGTTTGTAAAAAAACCACATCCAATCTGTTCGCCCGTTTAAGAGATACGGTGCCACACAGACACACACAGCGGTCAAACCTACAAGACCCCTCTTTTTGCGTCGGGGGTTATTAATAGAATCCGTAAAGCCAGCAGGTCCACATCTTCATCCTTTTGGGTGCGTACCCTTACCATCAGTTACAATTAACGTACTCGCTAACGAGTCGATTGCTCTGTCCCTCGCAGACCTCGCAGTATTCTTATAGAGTGCGAGGGACAGCATTCGACTGGCTTGCGAGTACGGTAATTGTAACTCACGGTTAGTACAGGGTCATAGTATTGTGCGACACACACGCACTGACCGAACCGAATAAAAAAAAGAATCCCTCGCTGGTTCACTCCCGGTGTAGCGTACGTAAGACATTTATAAAGTGTGATAAATACAATTAGGTATTATTATTTTATTTACTTACAACATAAAAAACTACCCGTGCCGTGTGGTTGCCAACTTAGAATAGTGTAATTCCATGTCTTCCCGTGGAAGTCGTAAGAGGCGACTAAGGGAATAAAGGCTTGTAGTACTGTTAGGCGATGAGCTTACAACCTGTTACTAATACGCTGGTAAACATCTTAGCCTAATTGTGCAAAATGTGGTTACAGAATTATCAACAAGTTTTTAGAGTTGTTGTTAATTCTGTAGCTCTGCCTACCCCACCTTGGGAAAAAAGGCGTGAGTTGATGTATGTTCAAAAAACTAGCCAAAAGCTGCTTCTTTCTCTCTATTTAGTAAACGTACAGTGCATTCGTTTACTATCACACACGAGTTTTTTTATATTTTTTTTTTTTTTTTATGTCATAGAGAAGACAAACGAGCCCACAGGCCGCCTGATGGTAAGTGGAAACTGTGACCCATAGACATTCACATTCACAAGACTGCAATGCAATCCTAAGACTGCAAATGCGTTGCCAACCCTGAGGACTAAGATGGAATGCCTCTATGCTAGTCATTTCACCGGCTGTCTTATCCCCAAACCGGAACACAACAATGCGAACACTGCTGTTTGGCGGTAGGTTAATGGATAAGACGGTGGTAGCGATCCGGACGGACCCTGCACAAGGTCCTACCACCCGGAAAATAACAAACAAATACAAATATACAAATACACTACACAAACAAACAAATATACACAAATACAAATACTGTCATTTGCGAGTGCAAGTGTGATAGCGATAGCCAGCCGAACGGTATTAAGAAGATCGGAATACTCTACGTCGCTTTAATATTAAAGAAACAAAGACGTTTTAATATAAAAATGATTTTAGAGACGGCCACATTTTAATATTACACGAAAACTCCAATTTTTCTTTATAAAATTTTTAATGACGCAAATGCCTGTTTGGCATTGTTCACATTTGAAGATTTCTTTTGGAGCAATTCTTTGAAATCCCGGATGTTTACTGTAGCGAATATTATTTTTGTCAAAAGTGCCTTTCACTGAAAAGCCCCTGTGTTCGCGGTAATTGTTAGACATTGCCTCACTCTAAAAATCGACCGGGAGTTTCTTTGCCGGAAGCGATGGAACAATACCGGGTGTAACATGAGGAAACCGAATAATTTTAACAGCGTATTCCTGAGGTCGTAAGAAGCAAAAAGGTTTATATGAACCCAGGTCGAAATAATGTTTTTTTTATGTTTTATGCAGTAGTAATGAAATCTCCAGTACAAAACACCCTTATGATAAAAAATTTCGACCTGGGTTCATACGAGTATAAACCTTTTTGCTTCTCACGACCTCAGGAATACGCTGTTAAAATTATTCTGTTTCCGTATGTTACACCGTGTATACACCTTGCCCGGGACGTACCCGAAGGATTTTAACCATCGATTCTAGACCCTATTTGGAGTATATAATGTGGTATAACATATAGTCCAATAACGCATAATTTCCGAGATTTTTATTATGTAAAAAAAATATCTATAGTTAAATTAATTTGATCTCTGTCACCTTAACCTAAAGCATTATTTACTAAGAAAGTTTCATGTTGTAAGTAGCAATATCATCAACGTACAACATAAATTAATTTAATCATTTTCTTAACAAGCGAATGTTCCGATAATTGCGAATCATACTAAATATGCTTTCTGCAATGTGGACATTCATGGAAAAACGATAATGCCAGTAGAAACGTTATTTCAAATAGATACGTTTCGGACATTCGATATTATGCCAAATAAAAAGGTTATCTCGACTTGGCTGAAATGGTGATAAAGTTTAATGTTAAGTTTTTTTATTTTATTAAGCCGGTTACAGAATTAGCAACAAGACAAGTTTTTAGGAGTTGTTGGTAATTCAGTATCTCTGGTTACCCCACTTTGGGAATAAATGTGTGAAGATATGTATGTATGTATTATTAAACTGTCAAGTTTGACTTCTTATAAATCTATGAATATATTATAAATATACGATGAGACAGTGGAATGTTTAGTTGTACTTATTTGTGAATAAATAAATAAAAAAATTGTGAGCGCCGAGGTACATTGCCAGCTTGTGTGTGTAAAATAATTCGTAAATAAAAAACCCCAATACATTATTAAGTATTTATTTTAATACACATAGAGATTATTTCAAATGGTCCATACGGTAAATAAACGGTGTTTATTTATGTTTTTAGTAAGTAGTATTATCATAACAACGTAACAGAAATATGTAATCATTTAATTTCTTAAATAAATACGAGCAATAACTAGAGTTAGAACTTTTGGTGCAAATAGTGGTTCTAGAATGCATGGAGTCGCTATTTCCTATTTATTATAATACAAACAACTTTGATTATTTCAAAGTTTCACCTTCAGTGTTTCAATATTTTAAAATTAATTAATTCATCTGCTAATGCAATTTAAATGAACTTTGGTATGGAGGATATCTCTGCTGCCACAAGCCAATATTAGTAGGTATGGAATAACCAAACTAAAAATATATTAAGTTCATTTTGAAATTATGACTATACTGAAGGTCAAAATAAAGGTTCTCTGCCGTTTCGTCAAATGTTTCATTTCGTCAAATGTATCATTTGGTAAAACGCTTTTATATCCAAAACTGTAAGTATTTCAGGATTTTTATAAAACTAACCTAACCTAACCTATAGGGTTCTACATGATGGTTCTGAAATAAATCCTGAAATACTTACAGTTTTGGAATAAAAAGCATTTGCCCAAATGAAGCATTTGACCAAATGCTAGTTATTTGGCGAAAAGGCAGTACACCCAAAATCAAAGTGTCAATAATTAGGAAATAGCGACTGCATGGATTCTAGAACCACGATATACCACCAAACTCCTAACCCTATACTACCATGTGCTAGGCTTGATATAGTCACGGTAAGAATAGGTTCGTCACTTTTAGATCTTAATAGTGTTGAAATAGAGTCGAAAGAAGAATACAATTCATTCAGGGTTGTATAACGTTGGGGTCTCTAAACCCGAGAAACAGCGATTGACATTAACTGGAGTCCGAGTGGAAAAGGGAATAAGTCTCCTCAAGATCAAGTGAAAAAGGGTTTAAGTCTAGTATACTCCGTTTATGTATTATACCCTTTCTTAGTACGAGTTAAGTCGACTTACGCCCTTCTTCACTAGGACCCCAGTTTAAGGTCATCAGGCCAGATAATTGCATTATTTATCGGCGAGTAAGATTTATTGAGATAAAAATACGACTGCATTGATAGTAAAACTGCCACAAATTACACAAAATGTAAACAACACTTTTATCTAAAATATTTATGACTATAATCACCAACTGATTGCAATTCTCAAATGTTTTCTGTTAACTCTATCTATATGCTTATCGATATAGATAAACGTGAATAAAACATCTGTCACTTTCTCACCATTAGTTAAGGGTAATGGTGGCGCATGCTTTATCCACAGCCATCAAGGCAACCATAATACCGGCCCTGATGGTTGCGTTAATCACGTGACAAAATGTGGATAAGGCATACGTCACTCTCGTACGTACACACTTTATATACGTGCCAAAATATGACGGATGTTTAATCTACATTTTGTCACGCGATAAACGCAGCCATATTAGGCCTTCTGTGGGCCTAGTATGGCTGCGTCTATATCGTGTGTCAACTGTGGATAAAGCATGCGTCACTCTCCGACTTACGTACGTTTCAGAAGGTGACGGGAACCTTATCCACGCAATAAACGCAGCCATATTAGGGCAGGTGTATTTAAATGTGTGTAATGCAATGTTTGGTCACGGTGGAATTGCCCGAGATAAAATAAACTTTACCATATATAATTTTTGATCATGGTTTATTATTTCAGTTATTAAATACAAGTAAATACGCCACCTTATTAGAGTTATTAGAAGAATTTTAAGCAAGTAAATCGAAAAAGGCAACATGCATTCTAAACTTTTTGCGGCCACATAAGGTAATGGACTATAAGTGACGAGCACGACGACGATGATGATGAAGACATAGTTGGTACGTGGTGTGAGTTACAGCAAACATCCACTTTAACAAGTACATTATAATATTTATTATTCTTACCCCTTTTCGGGAACAACATCAAGCCGACAAACTAATATTATTCATAAAAACAATTTTCGCACAGTGTTGCCATTTACGACCTTCATCCAATGCTTCATAAAGCATCCGTCACTCTCGAACTTTCATTTTTGTCAGAAAGTGACGGATGTTTTATTCACATTTTGTCACGCGATAAATGCAGCCATATTAGACCCCCTGCGAGCCTAGTATGGCTGCGTCTATATTGCGTGGCAAATATCGATAAAGTTTCCGTCACTCTCATACTCATTTACGTGACAGAAGGTGACGGATGCCTTATCCAAATTTTGACACGCCATAAACGCAGCTATATTAGGGCTCCTACAGTGGTTAAGAATAAGGTGTCACACAACCTATTTTTGTTTCACAGGTTGTTGATTAAACGTAAAACATCATAACTTCCCCTAAGTTGTTAAACAACGTTGGTAGTTAGGGCCTTTGTAGTTTTCAGAACACAGATAATACAGAAAAGTGTCATTAGGTTACCCACATCATTCAACAGGTAAATAACTTAAATGTTTAGATAAATTTAAGTTTAGTTTTTTGTACTTTTAATTGAAAACTGGTAAATAAAAATAAAAAAAACTTAATAAATTGCTAAATATGTACTAATTTTACTTAATTATTGGCAGAAGTATGGAAATCATTAAATAGCTTTTAAGAGCCTTGTGCTCAAGGAGCTGAATAGTTCGTTCGTTCAAATAGTGTGCATTGCAACCCCTTTGAAGTCGCCGACACCGCTTTGTGCACGCCGCGTGTTGCTTTTGACCAATCTAGAGGGACAATAGGTATAAAACAACTATTTTTTAAACATACAGAAAACCTTAATTTTACTCATCCGAATTATTGTTCATACTCTGTTCTAAACAATGGTATTAGTTTTTTTTTTTTACCGCAGTTAAAAAAGGGTCAGGCGTCCAACGGCGGCCGGTCCAGGTAAATAACCTTTTGTGCAGTGCGGCCGCGATCGTCAGTGTGTTTGCATGTGCTTTGTGTTATGGTGAAAAGTTGTTGTTTTTAATGATGGATTTGTCTTCTGCAGGTATGTAACTATTCTATTACAGTATATTTGTTATGATTTTGTGTTTTATTGTTATGTTGCATAGCTTCGAAATATAGACCTTATTTATAGTGAACATTTTACAAATGTTCACTTTTAAATGTTTATACACGTATTTGTCAGGCTAAGTCAGCACTTAAAATTTATTTTACGTTGTAGTTTAACTTGTCTAGTTTTAAATTAGTACAAATTTTAGATGCGATTTTTTGCGATTATTGATAAATGTTATTTTTTGTCGGCAGGAGTGAAACCTAAGCGAAAAGAACTTTTCGACTTATGGCGTTCCACCTCGCCAAAGAATAAGATAGCAAATGCGATTGATTTCATGAAACCATTCTACACCAACGAACTCTTGGACGAAGAAGGAAAAAATCAATTTAGTGCTTTTATTAAGAAAGAGTGCGAAAAAATTCGGCAGAAATGGGTACAGAAACGAAGACGTCTGGACTTATTTCGCAAGTTTTATGGAGATTGGCTCGAAGAGGAGATTGTTTTTGAAAATAAGTGTTCAATACCTAATAGAAGACGTCCCATACTTAAAGTTGGACGACCAAAAAAAACATTTGAAGAAAGTTCAATAAAGTCAAAAAGAAGGAAAGTGAGATGCTTAACAGAATCTTATGAGCAAAATCAATTAACATTAGCTGTACAAACAAGCGTGCGATCCAGTGGTAAGCGTGATACTGCAGTTCTGATCAAAAAAATTGTGGAAGCTTCGCCTAAGCGGGTAAAGATCTATAAGTCCCGGCTACAGACTATTGAATCGGATCCAAAGCTATGTCCTTACACAAATGATGAGGCTTTGGCATTATTAATATCAAACAACTTAACAGTACAACAATATACAAAGATCCAACAGGAAGCCAAGGAAAGAGGATTTGTTTTATATCCTACATATAAACGTTTATTAAAGGCTAAGCAAAACTGCCATCCATCTGTGGAACATATTACTGTGACGGATACCTCCGCTGAAGTAAATCTTCAAGCATTATTAGATCATACTGCAACTCGATTGTGCAATGATGTTCTAAAAGAACTGTTTTTGAGGCCAGCCGTACAAGCCAAAAACTATACTTTGACATATAAGTGGGGATGTGATGGTTCTTCTGGCCACAGTATCTACAAACAGATATTTGAAGATCCCGAGAATACAGATGAGTATATGTTTATTATATCGATGGTTCCTTTGAGGCTTATTGAAGCTGGAAGTGACAAATTAATATGGCAAAACCCACGAACTTCTTCGCCACGCTATTGCCGCATTATAAAATTCATATTCAAAAAAGAATCCACACAATTAATACAAAATGAGTGCGATGAAGTACAAAAACAAATTGAAAATCTGAGACCAACACAGATAAGAATTGAAGACCAACCCATGAGTGTGACTCATAGTTTAATACTATCGATGATAGACGGAAAGGTCTGTAATGCAATTTCTGGAAATAAATCGACACAGAAATGTTTTATTTGCAAGGCAATCGGAAAAGATTTAAACGCTATAAATGTTACGAAAACACCTGACTCGGATATGTACAAGTTTGGCATTTCACCCTTACATGCACGCCTTCGCACAATGGAGTGCCTTCTTAATATTGCTTATCGCATGGATATCAAATCGTGGCAGGTACGAGGAAATGACAAGAAAGTTGCTGTTAAGAATAGAAAAGAAGATATTATACGAAAATTCAAAGCTGTTGGTCTTATAATCGACAAAGTTAAGCCAGGATTTGGCACAAGTAACGATGGCAATACAGCTCGTCATTTTTTTAAAGATTGCCGTGCCACAGCAGACATTACTGGACTTGATGAAACACTGATTTATCGTCTAAGTATAATATTAAGAGTACTTTCCTCTGAATATGAAATCGATCCACAAAAATTTCAGCAATATTGTGATGAGACAAGAATATTATACCTGAATTTATACAGCTGGTATATTATGCCCGTCACCCTACACAAAATTCTGATTCATGGGGCGGAAATTATAAAAAATTCAATAATTCCAATTGGACAAATGTCCGAAGAAGCTTCTGAGGCTCAAAATAAAGAAATAAGAAAAGTTCGCTTGGGTCACACGTGTAAAATTTCTCGAGTGAGATCAAATTTCGATCTTTTAAAATATTTGTTGGTGTACTCGGATCCATATTTAAATCAATTAAGTAAATTGCAAAAAAAAAAAAACCAAATTCAATAAAGACTATTTACAGTTATTAAAATAAATTGATTTAAACTGCAATAACTATTTTATTTATCAGAAACATCCTTCTTTCACATTTTTAGGGCAATTGATCCATGAAAACACAATATTTAATTTTGTCCCCCTAGATTGGCCAAAAGCCACACTGTGCGCCGCGTACCAATTGTGGCGGCACAACAAAGCATGCACACTATTTGAACGAATGAACTGTACCTACATACAACTGGCCGGTAACTCTCTCCGTCCCATATTGCATTAAAACAGTCAAATAATAAAAAAACAACAACAATAAACAATACTGCGGACAAACGTGTGTTGCTATTACCGTTTATAATAAATATAAAAAAAAACTAATATTATAACTTTATAACTATGGCATCAAAAAGCATTTCATAAAGAAATGATTTACATAAAACCGAATTAAGTCATTTTCATTTTGCATAACACGAATCGCATAATTGCGATCAATATAATAATCAGGTGACAGATGAAATACACAACAAAAAATCACATAATTTCTTCACATCTAACAATCACTCTCCACAATCTGTATTTGTATGATTTAGAAATACTTTGTATACTGCTTAATATGTATAATGTATAGTTGAGATGGGCACGGAGAACATGTATAAAAAAAAACAGAATCGTATGACAGTCCACGGAGCTCCGCTTTGCGGAGCTACTATTCTAAGGAGAGGAGCTGCTTCATACCTTGACGCAACTCAAACCTAATGTAATCTATCAAGATGAGATTAACCTAATTTAGCAAATCGGTTTGTATTAGCTTTACTTATTTCATTATAATTTGTTTATTCAAAATGTTTGATATAAGATGATGTTATTTCACCTGATTACTGTTGTAAGTACTTAAATGTTTTAATTTTTTTTAATAATTAAGCTTAATGTGTGTTATATCAAATGTCATTATTCAATATGAATGTTGTACAAAATGTGGTTATGATATTGATAATTTACTGTTAAGGTTAGGCAGAGCTATTGTAACTTTTCAAACTACTACGTGTTCTACTTTTGAAATTAGTAGGTATGAAAAGTTTCCCCTCAAGTTGCGTCCCCTCGGACGCAATAGCGGCGCCTGATCTCGTATCATTTGACCGTTATGTTACAAATAAATATAAGTAAACATTTTGTTTTTATGCAGATGTTTGTTATTCACATCGCAGGTACTTAAATAAAATTACGCAAAATATATTTAGACTGATTGAACCGCACCCTTTAATAAAATCTAACGAACAAACAATAAACCCACTTACTCGTAATCTCAATTAAATTATTAGTTACTTAAAGCGAATTTTCTATTTGGGTTTCGTTGTGTTTAAATTTAGGTAATTATTTATTACGAAGCAAAATAATGCAGGTAGAAGGCTTGCTTCAAGACATTAATACTTAAAAATAGACGGGAAAATTCGCTTTTAGGAACGTCAGTGAAACGTCTTGTATGTTGTAATAACTTCGTAGTTTAACAAATTAAGTGAATTCAACAAGGATTTAATAACAACTACTTTAACAGTTAATAAAATATCTACGGATAATCTAAGTAATTTGGCATACGGAGAGCTCGATACCGGCTCGAAGCGAGTGTGACGTGAGGCTGTTTAACCTTTCTTTGCATGAAAATGAAAAAAAAAGTGAATTCAAACCCCATTTGTCCCACATTTGACTACCCCATTTGAATACGCATAGAAAAATTTATACAAAATTAATACAAAATGTTGGTATTATGTTATGATGGAAATTTCCATCACCAAGAAGGATTACAAATATATAAAATCATGCTAAAAGCCCACATCAAATCATCCTCGCGCTCGGTGCATAAAAGGGTCTCATCTACTTAGTCTAGTACTTTCCAAATACAACTTGGACTTCACGAACCGAACCCTATAATTGGGTGCTAAGGCCTGTTCAAAAGAAGTCATCTTCATCTTCATGACGCCCTTATCTCAATCATTTAGGGTCGATGCAGCTTCCCTTCACATTCATATTTAAAATTCTTCTCATCATATAACTTTAATTCCTCCTTCCATAAGAATTGATTGCCGTTTTTTAGCGCCACTGGTAAACTAACTTTATTACCAGCATAATCGGTTGATTGAGAGGAGGAGGAGAGTGAGATCAATTGCCAGTAAGAAGGAGTTCCTCTTGCTTTCCTCTCTCACCTCGTTTCGGCTCCGCATCACCGTGAGGTCGGTCCAGCCTCTTTCTCCAGTTTCGATAATTTCAATAATCCAGAGGCTCTACCGTATACAGTTTAACGCAATTGGCAAAGAACTGGTAGAATACGTCCGTTTTGATTGAAAAATATTGAATATTAGACCATTACAAGAAACTAATTCCGTCAATTTTACATTGCAATGACGTTCTTTCTTCATAGTAAATATCTTACGTTATTGCGCCCGTTGAAGTACAATAATATTATTATGTCAAAGGCAAAATCACGAATACCTTTTCGGAAAAACAACGTTGAAATGAATATTTTTTGAATTGGTAGGTATTTAAAAGAACATTATTATGAAAGTTACGGTCTAAGCTACAATTTTTATGAATGCGTGCAAGCTTGCATGAGATGTATCCAGGTGATCGTTTCCATTTTATCCTTAGAGCTTTGTGCATTTGTGCAATATTGCATATACGCCACGCTAGCGTCGAGTTAGTGTCGAGCTGACTGTGTGCCGATGAAATAAGTACACTTAAAAATACTATCACTTTCTACAATTTGATCTTAAAAGAAGAGATGAGTTGCATTGATATTTTAATTAATTCATTCGTGAATAAATATTCCGAGTTTATTTTATTGATAGCGACACCACTTTAACTTTAACGTGTTAGTAACAAAGTTCGGGAATGCAAATAACCGGTTATCTTCATACAAAACGTCTAGTAACCGGTTAAGTTGCATTCCTTAAACAAAGTTCACATTGTTAGATCAAAATAGCAGCAACTGAAAGTACAACTGTATTTAAAAAACAACTTTAATGCAACTTCTTTGAACCTAAAACAAAACTATAATAACTTTTTAGAGTTTTTACTGTTTTGACCTAGCAGTGTGAGTACATAAATAGACTACTCAATTCTAATTATCAATTAAGATCAGAATCAAAATAGTGACGTCACTATCACGAGTAACAGTTCCGTAAATTTGGTTACAAGAATAAGAAATTAATTAAAGCGTAATTATAAAATCTAACATTGAGAAGAAAATCACAGGGCCTATTCACCAAATGATCTTCAGATTACATCACAAACATATTATGGTATTCGAATCGTATATTTATCCCAATGAATAAAAAACAATCTAAACACTACAACAAAGTAAAAAAAAAACATTAACTATATTTAACTCCCTATTGTTTAGTCAACGTCATATATATATATATAATTGGCAATAAAATAAGTGTTTAGAAAAATTACTACTACGGAGATATATTACTTAAGAAAAAGCAGAATTAATTTTTGAAGTGGTGTCTGTCTGTTTGTCTGATGAACGGATTTCCATGGAATTGTGAGTAGAATTATGACCCGGTAATTTTCATATTTCATATAATCTTAACAATACTGAGTGGAGTAAAGTTTATAGTTCATTTCTTCATAAAACTGCTCACAGCGAAGAATTTTTGGGTCATGGATGCAAATTTGTTTTACATAACATCATTATATACGTAACCATTATATTATTACCATTTTTCATTAAATGGTGTTGATCCCACCGCTAACTCGCGCTATTTGCTTCTTATTTAATAACCTAAAGGTGCATTTACACGGGCCATTTTCTAAGCAATAAATGCCAGTCAATACTGCCCTGCTTAGACAAATGGCGGTGTCTCAAACAAATCTGTAGCAAATCCAAGCTTGTTTTTATCCTGAGAGGATTGAATCTTCTTTGGCTATTGAATTTGAGATATCACATTTTGCCTTACGTGGGCAGAATAGTACGTATCTATTTCACCAAATTAGAATGGACAGCTATTGATGACGGGCAATTATTGCTCAAGAAATGGCCGTGTAAGTGCACCGTTACGTATTAATTATAGTGTTAACATTTTCCGTTAGATGGCGCTGTGCCCACTGACTTAAGCTGTTAGGACTTTTTCTAGATACAAAACTTTTAAGCGCATGGAGTCACCAACGAAAGTTAATAATGCGTATGTTACACGTTTATCCTTACACGGCTTCACTTATAATTAAGGATGAACTATAATAAAACTTTGTCTAACGAATTCAAAAATGCCCTGCTAAAACAAGGTAGT
Organism: Acleris laterana; assembly: GCA_963966035.1. Classification (NCBI taxonomy): domain Eukaryota; kingdom Metazoa; phylum Arthropoda; class Insecta; order Lepidoptera; family Tortricidae; genus Acleris; species Acleris laterana. The sequence goes on from OZ014447.1 coordinate 16,048,254, forward strand.
AGCTCTGTCAAAACTCTTGTGGAAAATGAAAAGCTTTGGCTATTGAGTTTGAGATATCGCCTTATGGCTTATGAGGGCAGAAAAGTAATCTATTTATGACGTTGACTATACATGAAAGGACATCATCCGCGTTTCATACATTTTTGGTCCAAACATAAAAGTGCCGGCCAAAAAAAAAGAAGCTATATTCTGTTAGATCTTGTTCGCCTGAGCATTTGTTATTATGGCACCAAAGCTGTAGTACCAATATCCATAGTTTTATTCTAGTTAGAAAATTTAATATTTCATTGAATTGAACTAACAAAAACTAATGAATTATTCTACCATACTTTACATTTGAACATATTTTGGTAAGATACGGTGGTTTGGTGCCGAAAGTAAGAAATGCTTAGGCGGGTTAATTGTATCAGAATTAACCTTTTTTTTTTTGGCCGTCACTTTCACTTTTGGACCAAAATGGATGATGTCCTTTGCTCGAATGTCTTAAGTATTACATGGTGAAGGCGATGGTGGTTCACTGTTCACGGCTCGCCTCGGCCTGCAGCGAGGGGTCGGGCTCCTCGCTCTCCTCGAAGCTGCCGTCGCCGCTCCTGTTAGCTCTGTTGACGATCATGGCCGTCGTCGCCATTTTTACTGAAAATACACGCAAAGTCAAGAGAAAATGCAGGCGATAATATTTTCTAAGAATATTTTTTTACCAGTTTTATTGCTGTCATTCCGAATTTATTTTAATCTAATGCGTAAAAGAAGAGCACTTCTTACTGATTAATAATTATACACCGATGTATAACTAGTTTTTCATAATTTTAACTCTTTTTCACCTACTATTTAAAACATGACCTTTTTATTGTACTTTTTTACCTACTTAGTTTACTGTATCCAACATTTTTATCAGTTTGCGACCGTCCCGTCCATAGAAACCAATCTGAAAACTAGCGCCGGGCTCCCTGCCTAGCACATGCTGAGATTGGGACCCATTGTCCAACCTAGTTACTTAGTTACTATAAGTTTTTAATTTAGCTCATCAACTAACATTGTTTTTGTATTTTTTTTCATTGTATTGGCTAAATTTAAGGTTGTGGCAATAAAGATTATTCTTATTCTTATTCTTACTAGATAGATAATAAGACGCCAATATAATGGTCCCTTCTTTCAGAGATATCTCTAAACAGTTCAACAAATTTTCGTGAAACCAAGCTAAGAACCACCGTTAGAAAACCTGCTTTAAAATAACCCATTTAAAAGCTATGGTGCCGTAAACAGACACACACATAGCGGTAAAACTTATAACACCCCTTTTTGAGAAGGGGGTTATAAACAGAGAAAATGAGAGATTCGTATTTCCATATTTTCTCAGTCTGTAATCCATGCTAGTATCGTAAATGTAAAAGTGTCTGTTTGTTCTCCAATCTCGATGAAATTTGGTATGGAGACAGCTTGGATCGCGAGGAAAGACATAGGCTACTTTTATCGCGAGTAGCAAACGTATAATGCAGTAACTCAGTTAAATAAGGCAGTTAGAAAAGTTTTTATGATAATTTATACAAAAATAGATCCGACATAATTAGTACCTACTAATAGTTTTGTATAAATAGACATCAAACAGCCTAAATTTACTCATAGAATCATAAATAATACAGAAAGGAACCATTTTTATAGTTTATACTTCTTAATTCAGCCAAATAAAAAAGAATGTCGTCTCGTATCAGGAGATGAAAGAGCTGACAGAAAACAAAGAAAAGTGGCAATTACTCCACTTATAATGATAATTCTAAGATAACAAGATTCGTTATTTTAATCGTTATTGTTATGAAAGAACAGGGAAGCCTGTCGAAATAATTTAATTTGGTCTCTTGTAATCTTTGATCTTAACCTTATTATCGAGTTGAGGCTGCAGATGAATTCCCAACAATTCGCTGAACAAAGTATTTTAGAAAAACTATATATTTGCTAACGACGTTGCTTACGCGTTTATTAAATCAGACAAGTAGGCTAACATTTGAACTTATTTAATTTACTTAAAATAATACAGTTTTGAATTGTAATATGGTTGGTTGGTTGGGCGATGTTGTCCCTAGGTTTTGTATGAAAAAGGTGCATTTTCACCCGAGTTACCAGGTTTTTTCGAAGATTAAAAAATATTTGAGGTGTTTAACGTGTGAGGTCCGTAAATTTGATGGTCTGATTTTAATATTCATGCATCATTAACCATAAGTCACCAGGAAAGTTTTAATACAGCAAAAGAAAAGGAGTGCCTACCTTAAAAGTCACCTAACTATCAAGTTCTGTTTTAATTATTTTTTTGAAGTTTCAATAAACAAACTATTTTTGTCTAAGACATAAGTACATCTAAAATTTTTCAAAAATACCTCGTCTTTCACCACCCTAAAGCTTTGCATCTTGCGACCTTCACCCTGTATATTGTTATAATGTTTTTACGCGATTAAGTCCCGTTTTAGATTTATAAAAGTAATAATAAAAAATATCACGTGTAGTTATTGATACCTACTATACTTTAGTACATCGGCACACCACCGTAAAAGTTTAACAACCCTACTTAAATATATCAGATACTGGCGACCCGCCGCCCTCGTATCGCTTCAGTTTATGCGAATTTTCTGTAACACCCGCACATAATCCAGAATTGATTATACATAAAAACCTGCTTCTTGAATCACTCTATCTATTGATGATAACTGTATTAAAATCCGTTGCGTAGCTTGAGAGATCTTTTTGGGAGTCAAATATTCTTTAGTTCTCTGTGCATTTAATAGTTTTTTGCTGATGGTTGGAACAGTTCTCCCCTCCTAATAGACCTAGTACAATGACTACTTTGCTTTTTTAATTTAAAATTATCGGTATAATAACTATCTAATACATTAAGGTAAATAACTTTAGAATGCACAGGGAGAATCTTGCAGATCGAAAATAATCTATCATAGTTATGTCTATACATATCCCTAGTTTTTTTGGTTTCTAAGCGTACATAGGGGACAGACAGTGTGAAGCGGCTTTGTTTTGTACTATGTAAAGATGTATACTGCGTGAAGTGGCTAAATTAGCCACTCTCTTAGTTTCTTAGATCATTTTCACAAGCATTTTTTCATAGTAGTGAAATATCACATAGATTTTTCTCATAATCGTTAATTTACTTGATCGCTTTTCGTCATGTAGTGATTTTTTATCCGATTGCCGAAGGAGGAAGGTAATGTGTTTATCAGTCTATATAATATGTATTTATTTCTTTGTGGTGCTCTAGAGACTAAACAAAATTTTGATGATTCTTATGCCAATCGATTTCTCTTAATCTTGTGAGTGTTACTAAAGATATGACAGTAATAAAAATTCTGGTCGCCGCTATATTATGAAAAAGTAAAAAAATATGGCAGACAAACTAACACAAGTAGGAACTGAATAGGTATTTAAAAATTATCTTTAGTTTTTTTTCATAAATTGTTCATTTTTAATGATCATTAAGGGCCGGTACACACGGACAGCATTTAAACTGCAACCCAGCTGCAAAATGGCGGATAGAGTGCAGCTCGAGTGTAGTTGACGCAACTGCAACAAAACTGCAAACCGACTGCGCAGTCCGCTTGCAGTTGCCGCCCAATCCTGTCCACCGCACACCGACTGGAAGCTAGCTGCACGGTTGATTAGCAGTTTGGATGCAGTTACGTCAACTGCATTAGAACTGCAATACAGTTATTATTGCCGTCGTATTGCAGTTGCTCCAACTGCGGGACTGCATTACAACCGTGCAGCTAGCTTGCAATCCGTGTGCGGTCGACATGACTGCGCGGCAACTGCAAGCGGATTGCACTCGAACTGCCATTTTGCAGCTGGATTGCTGTTCAAATGCTGTCCGTCTGTACCGGCCCTTAGGATTCAGGTATAATTTTCAAAATTGGTCTACAACAGTCGGCTTTTTTTCACTCTCCAGTTGATACAGTAATAAAACGAATTATATCTTTAGAAACTTACGGTTGTACGCCCAGCCGATTTTAGCGAACGCGTCAATGAAGTTAGTCGAAATGTTGATTCTCCCCAGCTCAGAGGTCCGGTAGTCCCACGGGAACACGTGGTGGTAGTTGTGCCAGCCCTCCCCCAGCGCCGCCAGGCTCACCAGCACATTCTCCGTTGACTTTATAAACCTAAAGCAAAAGCATAATTTCTGATATTATTTAATCACTCGCCGAATACAGAAGCACCGCACCGACCGGACCAAACCACATGTTCGAGTTAAGATCGGAGTTACCCCTAGGGTCGAGTGGTTGGAGCCCCGCCACAAGGTTAATTTGAAGTCTTTTGTGGTGAGAGTACCCACCAAAGATCTGTCGACCTTTTTAAATGAGGAATTCTGGCTGAGGGTTGTCATATTTCGGCGATTTCGTGGCCGCCGGCTAGCTGACACCGCAAAAGTGTAAATAGTCGTTTTAATTTTATGTTATATACCTATGGTAATGTATGTTAGTCTGTAAGGTATTTGTAAATATGGGTCTTGTTGTCTGAAATAAAGTCTATTCTATTCTATTCTATTGTTACGTAATTGAATTCACAAGAAAAGCGCAAGAGTAGTTCATTTTATTTTTCTAATTAAGTATACATATTTGACACAGTTGGCTTCAAAGGCTAGAACTTATATTCATATAAATACCTTTATTTGACGATTTAGGATACATACCATAACATTGACTTTTTATATCTTTTTTGTAATTTTTTTTTGGCCGAATAAAAACCTGAAGAGGCTTGAATCCATGACTTTTTTAATTTTGACCTAGAAAAGGGTTAGGTTGGTCTAGATACGACTCGCAAGAAAGACATTGCATTGTATCTGCACAGTTTTTTGCGCTTCGAACCTTTCTAAACCAATGGTCTCTAGACAAGCTGTGCTTTTCCACCGGCGGGGTGAGACAATAATAAAAAAACACCAAAAATTGCTATCGCAACATCGCAAGTCATTGCCAGCCCCTGAATATTATCAATAGCAATGTCAAGCTTGCTCGCCCGAGCTCGGGTAAGCCCCTGCGAGCCATTGCAAGATTTTTTTGGTCATAAGGCTCAAAATGACATCATCAAATATTTCAATTTAAACTATTATTTATAGTGTGCAAAATGTGGTTACAGAATTATCACCAAGTTTTTAGAGTCGTTGGTAATTCTGTAGCTCTGTCATCACCACTCTGGGAACAAAGGCGTGAGTTTACGTAAGTACGAGTGCGTATGTAAATATTTCAATTTTGTCTTTCAACTTTTTTTCACTTCTATTTAAGTCTCTCCTCACCTCGCTGGTGAAACAGCACCTTAAGACCCAGACAAAGTGACGGACTCGGCGGCGTCACTATAAGAGCTATTATTTCTTACTGGAATCACAGCAATCAGCATCAATAGTTATAAATAATTGCCTTCGTGTACATTATACCTCGGATGTTATCATCTGAGCTCTGCACTGGAGCCATAAACTAATTAGTGAACTAAGGAAGAAGTCGCTGCAAAGTAACTGCTAACATCCCAAGAGTGAGCGAGATGTGCGGAAAAAGGTTTTGTGGCCCCAGAGCGAGTGCAATCGCATCGGCGAGTTTAAGTAGACCCGTGCTTCTATTTTCTTAATGTACTTCGGCAACCTTCGTTTTTGTATGAAACACGAGTGATATACTGTCAGTTGCGTGCAAGGGTGATAGCGATAGCCAGCCGAACTCCATTAAGAAGCTGGGAGTCTGTATAACCATGTTTTTTTTTCAGAACAGCGTTTAAATAACAAAATAAGCAATCGAACCGCACCTGTCATAAGGCTTGTTTCCCCATAGATGCGCGAAACTGTTGACGCAGTAAGCGATGTTGAGGGTGATCGTGAATCTCGTCACGAAGCTGATGATGAAGCTGTTGCTCAGGGTCTCGCTCCAGCAGTACCACGGGATCCAGATGGGGAGACCCACGTTGAGAAGGGCGAACATGGGGATGAAGTATCTGAAAATGAAGATCAAACGTGACGTGAGAAGTATACTGGAGAAATGCATGTGTTCAAGGTGAAAGTAGTTAGGGTCGTAGGCGTTGATTGATACGTCAGCATACAAAAAATCATATTTTAATGTTTAACTTAAATATACATTTTATTAGTAAGTTAGGTTTCTACTAATATAGCTCTATTTGTATAAAATTGACATAATTGAGCATTTATTTTTGGCTTGACGACGCGCTGGCCTAGTTGGTAGTGACTACGGAAAGGAAATTTAACCGGCTATTAACCGTTTTAGTATGAAAATAACCGGTTAAAACCAGTTATTTACATTGCCTAGTAGTGACCCGGCCTACTAAGCTAGCGGTCCTGTGTACAAATCCTGGTAAGTGCAGATATTTGTGTGATGTGCGCGAATATTTGTTCCTGAGTCATGGGTGTGGATGGATTTATATCGTTGATTTATATGTTATACCCATAGCACAAGCCTGGAGCTTACTTTCAGTCTAAATTAATTAGTGTGACATTGTCCCTGATATTTATTATTTTTATTTCATTCAAAAAATGATTAATTGAAACAGCCATTAGAACTTAATACTATTAGGTCTAATTATCATTAGGAATAATCATTATTAGTTTTTTCAAGATTTTATTTGACCACTTTGTTGGCGTCAGTAATATTCATGACAAATTATAGCTTTCAAGAGAGTCTCTGAGCTAGGCTGCGGAGGGAAGGACATGGCGAAACTATCAGGGTTCGTAGTCTGAAAAGCGTTTCAAAAGCGTGTCGAAGGCGTTTTTTACATAGGAACGCGCCGCATCGCGCCTCAGATTTCACTGTTTTTGCCGCTTAAGAGGTTTGTGAAGCGACCCTTAAATCGCCAAACTGAAATTGAATCGAAAACCCATACAAATTTAGCTCCTGGCGGTAACATTTCCCACCCTAGGGGGTCAAGTCTGATTTCCGCTTTTCCTTTGTTTTCGTATCTTTTCCAGAAATATTTTCTTGGAAAGGAAATTTTACAGACCTTTTCATAACTGCAACATTATTCAAAAATCGTTAAATCGCACTAAGTTTAAGGGGAGAGAAACTTTACTGCATTTTTATGGAAATTTTTACCTTCACAATCTTTGCCCGTGTGAACTCGGCATTTTTTTTTTCCTGTCACTGTTTTTTTACTGAATGAATGAAAACTAATAAAGTGCGTATGCATGTAACCTGGGTCTCTAATCTACTTGGTTATATTACATATGACAGTATTATCAAATTTTAATGCGACTGCCATTACTGTTAAGAGTTATAGTAACGTTGACAATACCATAACATTTCAAAGGCAATGTGGTTTTACCCAGTAGAATAGCGACGCTGTATATCTAAATATATAAAAGGAGAAACTGACTGACTGACTGATTGACATATCAACGCACAGCCTAAACGGCTAAACGTAGGCACTTGAAATTTGGAAGGGACGTAGCTTAGGTACCGTAGAGGAGCACTAAGAAAGGAATTCCCGAAATTCCCACGGGAATCATATAAACCGAAGCGAAGCGAGGGCGGGTCGCTAGTCGGATATAAATCACTAAAATTTATAATATAAATGCGAAAACTCTGTCCGTAAGTTACGCTTTCACGGCAAAACCGTGAACCGATTTTGATGTTATTTTGGTATAGAGATAGCTTAAGACTTCTACGCATCTGCGTACTCCATCTGGAGTCGAGGGCAACAGTTAGTATATTTAATGGGCATTAATAATGGTACACGTACCTAATGAGTGGAATTATCCCGTATGCAATACAGACTCGTAGTTAACTTTTCAGTTAACCTTGGACTAGACCGCTGCACTTCTACGGAAAAAAGGCACATCTACTACATGAATTGTACTGCACTTCCAACCTTATTATAACCTGTGAGGGTTCAATATGCTTCTAAGAATGAATTGCACTTGTGCCATTTCTCCGTAGAATGGCAGAGCGGGTGACGACAATGCAGGCGGAAAAACAAATGAACAACACAACGAGGAAAAATAATACTCATTACCTACACATTTTACATTGGTAAAAATTGTATCAATAAAATACATAAATTAATGAATATGAATAATATACCCGTAAGGTAAATAGCATTAACCACAAAAGTAAACAGAAGCAATTATTTCCGCAGACCCAGCCAGCAAACTCATACGATTGATTTAGCCACTACATTATCCACTACAAACTCAACTGGAAGAGATCCCATATAGGATAAGTTCGCCTATGTTGCGTATGGAACATTTAATTGTGTATAATTTAAAATGTATTTATTAATTGTTCCAAAAAGGTTTATAATTTGTATATTTCAATTTCATGTAAATTCATTTTATTATTTTACTATCATCTAACTCATAACCTTTCAGATCTTAACGTAACAAACTGTAATAACAAAACGAAGATTTGGGCTTCTTCCTACCACTAAATTTAATGTCCTTGTTAACTTCAAAACTTATGCAAATCACTCTCCTTACCACCTTCGATCTGCTTAGGCACTATTTCTTTACAACCAGGGTAGTGATTCTGTAAACAACGCCGGTCGTGCGGACTGTCGAGTGATATCCAAGCGGCGAGATTAAGTAGTCCCGTCAGTGCGAACAAAACACATTGTAGCGCGTGCATTTTCAATCAAGCAGCCTTATACGTACGACCCATCGTGCTGCTAAATTGAAAATGCACGCGGTACAATGTGTTTTGTACGCACTGACGGGACTACTTAATCTCGCCGCTTGGATATCACTCGACAGTCCGCACGACCGGCGTTGTTTACAGAATCACTACCCAGTACCTATTAAAATACAGTACATTTAAATCGAATTTTATTTCAAAGCTGTTAGGAAATCCTCTCATCAGCAGTCTGGGTTCCAGCAGCTACAGCCTATGTACATTATTTATATTAATGCAAACATGTCTTGTAATTGTTTATGTGTAATAAAGAGTTCTCGCGTCGAGGGATCCGCTGGTCGGCCTGGGTCCGCCGCTGACCGTGCCCAGACCACCCAAATATTCTTTATTCAATGAAAAAATTTTTTTTGCGGCATTTGCAATGGAAACATTGGGTCCATGGTCTTGCGACACCAAGGAATTCGTAAAAGTGGGATCGGAAAGACTTATTTTGGCGGCGGGTAATCCCCGAGCAGGGTCGTTTTTTGCGTTACGGCCCAGTCTCGCCAGCATTTTAGGGTCCATGCCACGAGCGGGAACTGCAAGGGTTATTTTAATTATAGTTAGTAATTATATTAATTATTATATTTAGTAATTTTCTATGTGTTTTATAAAGAGTTTACATACATACATATTACATACATACATTATTTCATTTAACGAAGCAACAGATGCCTCGAGCACAGTGTAAACCCATTCATTAATTATTTGTTTATCTATCTAGTTATAGCATATAGTTACCGTATTCAACTCAAACGACAGAAATTTTCTGACTATTCCCAATAATAGGATTTACGAAGTCTCGCTTTAGTCCTGAAACCGCAACCTAATGTGTAATAGGAAATGCAAATAACCGGTTAAAACCGGTTTTAAACGATTATTTGCATACAAAAACGGTTAATAACCGGTTAAATGGCATTCCCTAATGTGTAAGTACTAGAACTAGTAATTAGACAAGCATTTTTTCTCACTATAGGGGGCCACGGAGGAAACAAAAACAAACGCACACCTTGCTCATTGATACGTATATTGCATGATTGCAATATACTTAATAATAATAGCAAAGGCATTTTGTTTTTGCAAGACAACGCCCCCGTTCACACCGCTCGTGTTGCCAAGCTTGCTCTGAAGGAAACTGGCTTCGAGGAAATTGATCATCCACCTTACAGTCCAGATCTGGCCCCTAGTGATTATTTTCTATTCAGCAATTTGAAGAAAGATTTAAGGGGAAAGCGATTTGGCAGTGATGAAGAGATGAAGGCGGCTGTACAGGAACATTTCGACAGCCAAAATAAAACTTATTTTTTAACGGTCTAAAAGCATTATTTAAAAAATGTAATAAATGCATTGAATTAGAGGGAGATTATATTGAAAAATAAAAATAGTAAAAAAAATCTGAAAATTTTTTTTCTACCTTAGGCTTAGAACTTTTCAGCCGCCCCTCGTATAGTGGTCTTGGCCCAGAATATAATTTTATTCCACGAGAGGCCACGGTCTGTGGCGTCCTAGCGCTCCAAGCCTTTTTATGGAATTGTCAAAGGGACTCATTGACGTCACTTGAAACCAAAGAGCTGCCAGTATCCTCGCTCTACGAATTAGTTTAGCCATTCAACGAATGCTGCCAGCATCTTTGGTAAAATTCCGCAGGGGACATTCTTAGATTTAGTCTTATTTAAGCTTATTTTTACTCTTCATGTATACATGAAGAATCATCATGTGTGAATAAGGGCGAAATCAAAAGCACCCGAAACCGACGTAAATGCATGAAAAAGTTGAATGTAGAGGAAATGAAAGTTGTATGTTTAGACCGGTGCACCTGGCGCACCATAGTCTCTGCCTACCCCATTAGGAGACAGGAGTGAAGGTATTTGTCTTCAGGTATAGGTACAATACAATACAATACAAAACACTTTATTGTACACCAAACAAAAACATTACAGAGAAACTGCACAATTAAAAACAACACAGGTAAACAACAGGCGGTCTTATCGCTGATTAGCGATCTCTTCCAGACAACCTTACTAGGGATAAGGTGTCAAATTAAAATATTTTACGAGGTAGGTGGTACAGACTTCACGCGAGCAATAACAAGAAACTATGTAAGTTATTAAACATGAGTATTAAAAAAAATATATAGAAAAAGTGATAAATATACGCTCACTAAACTAATAAATAGATAAGAAAATAAATACATAAACAAATAAATACAATATATATATGACTTACATAAATAAACAGATAAATATATATAAATACATAAATGAATATCAATACATCCACAACAGGGAAAACAATAAAAAAGACAGCTACACGACAGAGAAATTAACTGAGACAGTACAATTATGACTGCGACAAAAAATGCTCATGAAGAAGTTTCTTAAAAATAGGCAAAGACTTAGCCCGACGCAGCTCCACAGGGAGGGAGTTCCACAGTCGGACAGCCTGAAAAGTAAAGGAATTGTTGTAAAATTTTGATGAAGAGGAGGGTACAGTTAAAATATAGTTTTGGGAGCAACGAACCGACTTAAAAAAGTTAAAACGCTCCTTGAGGTAACGGGGGGTTGCAGGGATGAACAGAACACAGTAGAGAAGGTTAAGAATATGAAAGTACCGGCGAAAACGGATAGGAAGCCACTTGAGTTGCGAACGAAAATAAGAGACGTGGTCATATTTGCGTAAACCAAATATGAACCGAATGCATAAATTTTGAATACGCTCAAGCTTGTTAAGCTGCTCCTCAGTAAGATCTAAAAAGCACACATCAGCATAGTCTAAAATAGGGAGAAGTAATGACTGAGCAAGCGCAATTCTAGTCGCAAGAGGGAGAAAGTTACGAAGCCGCCGAAGAGACCACACTGACGCAAACATCCTCCTGCTAACCTCGCTAACTTGAGGAACCCACGACAAGGTACAGTCCATAATGATACCCAGGTTTTTGACTTGATGCGAAAAAGGAATAAGGACCCCATCAAAATAAACAGGCGAGAGAGTTGCAAAGTCAACCCTGGACAAAAACTTAGGACTGCCGAAAATAATAGTTTGAGTTTTAGCAGGATTGACTCTCAAACCAAAACTGTTACTCCATTGCAAGATACGAGCTAAATCGTTGTTTGTGGTATCGATAAGTGAGTTGAGTTCACCGAGCACGCCTTGGGAGTAAATTTGCAGATCGTCGGCATAAAGGTGATAGGAAGAGAGAAGGCTATGGCTAGGTATTACTAGAGGACGCCCGCAACTGCGTGCGCGTGGAATAAGTTTCCCTCTCTTCCCCCTATTTAAACCCCTTAGAGGATGAATTTCCAAAAATTTTTTCTTAGTGATCATTTACATAATGAAAGGAACCCCTGTACCAAATTTGAAGTTTCTAGGTACAGTAGTTTCGGCTGTGTGTTGATATATAAGTCAATGAGTCACGTTTGTTTATAGATTTTATATCGTTATTCAAATCTACCACTTCATTCAGTCGTTAAAAGTAGGTGCTTACTTCTTCTGCCACCTCACGACCGGGTCGGCGTTGAGATCAAGTGAGCTCTTGCGCAGAGCTACGCGCCGGTCCTCGACGGCGGGGTGGGGGGTGAGCACTAACCAGCCCACGTGCGCGAACCAGAACCCCCGCCGGATGTCGTGGGGGTCCGCCACCGTCTCCGTGTACTTGTGGTGCACTCGGTGATCCAACGCCCAAGTGTAAATATCACGCTGTAGACAAATTAATTGGTTAGTTTGTGATTTACATTGGTCAAGCAAAAAATACATTGCGTCGTTAATAGCTCTCGCTTCAAAAGTGAGAACTAACTCGTCAATGTACTTCTACTGGAATGCTTTCGGTGTAAAGCAGCCGTTATATAAAGAGGACTGGCAGCACAAATCCGATGGAGTACTGTGCAGATAAAAAATAATTGCAACGAATAGTCATAAATATGAATGACACGATACACACATTTGATAAACCTGCATGGTTCGGTTTCCACCAGAGACCGGCCCGTTATCCCATTCAAGGGGTTTCGAATCGGTTTTATAAGGATTTATTTAGAAGAGCAGTATAGCTTGAAAGCCGTTGCTTTTTAAAGTGCTATTTATAAGGGTTACCCTTACCAAATCTGTTTCGTGTACGTCTTGCTCGATTTTGCTTTTGTAGCGCTATATTTTGAGTGATACCAATATCCCTTTACCCTGGGTTACCCTTATAAAAAGCCGTTCTATTGGCTTTTTAAGCACAATTTTTAAGGGTTAACCTTATATTGGGTAAGCAATAAGAGGGATATCAATTTACTGCTGCTCTTTAGGTTTCCTTTATAAATGTGAATGGCTAGTTTAACAAACAACTAAGTCGTATATTTCTTCCACAGGGGTTATTCTTTTAGTGGGTTGTACTTCGAGAGGTAAGTCTTTTAAAGGCTTTTATCGGGGAATGGGTGGTCGGGTCCCTGGTTTCCACAGATAAAACGCAACGGTTCATCGTTTCGTGTGTACCGGGCTTGAAGTTGAACATCGTAGGCGTGAATATTATCTGGTCTGTCTATCGAACACCAAGGCTAATGATCATGGGTCAAAATATTTGACTCCATTTGCAACAGAGGCATGTTGTGCCAGTAAACGTCACTCAAAGCAATTGATTGAAGTCAAGAAGCTTATATATGTACGGAAAATACCGCTCGTAGGTACAATGAATATAATTTTGAATAAAAAATAACTAGAATAATGTAAGAAAAGTATTTATCTACTCTCATATCGTAAAGTTCGAATTATAAACATTAAAACGAATTTATATTGGCTGACTTTATAAACACAATTCCGAAAAAAAAACCACTTATAACATTATTTCTCTAACAAAATAATGTTATTTATAAAGTATTTTTTTTACCATTATGATACAAGTTAATCCGAAAAGTTAATGTCACCAACGAGGTTCCATATCAATTTTTTTTTTATAATGGAACCCACATGCGGTTCGCGTCATTTTTACAACATTACAAAAAGTTTTCATTCCAATTTTTACTTGTCTGTGACAGCGCCCGCTTTAACGCATGCGCGGTGATGTGCTAGGTTTTGGCGCCATTCATTGAATACGTTTTGTTGTAATGTATGAGAGTAGATAAAGTAGTGTATGAAACTGCACATAACTAGGTATTAAAACACTCGTGTGATACTATTAAAAACCTCGCCTAGCGGCTCGGTTCTTAAACACACACTCGTGTTTTAATACCCTCATTATGCAACAATTTCATAAACTACTATTTTTCCATCTTTCCAGGAAGAACGAAAAAAAATACATATTTCGTTTCTTTTCTATGTTTCTAAAGAAAGATACATATGATTTTCTGCAATCTTTATAGTTTTTAAGCTTCATGATCGATAATAATTTTGCGTTGATGTCACAAGAATTATAATGACCCGTTGATTATCATTTGGCATTTAAAAAGTGTAATACTAATATTTTAGCATTAGGGTGAACCGGTGAAGTCACCAGGTGGTCAACCAGACTAGTAGTCGACCTTATATGAGCGCGAAGAGTGGGAAATATATCTATCGTACTCTCCCCGCTCATACAAAGTATAGGGATAGGCTGACTACAGAGGTCTCTGGCTGACCTCTGGTGACTCTACCATCCTGTTTTATAGAATTTCAATTCATCGGTTGTATAATATCATCAAACGCTATTTTAAAAAAACTTTGAAAGGTGTCTCGATAAAATAGAAGGTACGTAGGTTGATGGACCAGTGTTGGACACTGTTACCTGACAGGCACCAGTAGTCATGGACACTGAAAATTAGCAATGCAAATTGCAAATTGTGGCAATGCTAATGTGGAAGGAAGGTATGGCAGGTCTCTGCCCACATTATAGGGTGTTAAATAAATAAAATAAGTGGCACCCCTTGTGGGCAACCGCTGTGTGGACACCCCATGTCGGCATTTGATCGTTTCGTGTTGTGTTTATGAAACTTCAAACATTAACGTGTAAATGTGTGTCAAATAAACACTTCCTGACTTATAAAATAAATGGCCAAGTGCGAGTCTCACTCGAATACGAAGGGTTCCGTACCAATCTTAGGTTTTTTTTAATTTTTATTAATTGTTGTCATGTGTTCATTATTTTTAAGATCGAGCAAAAAGCGTCAATAAAGTCACTTGTAAGGGCTCTTTATTAATTTTTATTTTTATTGTAAACCGGATTTAGAAATACTTACTCTGTGAAACTTTGAACTGGTATTGCGGGACGAATTCAAGAACTCACTAATAATAATAATAATAATATCAGGGGACTATGTCACACCAATTTGACCTAGTCCCAAACTAAGCTCTAGGCTTGTACTATGGGTACTAGACAACGATATAAATACTTATATAGAGAAATATATACTTAAATACATAGAAAACATCCATGACTCAGGAACAAATATTTGCGCTCATCACACAAATATCTGCCCTTACCGGATTCGAACCCAGTACCTCTAGCTATGAATGACGTGCATTTTATACCGGGTGACTTAAATTAAAATTGGTAATAAAAAACCTGTTTTACACACATCTTCCCTAAACTAAACCCCTCCGCTAAGTCTCATGCAGCTAACTGATTGAAAAGTATTCTTATCTATTTTTTTCGTCTTACGTTTGCACGTACTTAAATGGTAGTCCTTGGTTAAATTATTCAAAAATGACAGATTCCTATAAGTAACTATAAATTTATAACAAATTAACCTGTTAACCTGGGGTTACCATTTATGCGCAAGCAGGCCTTAATGCGGTTACCCTACCACTATGTTTAAATTACATTGCTAACATCGAGTGACAGGTATGACAGTTAGGTAGTGAATGTAGGGTTACCGTACTTAGGACTTTAATAATTAGTTTTATTAGCAAATAAACGATAATTATAGAAGGCTTATTCAAATATACTATTGGTCATTTTGAGCCACAATCAAAATAAAAGATATTTATTCAGGAAGTAGCCCACACGGGCACTTTTACACGTCAAGAATCTACCAGCGCTTCCCAAGAGGAGACCACTGCTGAGAAGAAACGCCGCAAGAAACTCAACAGTCAGTAATTTTTCAATCATATTTCATACTACAATGATACTACGTAGTCTAGCATTAGGTACTATATAAAGCTATAAATTGTTGTTTTAGGTTCTGTGTTTAATAAATAAATAATAGTATTAAATGTCTTATGCAATTAATCAATCATTTTCACATGTAACTATGACTAGAGCATGTCACACAAGTATAATAACGAAGTAACGCCGTATCACTATTTTGTACTATTATTTACCACAAACGTCCGCATTTGTTTAACACCTCGGAGAGGCTATCGCCGATCGCTGGGAAAGATCCCTTCGCTCAGTAATGGGATGGCTAAGATCTCGTATCATTATTTCAATAATCCGGCCACCAGCATGTGTATTCGTGGTACGCGACACAAATTTAAACCATACATACATACATACATACAATAAATCACGCCTGTTTCCCTGAGGGGTAGGCAGAGACCACTTCTTTCCACTTGCTACGATCTTGACCAATTTCTTTCGCTTCTTCCACATTCATACATCGAATCATGCACGCACGTCGGTTTCGGGTACTTAAGATTCGGCCCTTTTCCAGTATTTCTCCGATTTGACTCGAAAAAGTACACCTAGGGCGGCCCCTTCCGACCCGTCCACTCAGTTCGATCTGTATTATCTCTTTCGTCAATTTAAACCACTTGCCAAATTATTTGGTTTTGATGATGGTGCGGCCTTGCCACGCTGAGCTTCTGTAGTTTATTTTATATTCTTTTCTATGTTTTATTTTGTTTATTTCAAATTGTAGTAGTATAGATATAATTAATAAAAATCTGGTTGGTATATTATTTCATCTCGACAGCAGAGCTCAGGGAACCACTATTTAGAAAGTAAGAAGGCGGCGGAAGGGCTTTGAGGTCAACGACCCTCGATGTTTGTACAACTTGGTCGTTACTTGGATGCCTCAATAGACAAGGCCTCTTGCTCCCAAAATCAGTTCTGAGTCACGTTAACCCTGTCCCTTTCTTTGGATAGCGTAAACACAGAAGAGCGAAAAGGACAGAGATTCGAAGTTTTGTATTGAGAGTTTTCTAACGGTTTGTGTTGTAACCGAGTCGTGGCGCGGAGCAAAGTCGTTCTCTATCGTAGAAATCTTTAACGTGACTTTATTCTTTAAACTATTCTACAATCTACGTACGGAGCATTAGTTGAAATCGGAGTTTTTTTTTTTGGGCTCGTGGCATTTATATATTGTGTATACTTACTAATAAAAGTAGGAAGTAGATATGTACAAAAATGTTAAGCTATTTAGCGCGTTGTCATAGTAAACTTTAAACAGAACATCAAATGTCACACATGACAATGACAATGACATTCACAATGACAAGGTTCTAAGTATGCTTAATTTTTATATTGGTCGTTTTGATAAAGCTAGCTGTAATAGTTATTTTAATAAGATTAGGGGCTGAATGTGGAAAAAGCGAAATAATTTTGTCAAGATCGTAGCAAGTGGAAAGAAGTGGTCTCGGCCTACACCTCTGGGAAACAATCAAAATGAAAACAATTACGATTGCGAGTGCGTTAAGCAATAGCACAGGCAATATTGTGGGTGTAATTCTCTAAAAAACAACGGCCGGTCGGACGAACGAGTGAAATCGCAGCGGCGAGTTTAAGTAGTCCCGTCAGAGCGAACAAAACACATTTTAGCGCGTGCATTTTCAATTAAGCAGCCGTTCGATCCATCGGCAGAAACCATGCTGCTAAATTGAAAATGCACGCGCTAAAATATGTTTTGTTCGCACTGACGGGACTACTTAAACTCGCCGCTTGGACATTCACTCGTCCGTCCGTCCGACCGTCGTTGTTGAGAGAATCACTACCCTGGCGTGATTTAATGTATCTACTCGTATGTATAAGGGCTGATAATCAGTGGGCGGCTGACGGATGCAAAATAGGGACGTAAACAAAACATGGATAAGACTTTTATTAAATTTCGAGAAATATTTATGAACACAAAATTATGCAGTTTTTATCTTTATCATACATTATTAGTAAATACATAATAAGCTATCCTCTATTGGACGTAGATTGTATACTAAGAAGATACTGGCCACTTATTATTTTATCACCTCTTGAGACTGATGAACGTTTATTACGTCTTAGACTTGTCAATTAAATTTGCTTAGTTTTCAATATTCATATTTAAGATGGCAAAAGAAACCACAATTCGTAAGTGGATAATTGATAAACCTGATCTTTTTATTTTTTTTCATTCTTTTTATTAAATCCCTTGCAGTCATATATACAGTATGTATCAGAACGAAAGGCCAAGAAAGAGAACCATTAATGTTTAGGCGAGAAAAATGGATGTGGTACCTAATTTAATGAAATCAGGAAACTTTTTACTGATAGTGTAAAAAAATAATAATAATGTAATAAAAATGTAACTCCCTGTCTCATTTGTTTACAATCTTATCAGCGACAACAACGTAAACGTCATAATGTCAGTTAAAGTATAAAGGTGTGTGCACATTCACGTATTGTCCGCCGTTATGTAAACATCTCAGCAAGCGACGATAATTATTGTCATGCACCCTTCTCATCAAACTAGGATTTTCTCGAATACGGCGTTTGATTTTCTCTAAAGCTTAAACTATTCGTAATTCCATTTCTTCGCGAGTACTTGATTCTTTTTTGAACACCAACTGTTTCACCCAACCCCAAAAGAAATAATCAAGCGGAGTGAGATCCGGCGAACGCGGAGCCCAAGGGATTGGTGCGAACCGCCCGATCCATTGGTTTCCAAACATGTCGTTTAACCTGTTCCGTACTCGAATCGTGATATGAGGAGGAGCACCGTCATGTTGGAACCATGTCTGTACGTTGTGACTGAGAGGTAAGCTATCAACATAGCGAACTGAGGTCCGTTAAGCACTTGGAGATACCGCTCAGCGTTTGTTGTGCCAATTATGAACACTGGCCCAATGATATCGTTGTCTCTTATACCGGCCCATACATTTATTGACCACCTGGTTTGATGAGACAGTTCGCGAACCCACGTGTGGATTACAAACTTTTGGAGCCCAATGATGGACAACCCGTCGATTCCACATAGAATTCCTTGTAAAGAGGCTCTCATCACTCCAAATAACTTTTCTTAGAAAGTGAGGATCTTCTCTTTTTTTTTTCTAACGCCCAATTAGCATACTCAACCCGTCTGGGATAATCGTCAGGTTTCAACGCTCGAACCTTAGTTACGGAGAAAGGATGTTGCCGATCGCGTTCTAGTATTTTGTGTACGAGGGTGTGACTCAAGCCTAAATTGCGTCCTGCTCGCCTAGTACTAAGAACCTGGTTGGTTTTGAAAATAATCCAATACCTGTTCTTCCCGCGTAACATGAACACGTTGAGGACCACCTGAGTTCACAGGCGCCGGCCGATCGTTATTTCTCAGCCGTGTAATGGCATTAACAATGACACGAGCATTACTTGGTTGCCTTCTTGTAGGATACCTCTCGGAGTACAAGCGGAGGGCTGCATTCCCATTGCCCCTGCACTCTCCGTACGCAAGGATCATATCCATTATCTCAACCGCAGTAAAATTTAAAGGCATTATTATTGCATTTAGGTACGATTTAAATTTATATGACGAAAGTGAAGGATGTCAAATAGCAAATTGAAAGAAAATACAATTTATTGGTAGCCTAACCTTTTTGTTATGAAAAAAAATAATCTGTCGTTCTATGGTTTGAGATAATCATGACAGAGCAAAAATGTCAGAGACGATGTTTATTAGTCTTTGTCATTTATTTACACATTTTAGATCAATTTGTTCTACTGGTCAATCAGTTTCTACGCCGAGCAACAGCTTTGCAACTGCTGCAACAGCCAGAATACGTCATCGGCAGTTAGGTAATGGTCACTCAATCATAGTAACCGGTTGCCACTACAAAAGTTGGATTGGATTGCTTAAAATTCATTGTGCAGTGCGGTTAAGCGTGTGTGTTCTAATGTTAACTTGATACGGTAATGTAGTCATAGTTGAAACTGTAATAGCCTGATATGCAGAATTAGATTATTTGTAATTACCTAGTTTGTTTACTTTAGTTATGAAGTGATAAGTGATAACTAATGTCAAACTTACATCACAGGATGTTATTAAGCTCGTTAACCGACTGATGAGAAAGAGGTTAAGTTATTACATTTAGTAAAATTATAAACAAAAAAAGTGATTGGATTAAAACAAAAAGTGGTTTATTGTATTATACCCGTTTTTAACATCCACCGGTTTTAAGGTTGGCCTTTCGTTCAGTTACATACTGTATATATCATATATATTACGTATAACGTTCGACATTATTTTGACGTAATTTGCACCCGTCAGCCGCCCATTGCTGATGATGAACTCTTCGTCTACATGTCTACATACCTACCTATCTAGATACTATATTCTATTCTTGGAGATTAAAATGATGAAGAACGTAAATGGTTGGAATTATTAGGATACAATTAAAAGTAAAGATAGCATTCACATTATGTATGTTTTCGCAAATATCGTAAACTTAAAAAAAAATAAGAGTTTTTACAGTGAAATTACAGTGCTGTAACAGCCTTTATCATTATCTCGTGAAGTAATTCGTAAGTGAACATTATTTTATGAGCGGTTATCAAACTAAGAGGTTTAAATACATTTTGGTAATATTTTTATTATGCAACTGAATTCCAGTATTATGTCAAGGATAGAATACTTTAAAAGAAAGTGTATTATTTTGTAATTACAACTAGCGACCCGCCCTCTATACGCTTCGGTTTATATGAGTTTTCTGTAACACGCGTACATAAACCAGTTTTTAATACTTAAAAGCCTTCCTCTTGAATCACTCTAACTACTGATGAAAATCGCATTAAAATTCGTTTCTTAGTTTGAAAGATCTTATCGTACATACAGAGGAACAGACAGCGAGAAGCGACTTCGTTTCATACTCGTAATATCTAGGAAAAAATAAAAAATTGTACCTACAGCTGTATGAATAAAATTAAATTTTTGGGACAAGCTTTTATTGCCGACTGTACTTTTTTTTGGCAAAGTCGTCATCTACTTGTCAAGACGATTCTAACAAGCCCTAACACGACGGGTTTATCATGTGTAATTTAGGAGTTCCTATGGCCACCCTGTATCCATCATCAGACCAGCTCGATGGTGTTATATTATTGTATTGTCATCAGAACTAAAGGCGTTTGCAAATTTTCAGCTTCATTGGACCCGGGAAGTGGGTCCAATTTAACTTGCAAGATTTGACCCTTACATACATACATTGCAAGTTAAATTAAAGCTTTTAAAATAAAGCAACATGGCCCATATTTACAAATACCTTACGGACTAACGTACATAACATAACAATATTATAACTTAAAATAATGACTAAAAAATTTATACACTTTCGCGGTGTCCGCTACCCGGCGGCCATAAAATTGCCCAAATATGACAACCCTCGGCCAGAATTCCTCCTTTATAAACGTGAACAGATCTTTGGTCAGCACTCTCACCACAAATGACTAAAAATTAACCTTGTGGCGAGGCTCCAACCGCTCGACCCTAGGGGTAACTCCGGTCTTAACTCGTACATACTCTGCGAGCTTCTTCGCCTCACATATACACAAATATTGCATAACTCTAGAACATGATAACGGTAATTTACCTTTTTGTTCTGCGGCGACGGCGATATGTCAGTTATAGAATTTATAGACCCAGAAATCGGACAAATCGGCGTCATTACAGGCAATAATGTGGACATAACTCTAAGATTTTAATTAAACAAATTAAATTGCATTAATTAATTACTTAATCGAAAAATAATTTTGATGTTTTGCAAGACATTTATAAATAAATAATACAAAGGCCATTTAAGTATAATTATTAATCTACCTAAGTTTGCTTCAATAATATGCATGGATTGCGAAAGGAGATTTTCACCTCAAGTTTATACCACGGCATTTTTTTATAAAATAGTGTTTATTTGCTATAAATCTACACAATAACAAGTCTTTGTATTAATTATTTATGCATTGTCTTGTAGTCAGTTAATGAAATTTAATTTGTTTAATTAAAATATTTGAAGTCATGTCTACATTACTGCGAGTAATGAGTTAATGACACCCATTTGTCCGATCTCTGGTATTGCGTTATGAATCTTGCCTAGGGCGGTGTTAAGATATACATATACAATTTATTACAGACGGCCACCCCCATCTTGCTACGCCCGCTTTGAACTAGTGGTCGGAATGACGTCATTTTGTTTATAACCGCGTAGTGTATATTTTTTTAAACAAGTATAAACCTACGCTGAAATATTTTAAGTTAAAACTAATACCTAGTTTCTTGTTTTTGATGGCTTCGTAGTATGGGAAAGTAAGATAGGTAGAAACGAAAGCAGGAAATGGGTCATACACAATCACAAAAACAGAAGCTGTCTCTCCTGTGGTCTAGGGCTTGTGTGCATATAACGTTCATTGAATACAAAAGGGACACATTCTAAAATGAGTTAGTGTTGCATTTTAAAATTAGAATTGAGTCGTATAAGATTTTTAATTCAAGAGCAAATTATTTTGGACTGTGTCCGTTTTGCATTCAATTATCGATAGGTAAGTTATGTTTTTATTTGATAGGACTAAAGTAGACGTGACGTCGTTTATGCGGATATGTGTTCAGCCAGAAAATTAGGCTTTGAAACCGCTAACTTCGGGTATGTCCACGGGAAAGACGAGAACCTAATTCTGTGTATGACCCAATTTATTTATTTTTGGTTAAAAAGGCTAACAACTTTTCTATTTGTATGATAAAAAAGTAATTGCAAAGGAATTTAGAAAGCGCGATATTATCTTCCTCCATTCCCAATTTACATTTATAAATTCTGTTTTGTTATGATTTGGTTGCGTTGTGATGAGACATAACGATAAAATGAAACGATTTTGATACTTTTGTAACGTTTTAAAGATCTGCTTAGCCCTTATTAACGTTATATATACGAAGCGTGCATATAACACGCTCAGGGTTCAGTACAACACCTTCAGGATGCTGGTGAAACTGCCGAGGCACTGTAGTGCGTCCGGCATGTTCGCCGAGAGACATACCGACGATTTTAACGCTATCGAGTGCGAAACAGCGTAAAACAGCCTCCTGTACTACTACCATGAGTTACAATTACCGTACTCGCTAGCGAATCGAATGCTCTGTCCCTCGCACTCTATAAGAATACTGCGAGGTCGGCGAGCGACAGAGCATGCGACTCACTAGCGAGTACGTTAATTGTAACTCATGGTAAGGGTACTGAAGGTGTTGGCAGAACGTCTCGACTGCCCATTTCTTAAATTCTGTGTCAACCTTGCTACACGCAGAAATAAGCAAGTGTCCTTTTTATATATGTGTGTGTGATTTATTTACATGTTATTTTATTTCATTATAATTATGTACGGCTTACAATTAGTTATTAAGTAAATGTGACTGACAAAATATGGATCAGTTTTAAAGTCTGTTTTTTTTTTGGTACCTATACATTTTCTACACAACACCATAGTTTCTGTAGTAGGTAGTTTTGGGTTCCTAATGAAAACGGGTATAAGGGTAGGGACCAAAAAGTTGGCCACGCTAACTCAATCAATGAAATTGTCTACGAAACTTGTCCGTTGTGACACGAATTAGCCATACATGTAGGAATTATTTTCGTCGCACAACGGTACTTTTTCCGTCTTCGTTGTTTGTATGGTTAACTGGGCTTACCTGTGGTCCAACATTTTGGTCCTCACCCATAAGTCTTCTGAAGATCAAATGAAAAACGGTTTAAGTCTAGTATACTCCGTTTATGTATGTACCCTTTTTTATTACGAGTTAAGTTAAGGAGCCCATAACGTTATTCAAATTAGTGAAAAGGTTACTGACCCCCTGGTTCCGTAGAACTCGTAGGTTCGTCGTTCGGAGAACGAGCCCCATTCGTTGCATGTCGCTTAGCTATAAAGCTTCAGTCTAGTTGTCTAGGAGGTAGTCCGCTGGCTTTTATAGTAAATTAGAGCTTAATTAAAAGTGGAGACGATTTTGGTTGATAAACGGCGATGTCAAAGCAAATTATGTAGAAAAACTGAAAGTTGACTATGGTTTTTATTTTTTGTTACTTAAGTAAGCAAGCTACTAACTACTAAGTACTAGTAGAGACGACTAAGGGAATAAAGGCTGTGTAGTACTGCTAGTAACCTGTCACTAATACACTGGTACACATCTTGGCCTAATTGTGCAAAATGTGGTTACAGAATTATTAACAAGTTTTTAGAGTTGTTGGTAATTCTGTAGCTCTGCCTACCAATCTGGGAATAAAGGCGTGTGCTTATGTATGTATGTATGTAAGTAAGGAAGTAAACTACTAGTGGTACTTCAATAAATACGTATAAGTTAAGGATACCTTCCTTATAAAATATCTGCCATTTTCAGCCCTCTATTTCACCAACCTGACAATGACATGTGACAGGGTACATTTCAGTCCACATTTCAGTGTATATCAGCGATGTATCAGCGTATTTGATTTGCAATGTATACAGAATTGTCACCTGTCATATGTCAATGTCAAGATGGTGATAAATGGGGGGCTGGTCCCATAGAGGCTTATAAATCTTATAATAAATATCTAAGTTCTGGCCCTAGGGGTGCTGCAGCGGGCTCTGTCATGTCCAAGAGGTTACCATGACATACTACAGCTGTTCAGTTTAGGTTTAGTGAAAGGGACAGAGTTCTAGCAGTTATACAGCTCTGTCCCTTTCTCTCAACCATGAACCACGAAAACAGACGTTTTTCCAGGTTTCAATTATTATATCCTAAACTTTGGATTTTACAACAAAATGTAGTTCTATTGGAATTAAAAATTCAAAATGCGCTTTAATTTATCAAGGTTCACTTTTCTCAGTCTGTCAAGGGTTAGCTGGAAGAGATACTTTAAAGGGATAAGTTCGCCTTTGTACTTTATTTAAATCATCTTCATTGTATTTTTTCTCTTTTTCTTTTGTACGTTTGTGTTTATATACACATTTATACATTTCGTTATGCCATTTCGTACTGGGCAGTTAGGCCTAATTGCACAAAATTTTGAACGGTTATTAGTTGCACTAATCAGGCATTAAAAATCTTAATTAGTAAGTTACAAATGATTTGTAAAGGCTGGTTTAAAACATGAGTTTAGCCAGGTTACCCCAAACTAAATGGGTCGGAAGCTGCGCGTGCTCAAGGAAAGACCCAACAGTGGCTGTCCGATGGGTGGATGAATTCCGTAACACGGTAGGGACAGAATGGGTGCGATTAGTGAAGGATCGAGGATAAGGCTTGATCGAATTAATGAATGGGTTAAGGCAAAAGGGGTGTCCCTCGAAAACCCTAACAACGTTTGTTAACACATCATTTGTCCGAATTTTCACTTGCCCTAAACTGGTTTTCAGATGAGTCAGGGACCTTTTTAACTTTTCCAATTGGGATTGTTCATATTTTTACAATTGCTGCAATTCGAAAACCATTTCGAGGAAACAGCTTGGAATAGTATGTTTTAATGCACTATTACAAAATAATTACTTTTTTTCATTGGATATCATTTAATTGTTGTAATTTATAAGAAAATGCTATCCCAAAAACAAGTCATGTCATCCATAAAATGTCTGCTAAATCAATAAAGATATTAAAACAAAACTTTTGGGTCAAATACAACATTAATGAAATTGGTGACTTAAAATTTTCTATTCTTTCGAATGAGAAAGTAAAAACCGTGAGTTATTTTTTTTGGTCAATCCCAATTATATATGCGGTTTGGTTAGGTTAGGGTTGTATTATAACAACACTAAAAAGTTTTAAATGTTAAGAGAGAATGGTTTTACGATAAACGAGAATTTGGACAAATGACGATAGTACCCATAAAAAGATTAGCATAAAACGGATTATAATGCTAGTGGGATAAATAAATAATCATACACCATATCATCTAGTAAAATTCTCTTACGAAAATCCTCTAGGTAACTAACTAGATACTCTTACGATAGTAGTCCAAGATCACGTAACCCCGTTATAAACCTGCTATAAAGCGAAATCTACAATGATAAATATGACAACTCTCTTAACCCCTTAGTTCCGGAGCAACGCGCGCTCAAAAGAGTATCCCACGGGTCTCTCATAACCCGACCGCGCAAACGACTTGATTTGTTTTTCACGTCCTATCTACTTACTCGTACACTTTTTATACATAGAAATGTACATTTTTGGAAAGATGAAAATATAGCTGACCCTATGATATCATAAAAAACACTGAATAATGTATAATTTAGTGTATGCAGCCAATTGATTTCAGAGCAAAGTAAAAGTGAGGCAGGTTCCCAAAAACACTCACAACTAAAAAAATACTACACAAAAGTATATATTTTTGTAATTTTCTGTTTCTCTATGTTATCTAAATATATAAAAGGAGAAACTGACTGACTGACTGACATATCAACGCACAGCCTAAACGGCTAAACGTAGGCACTTGAAATTTGGAAGGGATGTAGCTTAGGTACCGTAGAGGTGCACTAAGAAAGGAATTCCCGAAATTCCCACGGGAACGGGAATTAGCGGGAAAATCCTTTTGTATGAAAAATCTAAACCGAAGCGAAGCGAGGGCGGGTCGCTAGTATCCTATAAATGATATATGAAAAAAAAAGCAGATCACATAAATTAAAAAGATATATCATTGCACATTCACTCGCGCCACGATTGGATAAAGTAGACTGAAGTTCACCGTGAGTTCACCTGACCATATTTAGATTTTTTCCGTTTAAGTGTTATGATTGGTTGATGTTCGTTTGTGGCTAATTTCACACTCAATCGTTTGATATATAATTCATGGGAATTTATGTGTTAATGTGAAAGATTGAGGACAGAACTTCGAATCATGACGTACCGACAACCACCCGGCAACCATAGCTGCCGCTGGGAGACAACACCATTTGGGGCCGGCAGCTAGCTGCCGGTGGGACGATAAGGGTTAAGAGTGTTATAAGTGTTATCGGCGGGTTAACATTTACTTGCACTCTATTAAATCATAAAAATGTAAGAGTGTACGTGTAAAAGGACGATGACGCGTTGGCTTAGTTGGTAGTCCCTGCCTACGAAGCTAGCGGTCCTGGGTTCAAATCCCGGTAAGGGCAGATACTTGTGTGATGACCGCGAATATTTGTTTCTGAGTCATGTATGTTTTCTATATGTTTAAGTTTATATTTCTCTATATAAGTATTTATATCGTTGTCTAGTACCCAAGTACCCATAGTACAAGTCTAGAGCTTAGCTTGGGACTAGGTCAATTGGTGTGAGATTGTCCCCTGATATTTATTTATTTAATATTTATTTATTATTTATTTAGGGTCGCGCGTCCACTTAGCAGAGTTGGGAAGTTTGAAAATGAAAATAAAAATGTTTTGAACGAAAAATTTACGTCATATTTTTTTTTACTTATGTTTTTTTAAAGTTCTCTGCACACTTTATGACAAAATATCTCAGTTTTCAATTAATAACTGAAAAATAGTTGAAACAGGTGATTTAGCAATTTTGCGTCCACACAATCCAGATAGCGTCCACCAATTAAGAAGAGGGAAAGAGGGGAGATAAATATTGCAGATAATTGCCAAGCCTACTTAAAAGTCGACAAGAATTATTTATCATAATATTTTACTATTTGTACTTTTTACAATTACTCGAATCGTGCAAAACTAATTAAATAAATAAAACCGAATTACTTAATGGCCGAATACAATACAGACATTAATTAAGGTTTGACTTATAGGGATTTACAGAGCGTCTTCCAGAGGTCATATAGACAGCTTATTGGCTAGTGGCTCAGACGTATGACATCTTAATTAATGATCCAAAGTTTTGAAGAACCACCTAGCTAGAAGCACTGGAATGCTAGACAAAGTGTAGGAGCTAGTTATTCATTCTGTAGGATTTTCTCGAAATATGCAAGGCACGCTGACATCGTGTTTGCAGCCTAAGTCAACACTGCTTACCTGTCCAGTGACCGTGAAGAGGACGGCCAGGAGGACCCTGAGCGGCGTCGTGGCCTGGTAGGCGCGGTGCGACCACAGCCGGTGCACCCCCGCTGTGATGCCAAACCCCGATGTGTAGATTGTCAGGAATGCTGGACAGAAAAAAACGAGATATTATACAGTTTTTACGCTACGGTAGCCTACAAGTTTTGCGGGTGGTAGGACCTTGTGCGTGCAGGATCCATTAAACTACCGCCAAACACCAGTGTTCGCATCGTTGTGTTCCGGTTTGGGGATAAGACAGCCGGTGAAATGACTAGCATAGAGGCATTCCATCGTAGTCGTCAGGGTTGGCAACGCATTTGCAGTCTTAGGATTGCATTGCAGTCTTGTGAATGCGAATGTCTATGGGTCACAGTTTCCACTTACCATCAGGTGGCCTGTGTGCTCGTTTGCCTTCTCCATGCCATAAAAAAAAAAGTTGGTAGTGACCATGCCTACAAAGCTAGCGGTCAGGGTAAATATTCGTTACTGAGTCTGATGTTTTTTATGTATCTTTACATAGTATAGAACTAAACGCGTCGTCAATGTATATGATTATGAAATATGGTAGGACCTTCTGGTAGGACCGTTGGGATTGCTGCCACCATTCTTTAACTCAGCACCAAGCAGCAGTGTTCGCATTGTTTCGTTTCAACATGGGAATTAGGCAATCAAAGAAACTAGCATAGAGGCATACAATATTAGTGCTCAGGCTTGGAAGTTAGTCAGAATTGAAGTGTTAAGATTGCATTCGTAAGATTTAAAATATCTTTAGGTCTTACATTCTACATTTACGATCAGAGGCCCTTGCCAAGATGCACTACGCTAACTAGCGTTTCTATTCGTTTAGATTTTAAACCAATCGCGTCACTGGTAGCTGACGTGATACGAAAAGTCACGTGATCTACCAGTGACGCGATTGGTTTAAAAACGAAACGAATAGAAACGCTCGCAACGCAAGGGCCTCAGTTGGCCAGTGTAAGTACTCGTTTGACTTCTCCATGTCATAAATGACTTAAGAGTACATGACTATGTTTAATTCAAAATTACTATGGTTTTGTTAAAAGTGAAAAAAAAAATCTTTAGTTTGTATACGAAATGAATTTACAAAATTTGTGAACATTAAGATCAATGAACATTTATTTATTTTTTCATTCCCGCTCATTTCAGTTGCGTCTGTCGATAAATGCAAAAGAAAAATGCAATTTGCGGCGTTTGATAAATAAGAGATTCCCTTTTGCTGAACTCATCTATACAACCCAGAGGTTGATTTAACCACCTGGGGGATATTATTATCATAAAAAATAAGACACGTACTCGTATGCTATAAAGTCATATTCCACCAATATTTTTTGAAGAATATTTAAAAAACCGATGCATTTATAAATTTCAAAATATTTTAACATTTTTGTTTCCTGTAATTATTAAAAATAGTCAAGCACGTAAAGAAACATTTACTTGACACGGAACCATTTCCATAAAACCGTAGACCTGCTTTGTACTTGAATCTTACATTACTGGAAACGATGATGTCTGGAAAATGCCTGATATACTAACAACTAATGTTAGTAGTACCTCAGCTACAATAATCGTCAATTTTGTAATTCATCTCCCACGTAACACGACTTTGACTTAAGTATGAGTAAATAACAACAAGAAATTGTGGCCACCTTTTTCCGATGATTGTGAAGTTAAAAAATATCATACGAAATGTGATAACGTTTTTCTCCCCTTACATTAAGTACGATTTGAACGATTTTTTTACATTTTGTAGACATTATGAAAAACTATTACTATGATAAGTTCGCCATTGTACAATGTAAATCTTAGTAATTGTTTCTTTAGTAAGGCCGAATCTTAAGTAAGTACCCGAAACCGACGTGCGTGCATGACTCCATGTATGAATGTGGAAGAAGCGAAAGAAATTTATCAAGATCGTAACAAATGGAAAAAAGTGGTCTCTGCCTACCCCTCTGGGAAACAGGCGTGATTTAATGTATGTATGTATGTTTCTTTAGTGCAATAAACAGTTTACGTACCTACATACATAATACATTTTAGCGGTTTACTATCCTCTTAAACATATTACCCACATACCTATTTTGTACAGTCGCAGAATGAAAAGTTTGACCACCTTAAGATCTGTTTTTGCTTGCTCAGTATAAGTTATCAGTATCTGCTTATCGACCGAGTATGACACATTCCGCATTCCGTCATAATGAATGTAATTTCACTACATGGCCCACAGATACATGGTTACCATGGTCACGTATAAACAACAGCCACTATTGGTTCAAACTGAACTCTAGTCTTTATTGGTCGTTACAAAAGTGTTGCTATGGTCACGTATAAACAAGATCCACTATTGGTTCAATATTATTTCTCTCGTCTTAAAAATGCGCTTGCAACGCGTAAATGATTTTATTTGAAAACTGGTCAACCTTTTCGTTCCTTGACGGTACTTTAGTGGGATCTAAACCCAAGTCTAATCTCATTGGTCAGGCGCTCCGGCTGTCATGGTCGTCATGGCTGTCAAATTTGCACCGTGGCTTCGCTAAGAGTCACAATAATCAAATGCTAATATCGTTAAAAATTAACATGACATCAACGGTTCACGCGCCGCTGAGCAAGTGACAAGGACGCGACTATTTTCTATTCCAAGAGAATACGGTCTCAAGTAATTGTGGTAGTTCTTAACTGCGGGGTAACCTCGAAGTAAGTACGTGCGGCTTTAAATCCACGCAATGAACTGAGTTGTCACCGTAGCTGGGTAGTGATTCTCTCAACAACGACGGTCGGACGGACGAACGAGTGAATGTCCAAGCGGCGAGTTTAAGTAGTCCCGTCAGTGCGAACAAAACATATTTTAGCGCGTGCATTTTCAATTTAGCAGCATGGTTTCTGCCGATGGACCGAACGTATAACGCTGCTTAATTGAAAATGCACGCGCTAAAATGTGTTTTGTTCGCTGTGATGGGACTACTTAAACTCGCCGCTGCTCGTTCGTCCGACCGTCCGTTGTTTTTGAGAGACTAAAACCCGGTCTGTGTTAGCTCAAATTCAAATTCAAAAGATTTATTTGACAAAAAACACATACATATTTAAGGGGGTTTCCATACATCAAACGTGATTTTTTTGCGAGAGTGCAACTCGCACTTGGCTGGGTTTTTTAGGGTTCCGCAGTCAAACTTGGAACCCTTATAGTTTCGTCATGTCCTTCCGTCCGTCCGTAGCCTAGCTCAGAAACCCTTATGGTTACTACGCCAAAGTGGTAAAATAAAATGTTGAAACAATGTTTTTTTAGTGTACCTCCCCTACAACACGTAACTACTCTACCCCATAGTGTGGGATATCGTTGGATAGGTTTTTCAAAAATGTTTTTCGATTAAAGGATCCGTTCATTATAGTACATTGTGCATCAAGGGCGGTAAGAAGAGGATTGCTAACGAGAGACTATTAGAAGCCCGACGCCGAAGGCGGAGGGCTTTTAATGACTCGAGTTTGCAATCTCCTTACTGCCCATGATACACACAATGATTTTCATCACATTAGCGAGGAAATAAAAACAAATAGAAAAAAAAACCTTTCTTTAGATTTCGCTGGCAGCAAATCATTGTTGAGTAGTTGAGCCGCATTTAACAAATCAGGTGGTGTTGATGTCACTACAGATTCTTCCGATGAGGAAGTCATATTTAGTTTGTTTTTTTCGTACCTTTAAACAAAATACGCTTCGGAAACAACAATCAAATAAAATTAAACGAACTCGATTCGCTAATCGCTAAGCTAAAATAGTTTGACAACTTTTTTTTAGTCTTCCACAGATAATGCTTAGAATTGCTTTTTTTTTAAACTTGACAAATACACGCCATTCTGCCAGATTGTACAAATTTTCAAAATGAAATTTAATAAAATAATTGCGAATGTCTCTGAAATAATGGTAAAATAGAAATATAATGCAGACAAATGTGCCGTATAAGTTTAATTAAACAGTAAAATTGGTTTGTAGCCAAGTTTTGAATATAGGAAATAAACCTTGGCTGATTTTACACCTCCTTGGTCTGAAATGATGTACAAGTGGATTCTATATTTTAAAACTAAACTCATAACTCCCTAGGGAGTTATGAGTTAACTCTATAACTCCCGCGGGAGCTAAGTCGGCTATAACTGCCCTAAACGCCTGCGTGTTATAAAACCCTTTCCGAGCAAGTGTGATGAAAAATATTAAGCTTTAAAGCGCTGATTTAAAAGTAAAACTATCACGACTAAGTAAACATAACTAGTTCCTGAGATACATGCGGCTACAGTGTTTACCCACTAAAAATCATCTAAGACAGCACCAAATAACTTTAGATAGAAAATTAATTCATACATGTTGATTTTGAGATAGGTTTTTGTGGTTGTCGTAACGGCTTCGGAACCCTACACTGAGCATAGTCCGACATGCTCTTGCCCGGTTTTTTATATTGTACTTAGTAGCGTAGCGCACACTGTCAAGTGAATAAGAGTAACTATGACGTCAACAATTTAATTACGATATAACAGCACAAAGTATAAAAACAAAGTGGTACCTACAGAAACAAAGTTATTGAACATATTCTATTCGTTGTAACTAGTAACAACAGCATTGCATTTCTTATGAAAAGTTCACGGGTTATGTCAATAAATTATGTGAATAATTTAGTTTGTCTAACTTTATTCCTTATTGTGTTTTTAAATAGATCATTTCCATCCTATTTTATATATGCGGAAGTGTGTCTGTCTGTCTGTTCCTCTTCACGCTTAAACCGCTGAACCGATTTAGGTGAAATTTAGTGCAAAGATAGTTTGAACCCTGGGAAAGAACATACGATAGTTTTTTTCCCGGAATTCATCCCCTAATAAATGGGGGGTTAAAATTTGTAAGGAGCTACGATATAAACGAGTTCCACGCGGACGGAGTCGCTGGCGGAAGCTAGTACCCTATAAATTGATTCCCTTGAAAGTATCGAAATATACGTTTTTTTTTATTACTAAATCCACTTTAACAATAGAAAAAATAAAATTAACTTAGAAACTTTTTTTTCACAGCTTCCAGGGACTGTAGACTTGAGTATAATGGTTTTAAATTGAACTCGATACCTCCACTCGTTCTCGACATATAGAGTCTTGACAGACAGAAGGACAGACGGACAAGCAACAAAGTGATCCTATAAAGGTTAAATTTTTTCCTTTTGAGGCACGGAACCGTAAAACGCCTTCATCACGGTTTAGAAACGCTTTTTAGTAGGTAAGAGAACGCGACGCACCGCACCGCCTCCGCTCTCAGTGTGTTTGCGGCTTAAACAGGAAAAATCGATACATTAATGATAGGTAGTTTCAAATCAGGTAATTCCCTAACCGTGTACCTATCACCTCTGCGTCAGAGAATTGTTGTATATTTTAGTTTGTTGGATAAAACAGTGGTTAGTTGGCCTTCTTAACAAATAGGATATAGACCCGGAGGGCACCGTCAGTAAACCTACTTGGTTAATTAACAGCAGATTTGGGTGAAGGGAGACTTCTATAAAAGTTGATCTACCCAGGCACAACCTTTGTGTACTCGATCCGGTAAGGTACCGACGTTGACCTCTAGGTCTAATACAAAAGTGAGCATGTAGAAAATTTACTTACCAAAAAGTATTGTTAGAATTTTCACATTAAATGTAACTATCAGGAACAGTCCATAAATTGAAACTAAATGCAACAACACTTGCACTGTTAGATCAGGCCATCTGATTTTTGCTTTAAACTTTATAGCTTCGTATTTATTTAAGTCAAACTCGTGGTCCATTTTTTCACTATTCACTGAATTATTATTATCACAATTTGCTTCACCATTTTCACTGATGTGGTCTATGGGAGATAGCCTCATTTTAATCCGGGGATGCATGTCTTCATCACACGCATCCATGTTGCTTTGTGCCGGCGCCATTCTGCAAAAGAAATGCTTTTTTTTATTTATTTCTATAACATACGATTATAATTGTAGATGTGAAGTATGACATATTTATGAACAATGTGAGTGCAGTTAATAGTGGATAGAGGAGAGTGGAAGAAAAACCCCGACGCCCACCTATTGTGAGACGAGGGCAGGAAGATGGATGGATGGATTTGTATATTGATGATAGATTAAATTGAGCACACAAAGCGTCATATTCCAAAATAAACAACATAATGTCGTGCCGTTTCTGACTGATTCTGACGATTGATTCTTCAGAGAGATGTGAAGCTAAAAATTACCATACAAAATGCGAAATTCTCCGATTTTTCAACATGTTGTAGATATTATGAAAAACAAATTTAAAAAATACAAAGTGGAAACGCCTCGCCCTAGTTTGACATAATACCTACACATTAAAAAATTGTGGAAATTGAACTCGATTTAAGGAGTGAGAAAGGGCATCACCCTGAGCAAAAATTCTATGGTTTTTTTGACAGCTATGCGATTTTTTAGCGGCTCTTCACAATCCCCTTAAAACAGACTGAAACTGCTGTCCTTAGTCGACAATCCGCAAGGTGACAGCCTGTTTCAAATAGACCCGTCGTCGTGCCCATGCCTAGATGACTACCTACTGCCTTCATCCACATGGAAGGAAGTTTTACATTTCAGTTACTTACTCCTGCTACTATTGTGTATGTGCAGACGGTATAACCACTTTATTCAAGCACGGGGTCACGCATATGAACCAAACCTCCATTGTTTATTTCTCGGTTTAATACACACATTGCTGTTTTTGACTTTACAGTTAAAATCGTACAGTCAAAGGGTTAAATATTGACTTAACAGTTAATATCTAACCATTTAACCTTTTCCACGCCATTGACGGATATATCCGCACCACTGGTTCAACGCCAACGACGGATATTTCCGTCATGGTTGACAGCGCAAATTAAACCTGATTGGCTATGAGGTAAAGTTGACATTATCTTTGGTGTTTAGCTGTCCTTGGCGTGTGAGCGACGACTTTATTTTTGACATAGCGTTGAAAAGGTTAAATGGCAAGCAGCGAAGTAATACGATCTGTCTCAGACGTCACTTTTGAGGCGTATGAAGTTTGACAGCAATTGACATTTGGCGTCAGGGCCACGAATTTCCGACGACGTGATTTGCCGGCTTTGGTGCAGTGCACAAAAGGTTAAATCAGGGACAGATACAAATTAAGTTACTTTGGGTAAAAATTGTCATTTTTCACGTACAAAATGTTCCAAATTATAACCGCTGTCTGAAGTAAGTAAACGGTTTTTTTTTTAACTAAGTATCGATAATGAACACTAATACAATCTAAAAGAAAGTGTTTTGTTTACTTACGCCTGAGGTGACTACGTAGTCAAAAAATTAAGCCAAGTGTGACATCAGGTATTAATCTAGTCAGTGGACTAGATTTCAATTTGATTACATTGAAAGAAGATCGCTAACGGAGAGATAACGTGCAGTTTTAAAACACCCAACCACACACACTTTTAATATAAGAGCGCACATGGTTTCGTAAAGGTTTGGTAAAAAGTGTTGTCATTTGTAAAAGTCATATTATACTTTCAAGGTAAGCGGCCATTCGTAAAAGTGGTACCTATATAATGATACAATTATTCAAAACAAATATATTTTGTTATGCAATGTAATTACTCTTAAGTGCATCGGAGAAAAGATATTTAAAAATTCATACCTACCTGGCCGAACGTTTAGTACCAAAAACTGAATACTTTTTTTTTGTATATTCGCGCCGATATTATTTAACGCCAAAAATTATATACATGTATGTGTATTTAGAGGTCCTCTAAATAACTATGTAAAAATCATCTGTGGCCGGTAAAAGAAATATGTGAATTTTCTTCAAGCAAACTTACCCAATGCCCTTTAAAATAAAATAATATTTAAAAACATAGGAAGCGATTTCGCGCGTCTTAATTAGTGCCCGAAGTTGAGAATTTATGATAAAACCGGGACCACTGCTAGGTTATCAACTTATCAGTTTGTATAAATTGTGAACCGATCCTACGCTGACACATCAACCACCGAATTCTGCCCTCATTACAAAAAAGGGCATATGTGTCATAAAAACCGCGAATGTATTGAGACCTTAATTCTTAAAACACAGGGCTCAATTTGGTTTGCCTATGAAATAGCACATGCGTCATTTTTATTTAGGAGGGCAGAATTGCCCTGTTACATAAAAGATCAAGTTCACGTTAATATTATTTTATAATAATATAATTATAGTCGGAGCGTTACAAGGCCAGGGCAGTGATTCTCTCAACAACGACGGTCGAACGGACGAACGAGTGAATGTCCAAGCGGCGAGTTTAAGTAGTCCCGTCAGTGCGAACAAAACATATTTTAGCGCGTGCATTTTTAATTTAGCAGCATGGTTTCTGCCGTTGCATCGAACGTATAAGGCTGCTTAATTGAAAATGCACGCGTTAAGATGTGTTTTGTTCGCTCTGACGGGACTACTTAAACTGGCCGCTGCGATTTCGCTCGTTCGTCCGACCGTCCGTTGTTTTTGAGAGAATAACACCCCAGGTACTACAGTACCTACCTACATTGAAACAAGTAAGCGTTGATATTCAGGGGCTAATAGGGAAAATTCAATCATAACCTTTTTTCACAACTTCAATAACCGCTGTAACTGATTTGGAAAATATTTTTTTAGTCGCTATAAAAATAATCAATATGGTAGCCAACAAAGATTATTTCCTATCGCTTTCTAGCAAAACGGAATTTAACATGGAGTTTATATGGCCGACCTGTTACATGAAGTAACATTGTGTATCGAATCTCTCTGTGTAATTAGCATTTTAAAATGCTTGTAAGTATCATCCGTATTTCTAGGCCGAAATTAATTTAAGAGTAGATATTATGAACCTTACGGAGTACGTACGTACGTGTGCCTCTCTAAGCCGGTCGGTAGACAGCTCGCCTTTACCTGTGACTTATATACAGGGATCGGAAATTCGGATCGATATTTACCAAAAGTGGTCAAAATCCCGGAAAAAGTGAAGCGAATATGGCGTCTGCTTCTTAAAAGTATTATTTTATTAATATAATTTCCGGGATTCTCGGATTCTAGTTTATTTTAATTATTTTACACTTAGGATAAAACGTTCCGTCAATTTGCTCCTCAGACTTCGTTAGGTTAGGTTAGATGAGTTACCTGTAAATTAAATAAAAAAATTGGTAAATCTTTATTCAAAAAATAACTTCAAATAGTGAATATAAATAGTTAATTATGGATTTATGATGGCGTAATTTATTTATTCCGAAATCCCGGGAATATTATTTATCTAATAATATTGAGTCCGCCTCCATATAACTGAACAACAACGCCGCCGCCAAAGATTAGGTAAATATCGATCCGAATTTCCGATCCCTGCTTATAATATATAATAATATGTTGACTAAGTATTATACCTACGTATGTATAGATTAGGAATTGGCAAAAATGAGTCATTATTGACTTAGGTGTCCATATTATCATATTTCACTAGTTCCGTTATCATGTTTGTGTAAATTACCTACGATAAAAAATATGACTACATTTCTTAGAACCTATGTTTAAATATGTCACCGTTTTAAGTTAACTATCGTAAATGTCGTCGAAGTGACTATCAAATTCAAATGCGTTTTTTTTCAGGGGACAATGTCACTCCAATTGACCTATCCCTAAACTATGCTCTAGGCGTGTACTACCTACTAGATAACGATATAATTTTGTATATACAGACATATTTACTTAAATACATAGAAAATATCCTTGACAAAACCACATTTTGCACACTTAGGCTAAGATGTTTACCAGTGTATTAGTGACAGGTTGCAAGCCCATCGCCTAACAGTACTAAGTATACGATGTATGTGGTTACAGAATTATCAAAAAGTTTTTAGAGTTTTTGGTAATTCTGTAGCTCTGCCTACCCCACTCTGGGAATAAAGGCGTGAGTTTATGTATGTGTATGTATGTATCCTTGACACTGCCATGGCAAATATCTGCCCTTACCGGGAATTGCACTCAGGACCGCTTAGCTTCGTAGAGTCACTACCAACTAGGCCAATTTACAGTTTGGACATGTTTAACAGTAATTTCATTTTATTATCAACTAGCGACCCGCCCTCGCTTCGTTTCGGTTTATGTGAGGTATCTGTAACACCGGTACAATTATGTAATCTAGATATTAGTATACATAAATTTCTTCTTGAATCACTCAATCTATTGATGAAAAACGCATTACAATCCGTTGAGTAGTTTATAGATGTAAGCGTACATATAAATACAGGGAGTCAGACGGCGGGAAGCTACTTTTTTATACTATGTAAAAAAGATAAGAGATTCATTCAAATACCGGGCTTGTATCAGGAACCCAAGTTAGTTATATAATTTGTAATGTTCAGATTAAGGGACACTTATAGTCTGTCAAAAAAGTCTTGAAATTAAAAAGTGGCAACACTGTAGTGTCATCCCTTTCAAATCTATCTAAGAAAATAGGGACGACACTACAGTGTTGCCACTTTTTAATTTCAAGACTTTTTTGACAGACTATACCTTCGTCGTTAAATGTCAGGTTTAATGTGTGTAAAATTCAACAGCACCTACATTAATAGTTAAGTGGGGGTAAAAATAAACCTAAGAGTTTAGGTACCAGTGGTGTAGCACAAACTGTAAATAAATAATTAAGAGACGTCATAATACTAATATTTATTTAATACTTTCATCAGTACGAATACATAACTATCCTCGTTACCATCTGACAGTATAAGTATATCAGAGAACCACCACCGAGATGACGGCGATGCTGGTGGTGTTGGACGGGTGGTTGTGTACTTGTGAATAAATATTTTTTTTATCAAATTTTATTGTATTTTAATTATTTTTATGCAAATAATAGTAGGTCAAAACACTATAAATTAAATACCTAATAAATTAATTCAAAGCTGTTAGCATAAAGCCGAGATCCCTGTGTGTTTTTTCTGAAGGTTTGCTAAGAGAATGAGAATATCGATCGATATCTAAATAGATAATAATAATGTTGAGTTTTGAAGGATTTCAATAATAGATTCGAAAGAGTGGCCAGGAACGAAATAAAAAAAGGTGGTAACTACCTTGTTACAATCACGAGTAGAATTCCTATCGGCTGGCCATCGCTGTGTCACTTGTGTGTCATAGAAAAACGAAAATTGCCGATCGGTATTGAGAAAATGGTTGTATATTTAAATAGTACTTAGGCTTTAGAAACTTGTATTTCCAAGTGTTCAACTTGATTAATGATCAACTTACAAAGAAACCATCACACCTATTTTTGAAATTTCATTAGATCCCTACGATTTTGTTTATTACGCCGTGTATATTTTACACTATAATTTACACTCTAATCATGACTTGTATCTACAAAAAGGTGTATTCTGCAGTTATACAGTATGCATTGCGGAATTTATGCCCTTCATGAATAGACTGGGTCACTGACATTACGGAGCAAGATATGAAGCGGTGACATCAAACCCGAAGGTTGTGGATATCCG
This sequence comes from Acleris laterana, assembly GCA_963966035.1. Lineage (NCBI taxonomy): Eukaryota > Metazoa > Arthropoda > Insecta > Lepidoptera > Tortricidae > Acleris > Acleris laterana. Next base: position 16,087,513 of record OZ014447.1, read on the forward strand.
TCCATTCTAATGGTTAAAAAACGACTGACTGCTGAGTTTCTTGTGGCGTTTCTTCTCGGCAGTGGTTCCTCCGCTCATTCCCGAAATACCAGAATTTTAAAATACCAGATTCTGAGTATACTTGAATCTCAAAAAATAACATTTAAATTTCGGTGTCGTTGATTATGCTTACCTAATATTTCGAAGCTGGTGATTTGGGAATCTGGTAAAGAGAGTAAATAGGTAGTCTGGAATTTTGAAATTGTGGTATTTTGGGACTGAGCGGTCTCCTCTTGGGAAGCGCTGGTAGATTCTTGACATGTAAAAGTGCCGGTGCGGCCTACTGCCTGAATAAATATCTATTATCTCTTTTTTTTAACGATGCTAGTTACCAACTAATATTTAAAATCAAAGTTAGCAACAAGAAAGTTGAGAATTACTCGTATCTGTAAGTATATTCCGTTACCTTATCTCATTCATTGTTTAGTCAGGTCGCGCACGGAACGTTGCATTTGCTGAAAGCATTCTTATCTGAAGGCTTACATCTTGATTTGCTCAGCAAGAATGGTAACAAGGAATTCTCTTTATTACGTTATCGCTTATCGTTTGCCACAGAAGCATTAACTATGAATAAAGGTTTTATAACAAAATAAAGGAATATTCATGACTTGTTTCACAGCTTCAATAAAAGCATGTAACAATCAGTAGAGATTATAAGCCAACAAAGATTTGTTACTATATCTTTCTCGCAGAACAGAATTTAACATGGAGTTGATATGGCCGACCTGTTACTTGACATCACAATGCATATCGGATCTATCTAATTGTTTCTAACTAACAGTTTAAAATGTTTTTATTTATTTTAAATTCCCTTTTAATACTTATAATGGTGACAGCAGAAACACAATGCTAAACTTTCTGTGGGGTTATTATGACCTATCTGTGCCATTCATTTTACGCTGAGAGAAAAGGACAGAGTTATGTAACTGCCATAGCTCCGTCCTTTACGCTGACCGTAAAATGAACTGCATAGCTATGTCATAATAACCCCCCTGGTTGTGTGAGAAGGAATAGCCACAGCATTGTTTGACTGCGATGTTAACATTAACAATATTCAGATACTTCTTATCTGCCGGGCACTACACTAGGTACTTCATTTATATGCCCCCCCCCCCCCTCCTCATACCTACCTACTCATAGATGTAGGAAAACCTCGAACCCGTGTAGCCAAATGTCAAGCAACCCCGTTTTCTTCTGTGTACAACACAATTTGTAGCCAATATTATTGATAAACCGCATATCACTGACTGTAAACATTCGCACACTAATGCAGGGTCACGCACTGACACACTTCAAAAGTGCTACACTTTTGAAATTCTATCAAAAGCGGTCATAATATAGACGACTCTTTTTAACGAAGGGCATTTATAACAGGTAACAGATGCGAAGAGGATTATTCTATAAGCCGTTTTTATACTCCCTCTATGCTTTTCTATCTCTATAGTCTATCTAGTACCTACTTTAAACACATATTTTTACATAACTTTTAACTTTACTTTCGCATTGACCTGTTTTTATAATTATTAACTGTATTATCAATAGCTTTTAATTTAAAAGGGTTTTATCTATTTTGTAACATGTTATAAAAAAGAAAAAAAACTCTTTCCAACGTATATGGGTCAATCGGTTCCCCTATGGAATCTCTAATCGTCATTTGTCTCAATGCATCGACCTTTGTCCGCATTTTCGTTTATCCTAAAGTCATTTCTGCATTTTTTAGTATTGCTATAATACAACCCTAACCTAACTGATCCGCAGATATAATTGGAAAACTTAAAAATTGTATGACTCATCTAAAAACCAGTTTAGGGCAAATGAAAATTCGGACAAACGTTGTTAGGGATTCTGAGGGACGCATGGTTGACTCGGTCAATCACACGAAATTTGGCGTCCGTACAACTCAGGATTCACTAGAATTATGATATAAAGAGCTATTTTGTCAGTAAATTCGCAGTTATAACTACGTAAATGTAACTGAAAGCGAAAATTAACCCAAGATAAAAATACGTGTAACTTCGATCATCTTCGTAAACTTTTGGAATCTAATTACTAATTTTTCGATTCGGTGTATTTATTTAGTCATACCATGGCGTTAGTATTATCGTATCTTATCTATGCACGTTACCTCGTACATGACGGCTTCCTAGGTACCTATTGATTTGATAATACATCATTAGTCATTAGTATATAGGACCTAAGCACTGATGGGATTCTTAGAAAAACGGCTTTTTTGTCGATGGGTAGATTGACAGAGTTGTATAGGGCCTACTGACTCACGCGACCTGTCTCAACTGCGTTCTCGTTCCCTTTGAAGCGGGTAAAGAACATACAACAAAAGGAGAACACCCGAACCCGAGAACGAGAAGGCGAGAAACATATAGTCGGTGATACTGCTAACCCGTTTAAATTACATATTTGTGATAGAGCAGAATAAGCCTTACTGTTTCATTCAAAAGGTGCATTTTGCTCCTTATTAAAATGTTACTTAAGCGGTTTGGCAGTTTCACCGTCGATATCACATTCACGCTTCTCGGGTGTTCTCGGGGGTTCACGGCGTGAGTCCGTAGGGCTTATTACGATAAGTACCTAATTGAGATACTTACTCCTATTTTTAACAATCTAATTTCAAAGAAAAGTTACGTTAAAATACGTTACAATTAATTTAAATACATACATATATTGAAAAAAAGAGATGTTTCATTTGACCGACCGATAAAATAGGTATATAAAAAAACATTTTACCTTATTAAGTACCTACACTAGCTGACCTACATTTGGCAACAGCTGTTGATATGTAAAATTCATTTGCTTATAAATGAACTGTAGGTAATTCGTAAAATTAAATTAATATTTGAATGATACCTTTTCTCTTTTAAGTTGTCTGTAATAAATAAAAATGTTCCCGTCCTAAAAAGCGTGCCCAGAGCGTGGCGGAGGCGGTTTTAGTAGTAGGTACTGCTCTCGTGCGTTTGCGGCTAAGCATCGGCTGATAATTAAACGCTCACTCTCGCGCTATTAAAAGCGGTATTTATTTTGTATGTATGTTTATCTATGTCCAGTAGGTACCCATAGTACAAGCCTAGAGCGTAATTTGGGACTAGGTCACTTTGTGTGAGCTTGTCCCCTGACATTTGTTTTATAGCGTTGCATGAAAGCGTTTACAGAGAAGCGATTCTACACGCGTGTTTTAAATACAGCGCGTAACATACGCAGCGTCGCACTGCTACTGCGCCCGCGACACCGCTACTCGATCTCTACGCCCCGTACCACGCGCCGTGACACGCCTCGCATCTTCATAAACATCGTACATTGCCATTTTTGTGTTTGCGCGTGTGATGACGCGGGCCGTTGCACGCGCCATCTCTCTGCAAACGGATAAAACGCCCAACACGACGAGCCGCATGCCACGCGCGACGGTCCGCGTCTCCGAGGAAATGCCCTCAAATTGGTAAGGGATTGGTAAGATTGTAGACCCATGATGATGATATTCGGAAACGTTTTTTGTTTCATTTTAAAACAAGGATCAAATTAGACAATGCTGTTCTATATTCTATGGCGCCGCGTTCTTTCAGCTCTGACTACTGGCGGAGCAGAAGAGTTTTCTCAAAGGTAGGTACATAGAGTGAAAAACAGGGCCTATGTGTCACTATGTACCAAATTGGCGCTAATTTGCGTATATTTTTAGTGTACATTAGTTAAACTCAGTTGAGTGGCGTCCGCGGATCGGGAGACGAGCTGTAGGTAGGCCTCCAACAAGATGGAGTGACGACCTTGTGAAGATCGCGGGAACCCAGTGGATGCGAAAAGCACAAGACCAGTCTGAGTGGAGAGCCTTGGGGGAGGCCTATGTCCAGCAGTGGACGTCTTTAGGCTGACATGAGAGTTAAACTCATAGGCGATTTGTCACTTGAATAAAAGCGGAAAATATACAATTTGGCCCCTTTGTGACACAATTTTAATAACTTGGTCAATGACAATTTGTGTACGACTATTAAAAAATGTTCTTGCTCGATTTACCTTGAGCACGAAGCAAGCTGATTTGATTTAGCGATGTAACTACTGATAAGAGTCGGCAAAGCAGAACCAACTGGTTGCCATCAACAAACGACACTCTGTCCACTTCATATCGAGAAACACTTGAGACATACCTACTTAAATATGCAACGCTACGTAAACAATGATAGATAAGATAACACATTCACGTAACAGATACGTGCATAACAAGAATCGTACGTAATTTTTTGGTCGACAGTGCCTGAAGCATACCCCACTGTACTTTCACCTGTGGAACTAAACAGGATGGATTGCGAGATCATTATCGCTATCGAAAATGTATAGGATACGTAAGCTGACGCATGGTCGCGTCAAAGGTTTTACCTTTGCCACGAATTACAATTTCCGTAGTAGCTAGCGAGTCGATTGCTTTGTCCCTTGCACTCTATAAGAATTCTTGCGAGGTCTGCGAGGGACAAAACTTCGACTCGCTAGCGAGTATATTAATTGTTAGTCATGGTAAGGGAACTTATGTCAATTCCATACACTTTGAATGTTTCCGAAAATTGTTTACGATAGTGTTAAGTTAAGCATCTTGTCTCGGACCTGTGTGTTTTTTCCTACCCTTCAATATAATGAAAAACAGTAGCAGTTTGCATGTTTTGTAATGGTAGGTCGGGTTTTAGAGAGTCAGTCGTAAAATCATCGTCACTACCTGGCCCCGTACCGTCCCGTCCGCCCGTCCGACCGTCGTTGTTGAGAGAATCACTAGGTACCCTGTAAGTATTACGTTAAATATCAGTGAAGATTGTCATCTATGTAGTTATGCTTTTACTTGTGTATCGACTATCTATCTGTATTACACTCGCATTTGGCAGTATAATGCTTGTCACTCGTGTGTATAGAAACACGAAGAAACTACATAAGCTACGAAGGAGTGGTTCCTTATTTGCAAACGCAAGGTTGAAGCACGTAGGTAATTTAGCTTTAACACCACCTGCGGGCCTAGTATAGTATATTCGTCACTCTTGTACTTATATACGTGTCAAAAAGTTACAGATTTATCCACATTTTGGCACACTATAAACGCCCCCCTGCTTGGTTGTTGCAGTATACTTTTAACCAGTAGAGTAAAAATTGCCTGCAACTAATTGTCTCACATATGAATAAAACACTTATTTCTCATTGTGTTTGATATGGTCGGCGAAATAAGTAACTTTAACGTCATATTTTGAACTGCCAAACTAATCTGTCAAAGGCGTTACTACTTATAAAACCAACTGAACCAGTACATTTTTATATGATCATTATTATTATTTCACCCCGTAGTCGTCCACTGCTGAACATAGGCCTCCGTCATTATTAAATCCTTGAAAGTCATTCGAAACATCAAAAAATATATTTCCTTAAAAAATATTACAATCTTATATTGTCTAACAAAACCCAATGGGTCAAAAAGTTAACCGACTTAACCCAACATAATTGAGCTCCACTATTTGAACAGTTGATTCGAGTCCAACGTCCACAAATTTAATGTTGGTTACGTTGGTTTAATCCACCTCAAGCTAGTACTTATGCTTTGCAGGTGCATACTTCGTTTGAGATATTTCTGTTAGGTGTTCCCTAAGGTAGCATTCTAGGGCCGCTTCTATTTTTTTCGACCTAAATGAACTTCCCGAGGTAGTTGAAGTGCCATGTGTTTTATATGCGGATGATCTCACTCTACTATTCTAAAAGGAAAATACCATAGATAATTTACAGAAACATATAGGTAAATTGTATACTTGCTGGAAAAAAATACAAAACGTCTTGATAGTCTTAAGCATGAAATGAACTTAAATAAAACTAGATTCATACAATATAGAAACTATAAAGCACACCTTAGCTATTGTGCCTAGGGCGTTTCCAGGGCCAATATTTCATCAAATGCCAGAGAAAGAAGCCAATATTGCATCTGTTTCATCTCCATCTTCATTCGGAGTGTTTGAAACAGTATTTTCCTGATGCAAATGTGGCCTTGTAAGATTTATGAAGTTACTTGTTTCCAAGTTCCTGAATAAGTTAGTTATAGTTAATACGTAAGTTATTTAAAGGTTCCTGAATTCTTGTTTTCAATAAGTTAAACACATTTCCAGGAAACTCCAGGTCTAACTTTAGCCATAGTTTTAATTCACATTTATAAATGACTGTTTGCTTCTGAAAGAAAGAAATAAATAAATAATAAAACTGGTCATAAGCCATTCGTAATGTCTAATGCAAATCGTTAAATAGATATGGTAAATCATGTAAATTTTCTTGTAGGAGAAATAGACAACACACGTATCTAAAATGGAAGTCTTATGTCCATGCGATAAACAAAAAGATTTCTACTTCTAGCAGATGCTATGCGTAGTCATTTCTCTTAGAAACGTATATAGATAACGCATTTTGTATGGAAATATCTTTAAAATCCTCTTCAGTGCATGTTAGAATACCTTTTTCGTAAATATCCGCATATATATCTTTTTACCATCTGACCGCTTTAAGTACCCATTAAATTAATGGAGGCGCTTATGAAAAGTTTATATTTCTATTATAATAACACTAAGCGTGATACTTAGTGGATTCTATATAAAAAGTAACAAAGTGTGATTAGAATACGCCTATAAACAAGATCGCAACAGAACTCCGTGCTTATGACATCATACCTAAACAATACGACAGCCGTAAAACGGTCAAGGTCTGTTTATTTATGCATTTTATAAATTTTCCTACATTACTTTTTTACACCGTTGCAAAACCCAAACTGACACTCCTAGCCAAAGTATAATTCAAATCGTATTCTGGAACATAAATAAATGTTACGTCTCACCTGTTTTTTACATTATGATTTATGATATAATTAGCCTAATTTTGAAAGGGGGAAAGTTAGTTTACATACATACATACCTAATATAATGTTATATATTGATATTTAAGTATAGATATTACTTTTAGTGTTGTACTTATTTGGCTATTCGTTGTAAATTAATTATTTCTCAATCGCTCAAAGGTTAACTGGAAGAGATCCCTTAAAGGGATAAGTTCGCCTTTGTACATCCCTGTTATATTTTTGTCTATTTTATCATTGTTATCTCTTGTTTGTACAATAAAGTGTTTACATACATACATTCATTTACTTGATCCAGAAAAACTTTCCCTGCTTCCTCCATACTCATAAGTCTCTTCAAACACGTGCGTCAGTTTAGGGTACTCCTGACGTTGCCCTTTCTTAATACGTCCCCAATCTGATCGTGGAACTTTCGCCTAGACATACTGTTATTATTTAAAACGCGTTGTTAAGTAGGTATTTGTCTTACTACGGATCCCTTTGACTGCCATACATATCGTTGGTCATAATGTATTGTTAGTCATATTTTTTTTGTCATAACTTGTTTTAGGCTGAAGTTACAGTTTTTAATAAACGTTTATCGTATAGATTCGTTAGGTTAGGTTAGGTTAGTTTTATAAATGTCCAGAAAAAATAACCGTGTCCTGAGAAAAATGCATTATGACTTGCGAAAATTATGACTTGAAACACATTATGACTAAAAATAATTATGGCAGTCAATAGAGACCCGTCTTACTATTATGACGGAGTGGAGGGCGAGAAATTGTTAAGTATTTATTTATTTAATGGTAGGAAAACCAACAGTTACAAATAGGTACAACATTATGAAACAAGAACAGGTTATTATTTTTACCAGCCGCGTTTTGAATTGGAAAAAGCGGTTGAATAGGAGCGATAGTTTACTGTGCCTAAGAATCCTTTTATGCGAATCAATAAATATCAGGGGGTAGTCACACACTAAGCTCTAGGCTATATGAATGAATTTAATAAGTAGGTACTTGGAAACTTACCAGGATAAGGAGTCAGAGGTACCTACGCGTCAATGTAATTATTTTATATAATTTAGCTTTTTTCCGCATGTAGTTTTATCCTCGTCGTGTAATTGAACACTGTTTCAAATGTATTTTAATTACCACCGGAACTTCTTAATTTCTGTGATAACGAAACGATTTCTTGAAACTGTTGCTCATCGAAATGCGTCCGGTCAAGTGGAATAGACGACGAAATACTTAGAGAACTGTTCTTCAATTAACGTCCCTGCGTCTTGGATGCTAAGGATCATTTTAAAAAAGGACAATTAAGCAACTGTAATTTAATGTAGTGCATGTGTGCCATAGAAGAACACATATCGTCATTACTTTGAAAAAACCTCGTATCTCATATTTTGTGACATTCGATTTTAAACTTAAATCTGAAGAGAATTAAGTTCAAACTCATACATCTCAAAATATCAACTAGGTACGAGTTTTTTCATAAGTAATAAATAACAATATGACTATTATCTACAGTTTTTTGGTTTTTTCTATTGACTTTTAAGACTTACCTAAAATATGGCCGCTTTTCCCCGATTAGATAAGACTTTTTTTGAAATAAAAATATTTTAATGAGAACGTGGCCAAAATTTGTGTACAACGAAAAGTAGAATGGCCTACCTGCCTTCGATTGAAAACGCAATCACTTATAGTAATTACAGTGACTTCTCTGAAACTACCACTTGGAATGAAATTAAATCGGCACTTCGTTGGTCACAAGGCAAACACCATTAATGTAATATTTCATTTGGATATCACGATACGGCTCGGCTATGGAGAGGGCTATGCTTGGAATATCTCTGAAGGATCGAATCCGAACGAAATGATTCGACAGAGAACCAAGGTTGTCGATACCAAAGGATAAGCAAGCTGAAATGGCAGTGGGCCGGTCACATCACTTACATCTGTCGCAGGACCGACAATCGTTGGGGCGGACGTGTTCTTGAGTGCAGACCACGGCTTGGCAAACTAAGTTTGTCACGCCCTTCAGGTGGAGCGACGACATGAAAAATGTGGCTGGCAGTGGTTGGAAACCAAAACTCAGGACCGAGCTCAGTGGTGTGCCATGGGAGAGGCCGATGTCCAGCAGTGGATGGAAAGGGGCTGATGATAATGATGATGATACGGTAGATTCCCTTTAAAGGTAATTTGTATAGTTACTAAACCATACATTAATTAAGGCATAAGGTCAACTTTTTGGTTAGTTTAATCATTAAGCTTGTTTCTTAAATAAAACTATAAATACATAACCCTTCACATTTTTCCGTGTCTCAAAGGTTGGCTGGAAGAGATTCACTAGAGTGATATGTCCGCCTCTGCACATTCATGTGTTGTATCTCCATTGTATTGTTTTTTACAATAAAGTGTTTACATACATATTACGTAAGAACTTACATTACTCGAATGCAAGGTCAGGTTGCTCAAGGCCTTTTGTGATATTATTCTTTAACACTTTGATGGACAGAACGCCTGTAGGGGTTGACCTTTGAAAAAGTTATTTGACAGTACGCCTCTCGACGTTCATATTTTTCAACCGCCTAAAGACGTAGTGTCACAGCGTGTTATGGTAAGGGTATTGTGATGTGACAGTACGCCGTACGACGTATGACACCTATGCACGTACAGTCAACCAATTTGATTTCTAGGCCACTTTGGACTATGTTAAAGTGACGTTGTCAAACAAAAAGTAAGAGACCCCTATGATTCGGTTTACAACGTCACGTTGACAAAGTCCATAGTGGCCTAGGAATCAAATTGGTTGACTGTACTGACGCATAATATATACTATGTTAGTACTGTCCATTACGTGTTAAAAAAGGAGTTCACAATTTTTTCTAACAGGTGCTAAAATTGGTAAGTAAATAAAATTTGTAGAAATATCCACGACTATACACTAACTAGTATTCCATAATCCCCATTAAATTGATAGAGCGTGGTAGGTCGTTATATGTCTACACATGTTTCGTACGTTTCACCATCACGAATAAAATACTAGTTTTAAATGTCGAATGCATAAATTAATTTCTAAATGGTACCTCGTGAAATGATAAAAAATACGATAGATATCGTAGTGATTACGTGAGTCGTTAATACTCTACCAGCAGCCACACTGATGCTCGGTTTTGTAAAAGCCCGTAAGTAAATATGTCAGATGAAATTTTAGTAACTTCATACAAGTTTTGACATTCCTGTGGGGTTATTATGACGTATCTGTGCAATTCATTTTACGCTGAGAGAAAAGGATATATATCCTTTACACTCACCGTAAAATGAACTGCATAGCGATGTCATAATAACCCCCCTGACCGAAATTTGATCCAACGGATCTTTATAAAACCCAGTCTTAAGCAAACACAGAAGCAGACCGGTTAGGCCAGCGTGCGGGACTACTACGGAATTACGTTTATCGCGTGACAATATGTGGATAAAGCATCCGTCACCCTCGTACACGACACGTGTCACAAGGTGATGTTTTAACCACATTTTGTCACAGGATAAACGGGTGAGGACAACAAAGTTAGAACACCGCTAAGTTCAGTTAACCATGCAAACAACGAGAAAAAAAGTTCCGTTGTGCGACGAAAAGTATACCTACAATTATGGCTAATTTTTGTGTCACAACGGAAAAGTTTCATAGAAAATTTAATTGATTGAGTTAGCGTGGCCAATTTTTTGGTCCTTACCCAAACACTATTAGGCATTAGACATTTTGTCACACGATATTAGGCCCCCTGAAGATGCTTAACGCTATCGTAAGCGATTTCGAAAATTGTCAAAGTGTGTGGAATTGAAAAAAGCGCTTGACATGCTTACGTCAATCCTATACATATTCAATTGAATTTATACGATAATGATCTCGGAATGTACTCGTATCTTGTCTAGGGCCACTGACTCGTACTGTTTGTTTTTAGAGGTCATTAACTTTTTGTTTAATTATACCAATCGATACGAATACATACGTTTAGTTTTAACTGCAATTTGTGCAGTATAAAATGCAGAAATGGAAGTCAAGGGCAGGCATTCCTAAACGAGTGGAGCGATGAAAACGCCCCCAACAAATCATTAGTACTTACCTACTATGACGTCACTGTGCATTAACCTAGTATTGAAATTATGGTAAAACAGCGCCGAGAATCTGGGAGGTAAAAACTATACCATCTTTGACCTGAAATCATATTGTAACGTTTTGATAGCTCATATTTAACACGTTCACTGCCTGTGACACGTATGTGTGTTCAAATTACATACTATTACCAGTTGGTGGCAGCGAATGGGTTAATTGACAGTAATGGCGGTTGTTTTAATAATAATCACAGCAGTTAGTTACCGCCTAGAATACTACCGTCCGAAGAAAAAACGCAGTAACTAAGATAAACCTCCTGTAGTAATATCAACCTTATCATTAACAACATAGAATTGAATCTGCTTTGGTGATTGAATTGAGGATACTGCTTATTGACTTAGGAGGGTAGAATAGAGGCCCAGAGCATTTGCAGTTTGTCCATTTGCAAAATATAGACTTATTGTTTTTTGCTTTGTTACTATAATTTTCTGATTAATAATCCATATAAGTAGTTCAGAGTACAAAGTTAGGGTCGAAATACGCGTGAAACGGTTCCTGCAAAGGATGTGGTACGGCAGTATACTCGCCCACTCGATCTTGGCCGAGGCACTACTGTGCGCCCATATTGTAAAGTTGAATACTTATGAGTCAACATCCAATCGGTGTTTGTTGGTTATCTTATCTTATCATAATATACAGATGAGCACTTTCAGGCATACTTCTGTCTGTAGGATCTCTTCTGCAATTACCTACTGATATATATATTCTCATCTGATAGAATTAATAGGTCTATTTCGATGTGTTTATTTTATCGTAAGAACTTACCGTAAAAGGGGTGAGTAGGGACACAACTTAAAATAAGTCATAACTTGTTACAGATAAGAACAAGTATTAAATTGTCAATAACGTTACGTCAATTGGAAATAATTTCAGTCTTATAATTAGTAACATATGCTTCATTTTAGGTTGTGTCCCTACTCACCCCTTAATCCCTACTCACCCCGTTTTACGGTACATAAGGACATCGCATAGTGTTATTAAGTAAGAAAGTACATAGGTATATAAATGGCATATAAGACTCCTAATCTCTGCAAATTACGATCACGTGTCAACCCTAGGTCACTAGTCCACCGAGACTCTCTTACGAAAATAAAAATAAATGAAACTTTTCCTTAATCTTTGAAGAGCTAAGAAAATACTACCTAAGTATGCCTATCTGTATACGATACGATAGGGTTTTTTTTCTTTAGAGAAGGTACTTCTTTTAATATAACATTAAACATAAGGACCCAGGAAGTGTCTCGGTTCGTTAACCTCCTATTATACCACTAGTAGTTTCGTAGGGTAATGTGTAAGATCTAAGATTTCTCGGAACGCGCAACTATACTTACGTACGTAAGTCCAATTATACAAATAATTGGACTCTTAAGGAGCTAGACGTTAAGTTTGTCAACGTCATTACCCCAGGGCCGATATTATAGGCGATAAAAACCATATCATATTTGACCTGTTATCGTATTGTCATAATTATAATAGATCTTACTTACTTGACAGTAAAAGCGGGCAAGTAAAAATCAATATCAAAGAATAACAGTCAAAACTAAAAACGATTGATTTAAAAATTAACACGCTGTTTTATTTTTTTCTACTCTGTTATTATTACATAGTTCTAATTCTAGCCTTTTGAACTGCTGCATAAAACGAACCCAGTGTAAGTAGGTAAATCTAGGAAGGCGGCAAATTCATAGCTCTTAGCATAGAGATGATGTCATAACATAACACTTTTAACGTACAAAATGTACAGACCTACTATGAAATCACTTTACTAAGTGTAAATACACATTTAGCTTCACAAACGTATTGGTTTTTATTAAAATGATTCGAGCATATTATTTAAACCTAACCTCAAAGTTTTTAACCGTTAAACGTTACAAAATTCTTTCGATAAAGTATGTACTTACCACGCCTCATATCATTCATAATGTAAGTGTAAGATTCGTCGACCGGTCGGCACTTACTCACTAAATTTGGAACTTATGGAATAACTCGCTAGATATAGATACATAAGCATGACACCATTCGGTGTTTACCTAGCCTTGACACTGGCCGTAAACAAACATTCGCAACACTACTGATCAGATCACTAACATAAATATAAACACGGATAAAAAGGCACCCGGCTTGGTACTTACGTTATAATTTTCACAGTTATTGTAGCTGTGATTGCATCGAAACGCGCGCGTCCTTATGTTTCTATGCGGTGACAAGCGAGTGACCTTCGCGTGACTAGTTGTCGTAACGAAAGTGGTCGGGACCGGCGCGGGCGACGCGCTATGGTGGACTGGCTCGTCGCTCAGCCGAACTGATGGGGTCAGAATCGTACAAACACTATGCGATAAACCTATTCAAGCTCATGCGCCACACGGCTCTTCCAGCGATATGTCTTGAGATACGCGTGATGTTTTTAATTCAGGAAGCGACACACTACTTTAGGTTACTTACATTTACGCAATTGTGCTATGTTTAATTATGTGGTGGGGCACGACTTTGTGGATTAAAAACATTATAATACATCAATGAGAAATTTTTTATTCTAATTTTAATTAATATATTTTACTGCTGTTTAGATATATTTCGCCAATGCTGCGTAATGTATAAACACTCCCATAGACATCATACGCAAGGACAATAAATTGTTCGGTGAAGGAGTATTTTCTTTAGTGGACTAAACAGAAGCACATGGGGTTAGCTCCACGCGCTTCTGTCAAGTACAATAAGAAACTTATTATTTAACTAAGTACCTATAGATGACACTTTAAAACAAACATATTTATAAGTAGTATGACAAATAACAATACATAAAAAGCGGATGTGTGCTAATGACCACACGTTAGAAAATAAACTTCCAAGAAAACACACTAAGCACGATTTAGCTCGTGCCTACCTTTTACAGAAATTTTAAAGCGTAACCGACTCCAGCGCGCTTGATGTCGAATGGAGCTGAGTATACCCGATTCTGCGCTACCAACCCGACCGCGCTTGATGTCGAATGGAACTCAGTACCTATACCCGATTCTGAGTCACCGACCCGAGCGCGCTTGATGCCGAATGGAGCTGAGTATACCCGATTCTGTGTCACCGACCCGAGCGCGCTTGATGTCGAATGGAGCTGAGTATACCCGACTCTTTGTCGCCGACCCGAGCGCGCTCGATGTCGAATGGAGCTGAGTATACCCGATTCTGTGTCACCGACCCGAGCGCGCTTGATGTCGAATGGAGCTGAGTATACCCGACTCTTTGTCGCCGACCCGAGCGCGCTCGATGTCGAATGGAGCTGAGTATACCCGATTCTGTGTCACCGACCCGAGCGCGCTTGATGTCGAATGGAGCTGAGTATACCCGACTCTTTGTCGCCGACCCGAGCGCGCTCGATGTCGAATGGAGCTGAGTATACCCGATTCTGTGTCACCGACCCGAGCGCGCTTGATGTCGAATGGAGCTGAGTATACCCGACTCTTTGTCACCGACCCGAGCGCGCTCGATGTCGAATGGAGCTGAGTATACCCGATTCTGTGTCACCGACCCGAGCGCGCTCGATGTCGAATGGAGCTGAGTATACCCGATTCTGTGTCACCGACCCGAGCGCGCTCGATGTCGAATGGAGCTGAGTATACCCGATTCTGTGTCACCGACCCGAGCGCGCTTGATGTCGAATGGAGCTGAGTATACCCGATTCTGTGTCACCGACCCGAGCGCGCTTGATGTCGAATGGAGCTGAGTATACCCGATTTTGTGTCACCGACCCGAGCGCGCTTGATGTCGAATGGAGCTGAGTATACCCGATTCTGTGTCACCGACCCGAGCGCGCTTGATGTCGAATGGAGCTGAGTATACCCGATTCTGTGTCACCGACCCGAGCGCGCTTGATGCCGAATGGAGCTGAGTATACCCGATTCTGTGTCACCGACCCGAGCGCGCTTGATGTCGAATGGAGCTGAGTATACCCGACTCTTTGTCGCCGACCCGAGCGCGCTCGATGTCGAATGGAGCTGAGTATACCCGATTCTGTGTCACCGACCCGAGCGCGCTTGATGTCGAATGGAGCTGAGTATACCCGACTCTTTGTCGCCGACCCGAGCGCGCTCGATGTCGAATGGAGCTGAGTATACCCGATTCTGTGTCACCGACCCGAGCGCGCTTGATGTCGAATGGAGCTGAGTATACCCGACTCTTTGTCGCCGACCCGAGCGCGCTCGATGTCGAATGGAGCTGAGTATACCCGATTCTGTGTCACCGACCCGAGCGCGCTTGATGTCGAATGGAGCTGAGTATACCCGACTCTTTGTCGCCGACCCGAGCGCGCTCGATGTCGAATGGAGCTGAGTATACCCGATTCTGTGTCACCGACCCGAGCGCGCTCGATGTCGAATGGAGCTGAGTATACCCGATTCTGTGTCACCGACCCGAGCGCGCTCGATGTCGAATGGAGCTGAGTATACCCGATTCTGTGTCACCGACCCGAGCGCGCTCGATGTCGAATGGAGCTGAGTATACCCGATTCTGTGTCACCGACCCGAGCGCGCTCGATGTCGAATGGAGCTGAGTATACCCGATTCTGTGTCACCGACCCGAGCGCGCTTGATGTCGAATGGAGCTGAGTATACCCGACTCTTTGTCGCCGACCCGAGCGCGCTTGATGTCGAATGGAGCTGAGTATACCCGATTCTGTGTCACCGACCCGAGCGCGCTCGATGTCGAATGGAGCTGAGTATACCCGATTCTGTGTCACCGACCCGAGCGCGCTCGATGTCGAATGGAGCTGAGTATACCCGATTCTGTGTCACCGACCCGAGCGCGCTCGATGTCGAATGGAGCTGAGTATACCCGATTCTGTGTCACCGACCCGAGCGCGCTCGATGTCGAATGGAGCTGAGTATACCCGATTCTGTGTCACCGACCCGAGCGCGCTCGATGTCGAATGGAGCTGAGTATACCCGATTCTGTGTCACCGACCCGAGCGCGCTCGATGTCGAATGGAGCTGAGTATACCCGATTCTGTGTCACCGACCCGAGCGCGCTCGATGTCGAATGGAGCTGAGTATACCCGATTCTGTGTCACCGACCCGAGCGCGCTCGATGTCGAATGGAGCTGAGTATACCCGATTCTGTGTCACCGACCCGAGCGCGCTCGATGTCGAATGGAGCTGAGTATACCCGATTCTGTGTCACCGACCCGAGCGCGCTCGATGTCGAATGGAGCTGAGTATACCCGATTCTGTGTCACCGACCCGAGCGCGCTCGATGTCGAATGGAGCTGAGTATACCCGATTCTGTGTCACCGACCCGAGCGCGCTCGATGTCGAATGGAGCTGAGTATACCCGATTCTGTGTCACCGACCCGAGCGCGCTCGATGTCGAATGGAGCTGAGTATACCCGATTCTGTGTCACCGACCCGAGCGCGCTCGATGTCGAATGGAGCTGAGTATACCCGATTCTGTGTCACCGACCCGAGCGCGCTCGATGTCGAATGGAGCTGAGTATACCCGATTCTGTGTCACCGACCCGAGCGCGCTCGATGTCGAATGGAGCTGAGTATACCCGATTCTGTGTCACCGACCCGAGCGCGCTCGATGTCGAATGGAGCTGAGTATACCCGATTCTGTGTCACCGACCCGAGCGCGCTCGATGTCGAATGGAGCTGAGTATACCCGATTCTGTGTCACCGACCCGAGCGCGCTCGATGTCGAATGGAGCTGAGTATACCCGATTCTGTGTCACCGACCCGAGCGCGCTCGATGTCGAATGGAGCTGAGTATACCCGATTCTGTGTCACCGACCCGAGCGCGCTCGATGTCGAATGGAGCTGAGTATACCCGATTCTGTGTCACCGACCCGAGCGCGCTCGATGTCGAATGGAGCTGAGTATACCCGATTCTGTGTCACCGACCCGAGCGCGCTCGATGTCGAATGGAGCTGAGTATACCCGATTCTGTGTCACCGACCCGAGCGCGCTCGATGTCGAATGGAGCTGAGTATACCCGATTCTGTGTCACCGACCCGAGCGCGCTCGATGTCGAATGGAGCTGAGTATACCCGATTCTGTGTCACCGACCCGAGCGCGCTCGATGTCGAATGGAGCTGAGTATACCCGATTCTGTGTCACCGACCCGAGCGCGCTCGATGTCGAATGGAGCTGAGTATACCCGATTCTGTGTCACCGACCCGAGCGCGCTCGATGTCGAATGGAGCTGAGTATACCCGATTCTGTGTCACCGACCCGAGCGCGCTCGATGTCGAATGGAGCTGAGTATACCCGATTCTGTGTCACCGACCCGAGCGCGCTCGATGTCGAATGGAGCTGAGTATACCCGATTCTGTGTCACCGACCCGAGCGCGCTCGATGTCGAATGGAGCTGAGTATACCCGATTCTGTGTCACCGACCCGAGCGCGCTCGATGTCGAATGGAGCTGAGTATACCCGATTCTGTGTCACCGACCCGAGCGCGCTCGATGTCGAATGGAGCTGAGTATACCCGATTCTGTGTCACCGACCCGAGCGCGCTCGATGTCGAATGGAGCTGAGTATACCCGATTCTGTGTCACCGACCCGAGCGCGCTCGATGTCGAATGGAGCTGAGTATACCCGATTCTGTGTCACCGACCCGAGCGCGCTCGATGTCGAATGGAGCTGAGTATACCCGATTCTGTGTCACCGACCCGAGCGCGCTCGATGTCGAATGGAGCTGAGTATACCCGATTCTGTGTCACCGACCCGAGCGCGCTCGATGTCGAATGGAGCTGAGTATACCCGATTCTGTGTCACCGACCCGAGCGCGCTCGATGTCGAATGGAGCTGAGTATACCCGATTCTGTGTCACCGACCCGAGCGCGCTCGATGTCGAATGGAGCTGAGTATACCCGATTCTGTGTCACCGACCCGAGCGCGCTCGATGTCGAATGGAGCTGAGTATACCCGATTCTGTGTCACCGACCCGAGCGCGCTCGATGTCGAATGGAGCTGAGTATACCCGATTCTGTGTCACCGACCCGAGCGCGCTCGATGTCGAATGGAGCTGAGTATACCCGATTCTGTGTCACCGACCCGAGCGCGCTCGATGTCGAATGGAGCTGAGTATACCCGATTCTGTGTCACCGACCCGAGCGCGCTCGATGTCGAATGGAGCTGAGTATACCCGATTCTGTGTCACCGACCCGAGCGCGCTCGATGTCGAATGGAGCTGAGTATACCCGATTCTGTGTCACCGACCCGAGCGCGCTCGATGTCGAATGGAGCTGAGTATACCCGATTCTGTGTCACCGACCCGAGCGCGCTTGATGTCGAATGGAACTGAGTATACCCGATTCTGTGTCACCGACCCGAGCGCGCTCGATGTCGAATGGAGCTGAGTATACCCGATTCTGTGTCACCGACCCGAGCGCGCTCGATGTCGAATGGAGCTGAGTATACCCGATTCTGTGTCACCGACCCGAGCGCGCTCGATGTCGAATGGAGCTGAGTATACCCGATTCTGTGTCACCGACCCGAGCGCGCTCGATGTCGAATGGAGCTGAGTATACCCGATTCTGTGTCACCGACCCGAGCGCGCTCGATGTCGAATGGAGCTGAGTATACCCGATTCTGTGTCACCGACCCGAGCGCGCTTGATGTCGAATGGAACTAGAGCTTAGTTTGGGACTAGGTCAATTTGTGTGATATTCCCCAAAAAAAATTTTTTTTTTTTGGTTTATAATTTGTCCGTCGAGTTATAATATAAAGCAAGTTAAGCGACCATCTAACTAGGATCTTCATTACACATTAAGTAAGTACCTTATATTAACCGTATGTTAATGAATGACTTTAAAAAAATACGATAACGACGTCTTTAACGTGACATTATGAAATATACGGTTATGTGTGCAACTTTTCATTGCTGCCTGTAGTTTAGGTATATATAACACGGATGTCTTTTTATTTGCACAAAAACGTTTCGCATAATTTCATCTAACTTCGTTCAGAAAGCATACGCAATTATTTTTTTAATTTTATCAGGCATACCAGTAAATAACAGAGCATTAATTCATTTTAACAACAATTTTGTAGTTTTTATGCACTTATGGTTTATTAATTCTTAATAGGTTAGGTCAGACTAGACCTAACTAAATACCACTAAGAAAAAAAAAATAGTTGTCAAAAACGTTTGAATTGTCTACTTTTTAACCTACAGACTATTTAATGCCTCAAAAATTATACTTTTTTTTTATCTTTCGTTTTTGTATGAAACACGAGTGACTGTCAGTTGCGAGTGCAAGGGTGGTACTGTGCAGTTCGTTTTTTGCAAAGTGAAAATTAGCACATTAGTACAATAATTAGTTCTTATGCAAATCATTTCACATCCATCTTAAGCAATCGCCTGGACATACTAAAAATTTCTAAAAGCTGTAGAACCTAAAGGTATCTTTAGACTTTTTTTTTATTTAATGTTATAAAGGGCCTTTATACAATACTAGCGACCCGCCCTCGCTTCGCTTCGGTTTAGATTTTTCATACAAAAGGACTTTCCCGCTAATTCCCGTTCCCGTGGGAATTTCGGGAATTCCTTTCTTAGTGCACCTCTACGGTACCTAAGCTACGTCCCTTCCAAATTTCAAGTGCCTACGTTTAGCCGTTTAGGTTGTGCGTTGATAGTCAGTCAGTCAGTCAGTTTCTCCTTTTATATATTTAGATTTAATATCGGCCCTGTTAAGTCGAACACCACTTTGTCTTAAAATAATTGAAAAAACATAACATAACACAAAACATTGCACATGGTAGAAAATTATGGATTTCGGTGTATCTTCAGACTTGTCGTCGGAAACAGCGGGCATCGCGAAAGCCGGCGGTGCGTCACCACGGCGGCAGCGGGGCGCGCCGGCCCACGCCACGACGCCGTACATCTTTATAATAGCATCGCGTCACCCGAGTACCTACTCACCACGTAATGCCGCACGTGTCTGACACACTTATCCAGGCTGCGTTACATTTCTGGAAGAAAAGAAAAATCCGAACCCCCGAATACCGAATTACCGGTAAATAGAGTAAATTGCCTATTACTGGCCACCCTCCGGTTATTGGCCAGTTTGGAATAATATGTGTAAAACAAGAGATATGCTGATTTTTTGGCGATTATATTAGAATACTAGGTACATCGTAAATTATTACCCGGAGTTCAAGTAGCTTAGATAACAGCATCAGTATTTATTTAAATTGTATGACTTGTAACTAAATGACACTTTTTTAAGTGGCCAGTTATTGACGATTTACCCGTAAATCGTCTATTACTGGCCACCCTCCATAACTGGCTAAAAGATTGGTGATACCTATATTATGTGCGATTAAGCTAGAATACCTATAGCCAGAGTTGTTATCCGTACTACTGTCAAAGTATCTTTACGAACGGCGTCTGTATATAAAATAGGTGGCTATTATCTAAATGTAATTTTCTAAAGTGGCCAGTTATTGACGATTTACTTTATTTTTATAACTTTGATGTCTTCAAAGCGAGATAAACACCCTTCTACTGAACCAGTGAGCTTCATCGAGACAACGCTGGCCTAGTTGCTAGTGCCTGCCTATGAAGCTAGAGGTCCATCCCGGTAGGGGCAGAAATTTTTGTGATGAGCGCAATTTTTTGTTCCTGAGTCATGTATTTCTCTATTTAAGTATTTATATCGTTGTCTAGTACCCATAGTACAAGTCTAGAGCTTAGTTTGGGACTAGGTCAAATTGGTGTGACATAGTCCCCTGATATTGTCCACTGATATTTATTCCTCGTAGGTAGACCGTCATCATTTACCATTAGGTGAGATAAGTCAATCGCTTTTCACTCCAGAATATTTACAAAAGCCCTGTAAAGCTTCTTGATCCAGGTATGATTTACGAAACCGAACTACGAGTGAAATTGTCTATCTTCGTGCATTGTTATTGCTTAGTCTACTCAAAGGATGAAGAGATCCCATATGGGATACGTTCGCCTATGTACTTTATTTAAAGTGACGCAAGAGTGTTTTGTGATTGTTTATCTATATCTACACTAATATTAAAAAGCCGAAGAGTTTGTTTGTTTGTTTGTTTGTTTGCTTGCTTGAAGGCGCTAATCTCAGGAAACATTGGTCCGATTTGAAAAATTCTTTCAGTGTTAGACAGCCCATTTATCGAAGAAGGCTATAGGCTATATATCATACTCACATAAACCGAAGCGAAGCTAGTGTGCAATAAATTGTTTACATCAGTGTATTGTGTCCGTCGCTTGCTTGTTACTGTTGCAGATTTTACATGACCGGTCTACTAATAAGTCCACGTCGTTATCGGAATAAGAATCCGACAAAATGTAAATTATAATGAAGCTAGAAACTTTTGGTCTGGTTTCGACCGGTTTACTGAAAAAGCTGTTACTATCAATCTAATTCTAGACAAAATTAACATTATATTCACAGTCAAAAACTTTCATTCCTTTACAGCCTTCGCGGCGAACAATGTATTTTGAGCAGCTTAGGGCGTGTACCGTAAAAGGGGGTGAGTAGGGATTAATGAAACATATGTAACTAATATTATAAGACTGAAATTATTTCTAATAGATGTAACGTACTGGAAAAGGCCCGAATCTTAAGTACCCGAAACCGACGTGCGTGCATGACTCGTTGTATGAATGTGGAAGAAGCGAAAGAAATTTGTCAAGATCGTAGCAAATGGAAAGAAGTGGTCTCTGCCTACCCCTCTGGGAAACAGGCGTGATTTAATGTATGTATGTGTAGATGTAACGTTATTGGGGTAAGGACCAAAAAGTTGTCCGCGCTAACTCAATCAATTAAATTTTCTATGAAACTTTTCCGTTGTGACACGTAAATTAGCCATACAATTGTGGGGTTACTTTTCGTCGCACAACGGAACTTTTTACATCTTCGTCGTTTGTATGGTTAAGTGCGCTTAACTATGGTCCAACTTTTTGGTCCTCACCCATTGTCCATTTAATACTTGTTCTTATTTGTAACAAGTTATGACTTACTTTAGGTTGT
The DNA here is from genome assembly GCA_963966035.1 of Acleris laterana. Taxonomy (NCBI): domain Eukaryota; kingdom Metazoa; phylum Arthropoda; class Insecta; order Lepidoptera; family Tortricidae; genus Acleris; species Acleris laterana. The sequence continues at coordinate 16,109,562 of OZ014447.1, forward strand.
ATCCCTACTCACCCCGATTTACGGTAGGTACTAACATAATTAGACAGGGTGGCGCATTTAGATCGGTCAGTATGGACAAGTCTGTGGCTATAAGACATACTTACAAAATCTGTTTTTAGGAATCATGGATTTTAGGGACAAAATAACTACATACATTGATTTAAAAAAATAATTGGACTCTGTTTCGGAATCTAACCTGCTATTGAAAAATAATCTAAGTTGTATTTTTCAATATGACTGGGTTCGATTCCCGAACTGAGTACAAGGTTAAAAGGTTAAAAGTATGCAGTTTTTTTTGTCACTAAAATCGATGACATGGTTCCTAAGAACAGACCTTTGTACAGACTGACCGATCTAAATGCGCCACCCTGTATAATAATGTCTAATGACTTAGTAACGTGTACATATTTACGGCTTCAACTGTAAAAGGTGGTATAATGTAGGCTATAATCACCAACACGAAAGCATGTTTCAAAAAATTATCTGTGCTTAATTTCCCAGCCCACTTGATTGCTCGTGCGATCGAACTTATTTATAAGCAAATAAGGGTTGTCGCTGGTAACTCTGGTTACGCAAAGCACGTGAGTGAACAAAGTAACGCTCACACAAAACACATGTCATGTAGGTATCAACAAAGTGAACGAGGTAGCCTAAACACAATAAAGCGTGTTGTCTTTTTATCATTTGCAGGCACAGTAAGTTATCGGAATTAGTATTTTTTTTGTTGACACACACTCACCACACGCAGACAGACTGTTTGTTTGTGTGTCTGTCTGTGCCACCATAGCTCATAAACGGGTGAACCGATTTGGATGCGGTTGTGGTTATTAGTTAGGTTCCATAAAATTCAGTTGGACCGTTTACCTAAGAGATGTCAGCTCTGAAAGAAGGGGTCTACCTACCCCACTCTGGGAATAAAGGCGTGAGTTTATGTATGTATGTATGTAAGAAGGGGTCACCATTATATCGGGGGTTTTCATCTATCTTATAGTTATTGGATACGACTTATACGGAATAAAGCAACCTTTTCAACAACTAGAAGTTTTGTTTGAAATGAAATAAGCTTACTATTTATTTGCATTATATACACTGTTTTAGAGCTGTAAGCTCATCGACTACCTCGTATTTATGATTCTACGGGGTGCATTGGGTCCAGAATTGAAACGTTTCATAAAAAGGCTGGTTGTACTATTAGGCGGGCTTGCAACCTGTCACTAATACACTGGTAAACATCTTACCCTAAGTGTGCAATTTTTTTACCAGTAATGTGTGATCTTGACCGCTAACTCATTTGGAACCATATTTTCACTGTTATTTTATTCAATGCAAGTTCTTCATCAATGTCACACGTTGTCCCACAAGACTGCCCCGGACTTGCGAATCAAAATCAGTGATAAAGTAATTTACAAAAAAAAAACAAATATGAATGTGGAAGAAGCGAAAGAAATTTGTCAAGATCGTAGCAAGTGGAAAGAAGTGGTCTCTGCCTACCCCTCTGGGAAACAGGCGTGATTTAATGTATGTATGTATTAATAATTTGACAGATGTTTTCAGAATGACAGTCAGCCATGGACCGGCCGCTTGTACATTCAATCGGATTGTTTTGCTGTCAGTGTCACTCACTTCTCTGCCTGCTCTGTTCGGTTCTTGCTCCACGTGTTCTAAATGAGTTAAGAGTAAAACTTTACGGAAAAGTTCGTTCTAGTACAGTGATGGAAATTCATTATTTTTGGCTCTTAGTACGGTCGGCCAAGTGGTCTACCAGTATTGACAAAAGTTTCTATGAGATCTAATTATCGCTAAGTTTCACACTTGTCACTGTCATAGTCTTATTGCAAGGGAAAAATGAACTTAAACTGTAGGGTGGTAGACCATATTTTTGGCCGACTGTACATGTACTAAACAACCCTTAATTATACTCGTAGCTAAAGCGCCTACGCTTTTTCATTAGCAATGACTCGTACGTGTATTTTAATCTTACAATACTTACAGTGCTACCATTTTCCTAATACCGACATATTGGCAAATTTCCTTGTTCTATTTCTATAAAATACCTACTTCGCCTGTATAAGTTACTCGATGACAATATGAAAGCCAACTTAAAATTTTGTGCTCAGAAACTTATACAGGCTCGAAGGCGCTGAATGCTGCAATCTCCTTAAAAAAAATCTCGATGTCGATCTATTTCTTCCTAGGAGTAAAGTAAATTTAGGAAATCCCATTTCTTTAAAAGTGCTCTTTCTCTCTACGAGTATTATAAATATTTTTCCATATCCATACAAACTTAGCTCTGCACATGTGCCCAAGCGACATAGCTCGAGAGACGAGAAATCTCTGTCTCCACCGTCACTTTTCTCAATTTCGGTAGCACAAGTGCCCGTGTCGAGACATTCTCCCCAAGCGAGATCGCTAATCCGCGGGCAAGACGTATGTGTTGCCAATTGTGCAGATAGTATTATACTAATGGGATATTCTTTTGTGGCAACACTGAATCGGTAATTAAAAAGTGCGCGTCCCGTTGGTTTTTTGAGTGAACAGCAACCCTTACGCGAGCTTATAATGCTACAATCTCCTTACATTTTTTCTCGATGTCAATCGATTTCTTCCTTGGAGTAAAATATTTTTATGAAAACCCATTTCTTTAAAAATGCTCTTTCTCTCCATTATAAACATTACTCCATATCCATACAAACTTAGCTCCGGGCGTTTCCATGACGTTTGCGATAAAGTTTCAAATTGTTTATCAACACCAAAACAATTGGTCATTAAAATATCTGGTGTACCGAAAAAACAGGTTCTCAACACATTCAAAGAATTTGAAAGAAGGCATTTAAATCAAATGTTTCTGTACAGTTCACTGATGAAAATGAGGATGACGAAATGACGAGTGATGGAGGTAAAAAAAAAATGCACAGTATGTTATTAATATGTACAACTCATATTAAATAAGTATTTACATAATTTATTATGCTTATGCTTTTTTTTGCAAACTGTACACAACTACATAAAGTCTGTTTCTATTCAGACTGCCAATTACAATAACAAATTAACAAGTAAGCCTAGCAGTAATTGTCTTTGATAGAGGATGAAATAGTGATGAGAATACTTTTACCTCTAATTAGTTTATTAAAAAGGTTGAATATACATTCCTCGTCATCATCGTATTATTATGCTAGGTGCGTCAGAGACCAAAAACCTCTCATATCAATCAAATCTATCAACCATCACTTCATTTTCATGTCAAATATATTTCGAAAAAGTAAAACGTATGTGACAGGCTTCAGTCAGTGTCAAAAATACAGGGTTAAATAGAGAATACCTATTAGGGGCCATTTGCAACGTTAAAAGATGGCGGATGTGTAATTTGTTTTAGTTTTATTTTTTTGTGTATTTAGGTGTTCAAAGTAATTTTCTGATAGTGATTTGTACTTTTTATGCCATTGTGTTGCACAATGATTGAAAACTTGGACTTATTTCGCGTATCTGGCATCTTTCTTCTCGTTACAAGTGGACTCGAAGTGGGTACATAGGTTAAAACTATCTTGACCTCTGTCCTACAAACTACCGAACAACGTTGCCCCCAATCTTCCCAGAGAAGATTGGATTGTATTTTATTGCTATATTGATTTATACTTATATACACTTGACACTGGCGAAATCACTAATTCGTGGAAACGCCATAGCCCGGCGGTAGTAGCTGTTGAAGTCGCCGCGGGGCAAAAAGAAGAAGAAGAATACCTATTACGATATATTCGAAATAAACATGAAGATAATGATTATGTGTATAAAAAGATAATATGATCATGCTCAACCTTCAAAAGTACGCGAATATGGATTAATGGAGTAAATTGATTTGTTTACAAGAGTGACCGAATGAATAGAAACAGACTTTACAACAGGTGACTTACTTAAGTTTTTCACCTATACCTGTCTGCTTTTTGTTTTTTAAATTTGTTTCATTCTAAGAAATATTTTCTTGGAAAGAAAAACGTCCAGACATATGTGATCTGTCATGATATCTACAACATATTCAAAAATCGAACTATATAGGTTTAAGGGGAGAGAAACGTTATCGCATTTCGTTTGGAAATTTTTAGCTTTACGTTCCTCTAAGTGCTCAGATTAATTTGTCTTCTTATACAATGCTTTTTACTTAAATATTTTTGCGACGTGACATATGTCACGCTGCCATTCACATGTCAGTAGGTATATTTTCTTTGTTATTCACATGTTATTCAGAATCATTCATGAGTTGTTTTTTTTGTGACTATTGCATAATGAGAGGCATTAATACTCGAAATAAGCCGTAAGGAGAGTTTTATAATAAGATCAACCCAAGTAACACAAAACACCATTATAAAAAACATACAACAGCACGAACTGACGCGCAAAGAATTATATGCAAATCCTATATCAGCTGTATTTACTTTTCTACAGCTTTTTTAAGAGCAATTTGGGCCCCAAATTATACAGCATTGAGCTTTATAAAGGCTGCTTAGTAGCATTACAATGATTGCACAAAGTTATTATTGAAGTCGGTAAAGAACAAATCACTAGACTTAAAGCATTTATTGCGACCACAGTACAGCCAATATACACCTTATTAATATACAATCTCTAAATCGGAACATATTCAAATGCTAATTGTTTTATTTCCTTTGTAGAAAAGAATTTCTCAATAGATATTAAAAAAGTTATGTTACATTTAGTATTTATTGCGAGCTTTTGGTGCAGGAGCAGTGAAGATTCGCGAGTATTGTAAATAATTGTGAAAAATAATATTGAATGGCAAGTAAACTTTATTTTCTTTAATGGGTGAAATTCAGCTGCGGATGTCAGTTTACTGAGAAAACATGTTACGTTTTGTGGTAATATTTCCACGCGCCCTCGTGACAATGCTTTTTATCACAAAAAATATAGAAAATTATAATCGACTCTTAATATGTTTTGTAAAATTATAAGCTCTTAGCTTAATTTTAATGAATAGAGTTGATTTTATAGGCACCGCGCATAAAGTAAAATTATAGAAAGTGCTCTTTTAATCAGATTTTAGTCACTTTTAATCATTTTAATTGTTTCCGTAACAAGGGGAAACAGAAAGCAAATGGCGTCAGATAATATAAATGCTTTACGCATTCAACGAAATTATAATAATGCTGTTAATCTTAATATAGCTAACCAAAATAATTTGGGCCTGTTTACCAAAGTATAAGACACTCAATAATAGTATTCAGGTATATTGCAACACTTCATAAGAACATTATAATGTTTGCTGCCATTATACACCATAGTGATTAGTTTCTATCGTGTTTATTAGGGTATCGCAAATCATTTGGTAAAACTTTATTAGCATTATTAGTTTTTTTCCAATCGTTTTTATCCATGGCGACAAAATATAACACGCACGCACACAAATTCACGATTATAGGTATGTTACTAAAATAACCACTCGCAAAATTGAATTACGATGTAATTATTCCTTGCAATAATAAAAATACATTTCTTTATAATTATCAATATACGACTAAAAGCTTTATTGAAGAAACAGATTATGAAGAAAACGGAGTTAAGATTTTATCAACTGTTTAGTGAATGTTACTATATAGGACTAGCATTAAATGAACACAAACACAGATCATTAAAAAGTTTTTGATCTTAAAAAATTGCCACTACAGCTCTGTGCAGGATAAAATATTTCGTTAATGCTTATTTAATGTATTGGGCTTTTCAAATTACTATTATAAGAGTTTAACCTTTGTGTAAGTGTAAAAGCTATTTAAGTTGCTGTATATTATAAATACCTGATGCTTTGGTAGGAGTTTAATCTTTATTTAAGAGTATAGTATAGCTTTAAGCATTTCGAAACGAACCAAATGCTATTAAAAACTATTTTATCTTTGCCGAACCCAATTAAAAGTGTTATTCGGACTTTTGGACATAAATCCATATCCACTTTGGTTAATATATAGGTTACGTGTTACTTGGGAAACGAGTGTTTTAATGCCTAATTATGCGTACAACAGTCACATACATAACTCTATCTACATGCATATCATAAGTTTTCTACAATATGTGAGGATCATGTATCTACCGTTACCCTGTATGTTAAAGCACCTGTATCTTAACGTACACCTGTTGGTCACCGATACTTTAAACTGAACATTATGCAACTACAGCAATAACCGATACTTTATTGATATGTAATACTTTAATGTTAACATTAAAGTAGGTACAACCACATATACAGGTTACTTACCTAATATAGGGCCATTGCCTATATCGTTTCTGAACATATTATTTTGATGTTATGGATGTAGATACAATAAATAAAACACAATGTTATGAATATTATTATTATAAGGTACATAAAAACAATTCAAAAACTAGAATACGGAACGAACGTTGAAACTCAGATTAATATTTATTGCGATTTAATATAAGATAAGTGAAAGATTCAAAGAATACTGTTTAGTACCTCAATTCAAGTCCTCAGTTTTAGTTTAATTGGGCAGCATGGCTTCTGCCGATGCGATCGAACGTATAAGGTTGCCTAATTGAGAATGCACGCGCTAAAATGTGTTTTGTTCGCTCTGACGGAACTACTGAAACTCGCCGCTGCGACATTCACTCGTTAAGAGAATCACACCCCACATGTGATCTATGTCATAAATCCCTAAAGCTGTGGTTTCTTAGGATAGCGGTGTCGTCTTCTAGCGGCCGTAACATGACGGCCGCTATAATATTACTTGACATTACGGTGTAAATCACCACCCTCTAGGAAACCGCGCCATGTTGTTTTCATAGACAACGTTCTTTGTGACGTCATTTAGCGCTGTATTACGGCCGCTATATGACGGCAACGCTATCCTAGGAAACTATTTAGAGCTTTACCACTTTTGGGCCTTAACTTGATAGAAGTAAAGCGGAAAAGTGGTAAAAGAGTTCTAAGTAGACTATAGGGCCATACTCGTACCGTCCATTATGATGGTTCTGCGAAACGTTTGCACAGGAAGTTGTGTTCGTGCCTATGTGGCTGTATGTAAATAAACGAAAGATAAGATAATCGAAAAAGGCCTTACCTATGCTATCAACAAGAGAACAAACATTTAAGAAGTTATTTAGCGACTCTTTCTTTTTGTGATTTAATCGCAGCGACCTGGAAACATTCTATCCTGTTAATTCTTGTATAGTCACGGTTTAAAAAGGCTTTAAATATATATTAGAGGACAATGTTTAACCCAATTGACCCAGTCTTAATTTGGCAGCGACCACACCAATGCTTAAAAAACGGTGACGGTACGAAATCGCAGTGACGCGTCGTATTAGCACCGTTTTTGACGCATGCTCTCCACACCGGTGCTCAAAATTCGCAGACGGTGCGTGAACAAAAGAATGTGTCATAGTAATAAGATGGCGTAAAGAATTTTGACGTACCGTGATATACGCAACGTTAAGCAGCGGTGTGGGGAGCGTGCGTCAAAAACGGTGCTAATACGACGCGTCACTGCGATTCCGTACCGTCACCGTTTTTTAAGCGTTGGTGTGGTCGCTGCTTTAAGCTCTAGGCTTGTATTATAGGTACTAGACAACGATATAAATACTTATATAGAGAAATACATACTGAAATATATAGAAAACATCCATGACTCAGGAACAAATATTCGCGCTCATCACACTAATATCTGCCCTTACCGGGATTTGAACCCAGCACCGCTAGCTTCGTACGCAGGGTCACTAGCAACTAGGCCAGCGCGTCGTCCAAAAATCAAACGCGTCGTTAACATACAAAAGTCTGGTATGGGTTGTTAGGGAATGGGCTTGCAAACTGTCACTATATACCTACATGGTAAAAATCTTAGCCTGTTTGTGCAAAATGTGGTTATAGAATTAACAAGTTGTTAGATCAGTTGGTAATTCTATAGCTCTGCCTTCCCCACTCTGCGATGAAGGCGTGACGGTATGTACGAGTATGAATGTATGGGTCTGGAACAGTCTGCCGAATAATTTGGTAGACTGTATTGTTTATTTATTTAGGAGATAACACAGAAACATACATAGAGTAACATAATTTGTACATTGGTGTTATAAAATTAAATATACATACAGGTGCTTCCCTGAATGTATCTCACTACATAAATGACATCATACATCAATCATGTCACGTACATGACTCATGTTTATTGTTGTACACATAATATTCTGGGCTGTAGGAGGTAAACCAAAGTAAGGTCAAGCGGGGCTATTCCGACCACGCCTCGTCCGTCCATCCGTCCGTCCGTAGAACTGTATCTTTTGAACCGCAGTAGTAATGGCGGTTTTATAAATAAAGTGAAATAGTAAAAGGACTCCAAAGACCCAAAAAGGTTATACAAGAAACGTTTTCCTCATATATATTTTTGCGGAAACCTTGAAGAAAATCAACAAATACTAAAAAAAGGGTCTTAGACGGACGGACGGACTGACGGACAACAAAGTGATCCTATAAGGGTTCCGCGTTTTCCTTTCGTGGTGCGGGACCATAAAAATGGTCAAGCGTGAGTTGATTTCGCGCTGATTCGATCCGAATTCAAATTGAAATTTAACAATACCTACTGGCTGGTGGCAAGGAACTCTTTGCGTGAGTCCTATTCGTACATGACCTTTTTTTAAAAAGCAATCAATTTTTTGACAAGCCTCATATAACATAACTAAGTTTTACACATAAACTGATTGTTTAACATAACAGGTTTCTGTCCTGCCCATCAGATAAAGAACATAATTAAAAATCCATTAACCCTTGCAGTCCCATCAAAACACGCCACATTTCGTGTCGGATTCAGGCATCCATATTTAACTGACTAATCATAGCCAATGGGTAAATGCCAGGTTTGTGTCGATTTATAACGAATACGGCTTTTTCACAAAAGTGCTTTGGAAATTATTTTACGTGTAAGGACTCGGTAGTCAAACTATAAACCATTAAATTTTCTTAAGGACTTATGAATGTGTTCGTTTGCGTTCCGAATTTCCGTCTTTTAGTTAAAAAGTGTTTGTTTAACCCATGGAAAAAATCACAACAGATCCTGTCAATGAATAGCGTCATCCTGGGAATATAGGATCACTGGGTTGCTAATTAAAAAAAAACGTGTCCGTATGGTTTTTAAATCATTTGTAGGTCAATGCATCCATATCTATAATAAATTACCTGACTAAGTTTTAAAGTTACCATTTCCAGTACATAAAACTTACTTGAAAAAGTGGCTGATGTCTAAAGCTTACTAAGTATAAGGTCGAGGACTATCTAACACTACAGATAAAAATGCTTGGCTTAAACTAAACTAAACACCCAAATAACTTAATAATAACTTGGTCATAAAAAATATGTAAACATTGCTTATTCTCTAGGGGACCACGGTTTCTGTAGGAGAATGTATCGAAACTTTTTATGTAGTGGTCTTGCACCATCATAGTTAAGTATAATTTATATTTCTCTATTACTACTGATTATTTCTGGTGAAAATTATGAGTTTTTTTACTGACGATAACTTTGAGGGAACGTTCTTTAGGTCAAATATAGTTAATTTCCCAAAGACAGACAAATGATAACTCTTACGGTTTTAAAGATATTTAATTTTTAAATTAATTCAGTTAATCTCGTTAAACTAATGTAAAAGGCTCTTAATTGTGAACAACAATATTCTTTTAATTCTTATGTTATGAGTAAAGAGTTTCCAATTTTTATATTATTTTTCCAATTTGTACAAAACACGCGTCAATCTAGTGACAATGTCACGGAATTGTCGTAGGAATTTATGTGAATAAAATTACTTAATTTTTTTTTTCGCTGTTAATAGGCGCGATTGACACACGTGACCAGGGAGCGAAACTTTGATGCCGGTAACGTCATTATTACGCAAATTGACATTATAGGGTACTTTTATAAAATATACACAACATACTAAAATAGGGACATAGATGATTCATATTATTATGATAAGTCTCTTTTAATAATACCTAACTTACTTTCTCGGTAAAATCGTGTTCATCCTTCTTATCTTAGTACTGAAGAAGTTTTCGATTCAATATGTTGGCAGTTCTCTCCATTGCAATGTCTCGTAATAAATTTGGAACCGAATGACTTTTATCCATCCTTAATAATTGCTGACAATATTGCTTTTAATTTTAAGACAGCCGGTGAAATGACTAGTATACAGGCATTCCATCTTAGTCCTCAGGGTTGGCAACGCATTTGCAGTCTTAGGATTGCATTGCAGTCTTGTGAATGCGAATGTCTATGGGTCACAGGTCACCATCAGGAGGCCTGTGTGCTCGTTTGTCTTCTCTATGCCGTAAAAAATAAAAAAAATAAAAATATGTACTAATGTTTTTCTTCTGTACAACTGCCAGTGATATAGCCTAAGTAAGACTTAGGTAGAAAGAGGTTTTCTTCATTTACTATATTTCGATTCGAAATTGACAATCAAAATCTGCTTATGCATTTTTGAAGAAAATCAGAAAGTTTTTAATTTGCAGTTGTATCCAAGGTATATTTGAAGCTATCATGTTTTTTTTTTAATCCATGTTAAAATCTTGTGTCATTTTTGATCCTCCTCGTTTAATGTGCTTTATGGTTTTTAATGTGTTTCTATATTACCTAGCTTTAGCTGTTAAATTTTGCTGACAGCAGGAGTATAACGTTTTTTCATCTTTAACAATCAAAAAAGGATACGTCTTCAAATACGGATGCATAGATTCCATGGCGACGATGGTCAAGCGATGCCTATAATGTGTTAGTTATAACAATTCACAGTTCTTAAATTCACGAATAAAAAATACTATTTAAACGGATATACATTATTATTGTCTCCGATAATTTTCTGATTAATAATGACAAAGACTAGTTAGGTATTACTGCTAGTTAGGTGTCACTTTTTATAAGTACTGGCCGTCTCAAGTGTCAATAAAATATCCGTAAACTAAAGTGGCCAATAACTTGTTAGTGATTATCTACAGGGTGAAATCTAAGTCGTGATTCCAATGATCACCTCTGTGTTCTACCCACGAGTATGAACAACTTTCACTATGGGACCAACTCTGAAATATCGAAAAAAAAATCAGCTGCTTCATACATTTTGGTCGAGTGCGTATTGAACTTTTCTATGAAACAGCTGTTTTTTTTTTCGATATTTCAGAGTTGGTCCCATAGTGAAAGTTGTTCATACTCGTGGGTAGAACACAGAGGTGATCATTGGAATCACGACTTAGATTTCAGCCTGTATAATGTAGATAAAAACACTCTGTATGAAACTTGACATGATACCGCATCTTTAGAATTATAGTGACCTAATTAACAAATTTTGAATTTCGAGTTAGGTCTCTATAGTAATAAATTTATGACTAAAAGTCGAAAGAAAGAAATTTTGAATTGTTTAGGTTCCGTAATTTGTACCTAGTTGTAGAATTAGTTGTATATATGCTTGTAGTTTATTAAAATTACCGACTGTTGAGTTTTGTGCGGCCATTTATTCTACATTTTAAATAAAATTCTCTTAACCAACGCAAATATTTTGTTCATTTTAAAATAAATGATTCGTTATGAATGCGTTTAGAATAAAACACATACATCCTTAAAGATAAGTACGATCCACACGTTATTGATGAATAGTAGACAATTGGCCATGCTTTATATTTTTGTTGTATGGTTTTTATAATTTATTTGATAAATATAGACTATTTTAAGAAAGTAATTTCGGTATTTTTGTTTTTAATTAATCCTATCTACATTAAAAAAATATATTAATTTATTGCTGACGTGACGTCATCAAACGCATAATGGATAATGTAGTGTTCGCCTGCATAAAAAGAAATTAGAGTAAAGTCAACATCAACGTCACCGAGGACGGGCTCAAAAAATTTTGAAATCACTATCTGAACTTTTGAAATGGAAGGCCACAAGTGTTTCGTCCCTTAATGTCCGAATAACAGCAGGAATAACCCGGATTTGTTATTCGTACCAATCCCGGAACGACGGCGAGAGGAATGGTGTCGTGAAGTGAAGCAAAAATACTTCAAGAACTATTTGCAGTTTTGTTGTGAAGATCATTTAAATGTACTCGTATGTACCTGCTTAAAACAAACACATTACTTTTTCACAATGATTTAACAATAAAGTCTTGACCATTGAGTACTCGTATAAATTAGATTGCATTTATTAATTATAATAAACAAACCATTTACGAAAAGAAACGACACGTCAATGTCAAATTGGTGTTTGATATAGACTAGACATACGTCAGTCGGCTTTTTTTTAAATATGGCAATGGAATCATATCCATTATTCGTTTGATAACTCACAGAAAGGTCATTTGAAGGTCAAAACATTTCAACGAATATCTTAATAATGTGAGACTTTTTTTTTTATCTGATATACAGAAACTGTACCGAAAGCTTGTTTCTCGAAATGGTTTTGAGATTTCCATACATAATTTAAAAAGTTAGCATGGCTAATTATACCAATGAAAAAAAATGCTAAAAAAATCAAAACGTAAAAGTGACACACCGCCGAGGTAAGCGATCGTGTACTGTCAAGTGTTATCTTTACTTGTGTGTGTATGTCACGCCAACATTGACATATTTGACACCGAGTATTAGTTCACTCTAAAGGCCCTTTTAGAATAACCAAAGATACAACATTTAATTACTTTGTTCAAAACAGTTTTATTTTTTTGCAATATTGTAAAATCTAATCTACCACTCTCAAAAGGGCCGAATCTTAAGTACTTGAAACCGACGTGCGTTCATGACTCTATGTATGAATGTGGAAGAAGCGAAAGAAACGTATCGTAAAATATCGTAGCAAGTGGAAAGAAGTGGTCTCTGCCTACCCCTCTGGGACACAGGCGTGATTTAATGCATGTGTGTATGTAATCTACCACTTAGTTTAAATGGATAGTTTAGTAATATGCCGAAGTTATCGTAAATCAAAAAAAACACTGTGTATAATGCTAGGTTTAGTTTTATAATTGTATTTTTAAAAAACGACTGACTGTTGAGTTTCTTGGGGCGTTTCTTCTCAGCAGGGGTCTCTTGCGAAGCGCTGGTAGGATTTTGACGTGTAAAAGAGCCCGTGCGGCCTACTTACTGAATAAACATCTTTTATCTTTTATCTTTTTTATCACTAATTTTTCAAACCTAATTAGCTACGGTTTTCTAATTAAGAAACTAGATGGTGAGTCTGCATCATATTTTCGTAAAGTAGAAACTTTGTACATTTAACCAGTTCCTGGTTTTGATCTTTAAAAAAAAATCGGTCATGCGCAAGTCGGACTCGATTTAAGATAAAGGTTGGAACGAAAAAGAAAATGCTAATTGTGTTATTTATGAACTTCATTTTAAATGAAGTTTTGTAATTTTTGTAATGACAATGATTTTAACTTTTAGATATTAAAATGTCTTGTTATAAGTACCTAATTCACCAAAAGAGCCCCAGCCATCAGAAGATTGGGACGAGCTAACTCATCACTTCTGTGCCTCCTGTGACAAGTGATACAACTCGAAAAACACGATTTTTCAGGAGAGCGAAAACAAGTTTAAAAAAATTACTGCTTCTAAACGAATAGATTTTTTTGAAAATTGCTACTGATTTTTATAACATATAATATCACTTTATTAACTGGTTTGACAAAAATAATGATACTAGTTATAGATTTTGAGATATTCAAAGAAACGTCCATAATGTATCATTTTACATTTCAGATTGATTTATTTAACCCGTGTAAGATGATACAACTCGAATTGTATTATTGAACACAAAAAAGTGTAATCAATTAGCTCTGGTGATGCCTGATACAACTTTTTTTTGAAACCTTCATTTTTCTCTTATTTCTTGAGTTAGAGGCCTAACCTGTATACACAAGTTGTAGGGAATTGAATTAGTAATATTTCTTAAAACAAACGGACAAAATATAAGGATTTTTAGTGAGTTGCATCATTTATCACAAAATAAAAACGTAATTTAAACCGTGACTAATGTTACATATCGAGTTATTCTTGGGTCTGATTACGAATAAACTTGTGTCAAATAATACAAGTAAGTAATTGATTAAAACAAATAATAGCAATCATGATATCTTTGTACTAAACATGATGACATTAAATCACTGGGTAAACAAATTAACTTACACTCTTTAATTTCAAAGAAACATTACGATGTTGCAACCAAACAGTAGGTAAATTAAACTGTGCATATTGTCATTCAAAACAAAAACCATATAAACACCTACACAACAAATCAAATAATAATTTTCAATAATCACCTACAAAACATGAAAATAATGATAACTAAACCTCAGCTAGGTAAGAAATAAAGTAATTTAAATTAAGCTCGCCGTCAGTCGAAGTAGGAAGTACAAGTAGGTAGTTAAGTGACATAGCGCATGGTCCACCTGAATTACATACTGAATTTGATACAATAATTTAAGTCACCACAGAACAGTAGCATTTACTAACCTGCCACTTCACAAAATAAAACACGTTGGTTGGTAAATACCTGTTTTTCTCCAACGAGAGATTTTTACCGTTTTTATCTTGTCATAATATTTTACACAAATAACTAGTAAGCGACACACATGTAGATCATAATATATCGCAACCGTAAAAGGATATTAACATTTATTAAATTACCTACAATAGAAATCATACCTACGCGTCGGTTCATGGCAACACAGCGAGCGTGCGCTCCCACCCTTGATGACGTAGAGACACTGTGGCCATTAGTTATGTAGAAAGACACCAGACTATTTTTTTCGGAAAATGAGTTAGCTATGCCATCGTAAACTAGATTGTTTAACCTACGTTATGTTGAAAAGGACTTATTTAACCACGCCAATTCATTAAATTATACCATTATGTATAAAACCGCCAATAACGATATGTGGGTTCTATAATGTCGAAAGCCGCCAAAGTACTTGATTTTGTCTATTTTGTCCGTTAAAAGATGACATTTTTAATCTGCAAAACACAGCCAATCTTCTATTAGTCGATTAGGCGGAATACAAACAAATGTACTTATCAAGTGAGCACATTCATGTAAGTAAACTACTTACAACGACTAGGCAGATAGTGGCTTTGAGCAATTTTTGTTTTTCGTTCTACCTCATGTTTGGTAGTTTTCGCAGTGATGTTTTTATAACCTTTGATAAAATAAAAATAATTTAAATGAGTGTTTTACTTATTACAATCAGCATTTAGCTCTTTCTACATAAATACTACAATCTTGTATTTATAATGAGCGTGAGACAACTAGAGTAATATAGCATATCTCTTTATAAAAATACAAGAATGTAATATTGTAATCAGTTAAGTCGGTTAAAGAATTGGTCGCTTTTATTAAAATTACGATCGGAAGCAGGATAGCAAATATTAGTTCTATATAAAACGTCCAACAACATTTTTTTTTTTTAAAACCTATGAATACTCCAAAAAACAAGAATGCTATTTTGTAATCAGCATAAGTCAGC
Source organism: Acleris laterana (assembly GCA_963966035.1). NCBI lineage: Eukaryota > Metazoa > Arthropoda > Insecta > Lepidoptera > Tortricidae > Acleris > Acleris laterana. Next base: position 16,125,059 of record OZ014447.1, read on the forward strand.
TAAAAAAATGGTCGCTTTCATTGAATTACGATCGAAAGCAGGATATCAAATATTAGTTCTATAGCCTACGAATAGCTACTCCAAAAACTAAAAGAATGCAATATTGTTATCAGCATAAATCAGCATAATAATGGTCGCTTTCATTGAATTACGATCGACAGCAATATAGCAAATATTAGTTGCATAGAAAACGTCCTACTACATTGTTTTTTTATAAACCTACTAATACTCCAGTTAATTTGTGTAACATGTGCTTAATAAAGGACATCATACTATGTTCTATAAATTTGGGATATTTATGTTTAAGAAAACATACTAGAAAGTAATAAATTATTATTTTTACCTAACAACGGCTATATCTCGAAACCGGATATTTATTATTGGTGTCTTTTTGCATAACTATTAAAGATAAACTATTTTATTCTTAACCTTTACAACACTCTGTCACAACAAAGTAATATTAGTAGACCTTACGATTTACATATTACACTTTTTTATGACACAGTTCTATGGTAAGTATCAATAAATTTGTTTAGATATATATTTAAGGTATATTTCTCTATTTAAGTATTTAATACATCGTTTTCTAGTACCCAAAGTATAAGCCTAGAGCTTAGTTTGGGACTAGCTCAGTTGATGTGAGATTGTCCCCGTATGCTTATTTTATTATTTTATAGTAATTGTATCACTGTGCACCAAACTTTATAGGTTCTAAATGGTGGTAATATTCTCACAATTTTGATACAACTGACTTATACATTTGCAAAGATTAGGAAATATTTGAAGACTTTTGATATAACTCGAGTTGTATCAATTAACACATACCAATTGAAGCAAATATAGGGTTAATTTTTGATCTAACTCAAGTTGTATCTTTCAAAATACGCAAAACTCTGGTGATAAATGATATAACTCGAGTTATATCAAAAGACACATACATTTTTAAAGGCATACAAACCGTGATTAATAATACATTTTTAGATATATCATGAGGCACGAAAAAAAATATATAGTTATGGTTTTGTGAAGTGTTCTAACTAGAGAAATATCATTAAACACGGAAAATGGGTAAAAAAAGGGTCAATTGTATCATTTTACACGAAAGTATCTTGGAAACTAGAAGGCCTAGGAACACGGGAGTTGGAGCAAACGATGCGTTATTTTTTTTTAAGTTGTTTCATGAAAGAACACGTTAACTGCTACAACTCAAGTTGTATCACTTGTCACAGGAGGCACAGACTTTACCATTCATTTATCTACTCACAATATGACAAAATATTTGAATTTACCTGCCTTTATGTACAGAAATTGATTACTAAACGACTTTGGACATGTTAGAGTCTGTAAATAAAATCATAAGAGGTCTCTTCCGTTTCGATTACGTCACTTTGACATAGTCCAAAATAGCCTAGGAACCAATTTCCTCGACTTCATACTTAGTTGAATAAAAAACTTGTAATTATTTACGATTACCACATAAAGAAGCTGAAGAAGAAAGATTTCGAACCGGGAGAAGTGGCGAGATATCATAGCGACATCTGTACCGGATATTACTAGCAGATGACCACGACCGCTCTTTAAAGAGTGCATCGACTGAGAAGAAGAAGAAAGATGCTGAACCTTAAATCGATGTAACAAATCTTAATACAGTCACGAGATTTAATTTGGTACCCACCTTAGGTCCAAAGTCAATCTGACATTCTACAACAATAAGGTTGAGTTTCCTAAAAGTTACAAATGACTTGACATCTCTAATGCAATTGACGACTTCAGCAATTGGACGCCGGCTGAAAAACCTTTTATTGGAAAATCCATTATACTGAGTTAAGAGTTTAAGGACCTTGACTTATAATTTATTTTGACGTATTTTGAGACGATCCTCAACGGTGATAACTTCTTAGTTCTGTATTGTTATTGTTATCCTGACTTCTTATTTCTATTTTGATCATATTAAAATTTATGTATATTGTTGACGATTCCAATATATATATATATATTTTTTTTTATGGCATAGAGAAGACAAACGAGCACACAGGCCACCTGATGGTAAGTGGACACTGTGACCCATAGACATTCGCATTCACAAGACTGCAATGCAATCCTGAGACTGCAAATGCGTTGCCAACCCTGAGGACTAAGATGGAATGCCTCTATGCTAGTCATTTCACCGGCTGTCTTATCCCCAAACCGGAACACAACAATGCGAACACTGCTTTTTGGCGGTAGGTTAATGGATAAGATGGTGGTAGCGATCCGGACGGACCCTGCACAAGGTCCTACCACCCGCAAATTACTTGTACTTTTGACATTACATGCAATGCACCTATACTGTGACTTACTTTGGAAAATAAATATCATGAATTAATTCATTCAAGCATATTTTTCATGAAATGGGTCTCAAATTAACGCTCGTGACCGTACACACAGCAACACATCTAGCTATACACTTCAGAAATCTGAAATATTGCATGAAAGAGAGTCGCACTAGAATCGAATGTTGTTGACATAATACACATAATATACATCTCTTTCTTTCTCTCTCTGCTCTGTCTTTAATCGTTAGTTAGGTGTGATGTTGTGTGTACCTATCTAATACCCTTAAACGAGCAATTCTTGTATTTAAAAACAATCTGAATCTCGGACACGGCTCCAATGATTTTCATGAAATTTTGTATGCAGGGAGTTTCGGGGGAGACCAATCGATCTAGATACGATTCATTTTTAGAAAACTTACCAAAAAAAATTTACGAGCAAAGCCCGGTCATTCAAGTACTTTTTATTTATTATTTATCCAGCAGTAAGTAAGCAGTGAGCATAAACTTACAAATTTTCCTGTAAGTATGGGTTCCTTAAAGCGTGTGTTCCGGACAAATTTCGCTGTTTACCGATGTCAAAGCGTTGGTACTTTAAACACAAACAGTGTCGGGAATCATGCGAAGATGGAAGCGTTAAGGAATTACAACACTTGCATGACAAATCAATTCAATTGAATAAGGTTTTACGCTTCTTACGGACTTGAACACACCTTAGAAAACGTTTTTTTTTCGGTAGACTAAAAATTAAATAAAAAGTTAAATGGTGGCAGATTCAGTTTGACCCTACGAGTGCTAATAACCCTTTAATGAAATCAATTTAAATCATTTATTTCAGCCATCTTTGGACCATAATAATAATAATAGAGTGTTAGTAAATTAAATTAAAAATTAAACCTAATGTTAGTAACGTTCTAACTATACACATACCTAAGCTAACCTACGCGGTAAATAAAGTCCGCGATATTCAAAATTTTACTATTGTTAAGCTTAAATCCACACTTAAACTGTGGCTCAAAACGTTATCTTATGAAGAAACGGAATAGCTTTTAGTATAGAGACTTCGTCTTGTGTCATACTCATACACACATACACATATAGGTACACACGCTCACACACACACAATCAGATCTTACATGCCCCCTTTTATTGTATTTTTATTTGAATTTTTACTTGTTTTGGTACTCATCTGTACGCAGCGCTGATACAATGAACTTAAGTTTGATTATATGTGTAAAAAGTATATTATATTGTCGTTCATCCGTATCTAAACATGTGCTTAACCTCACTCACTGGACGCTCAAGATACAGGCTCAGCCTAGTTTGGGGTCCGCCGGATATTTTACTTTTAAGAACATTGTACCTTTTTGTTAATAGTTTTGCATTTAGTGTAACAACTTTTTTTTCATTAGCGTATACCACCGATCATCCAGTATTTCAAAGACAAGTTATAGAAGGTAGTTATTCTCAATGATTAGATTGGCAATTTTTTGGCAACCTGAGGATGAAATGACAGCATTTTCAACCCTACCGCCGACTCGCAAAGCACCATTTCCGTCAATAAATAAAGATAAATCTTTTAAGCAACTATAATTAGTTTTTCCTTTTGTTAAGAATGCGCCGAGCAAACGTCGAGCGTCCAGTGGCGCCCTCATTACTATTATTGTGTTTTCTAATTAACTAAAGAATTTCCTTGGAATCAGACGATGTGTTTTTGTAGTGCAAGTCAAAACACAATTTATGGAGTACGTAACAAACTTTAATAACAATTACCCTTTGAGTAGTCAGCTTAACCGGAAAAGGCAGACACTTTGAGTTGTGTTTTCATTTGTAGTACAAAAACATACCGTCGAATTTCAAGAAAATACTTTAGTTTATTAAAAACACACACTAAAAGTAATGAGGGCACCACTGTACATCCGGCGTACGCTCGGCGCAGTCTTAAACATTGAAATTCTTTCTGAAAATGATTATGCTGAATGTAAATAATATTTTGTAACATTGCATGCCGTAAATCGTTATCAGTGTAAATAATTTTAATACTTTTGTCCTTACATCCTCTTATTTTAGGAATTTTATTTTTACAGTTATTATAAAACCGGAAAATTAATGCGATTATACGCTACAATCGCAAAATATTTGAGCATTTTAAAAAAATAGGTAACTATATACGTCAGGCTGGCTTGAGGTACAACAAACCACGGTAGAGCTAATTGGGGGCAAGGTTTTGATTAGAAGCATAAGACTCTACCTTCAAAGATTTTTGGCACTCTACATCATCAGATCATCACCCGATGGGTTATGTATGTATGTACGATACTTTATTCCACCATTACTTCTAAACGCCTGAGCCGATTTAGTTGTTTATGGTATCGTTAGATTTCATTCGCCATATCGGTGACATAGAATACCTAAACTGTCAAATTGAAATAACAACAATGGCGAAATGTCAATTATTAACATAGGTAGGTATAATGTATATGGACGACAATATAAAAAATGCAGTCGTGTTTTTAAAGCTTGCTTTCTATTTACATGACAGTGACATATCATGTGGAGGGGATTAGAAAATAAATAGTTTTTTTTTGGAATAAGTAGCACCAAAACGTGCGTTTCATGCGGACTCGGTTTATTTTTAGGGTTCCGCACCTCGAAAGGAAAAAGCGGAACCCTTATAGGATCACTTTGTTGTCCGTCTGTCCGTCCGTCTCTCAAGACCCTTTTTCTTAGAAATGCGAGGAGGTATCAAGCTGAAATTTATATCAAGTACTCAAGTCTACTGTCCCTTGAAGCTGTGAAAAAATCAAACTTCTAAGCCAACGCAAATTTTCGAAACTCGCAAGGGAATCTACACCTACAGGGTACTTCCCGTGAACTCAGAATCTTGAAATTTGGTACGAAGCAACGACTCATAGCACAGATAAAGGAAAAATTGCGAAAACCATATTTTTTTGTTAAATCATATAATAATAATAATTTTGAACGCGTAAAGGTATTAAATTGAAATTCATATCAAATACTCAGGTCTACAATACCTTTAAGCTGTAACAAAATCAAACTTCTATGTCAACGCAATCAAAAGAAACAGCAATTTAAGCCGCATATTTTCAAACTCGCAACTACTCGCAAGGGAATCAAAACCAGTCGATCTAGAATCTTGAAATTTGCCATGAAAAGGAAAAATTCCGAAACCCTTAATATTTTTGTTATATTATTATTTTAAGTATTTATTTAATTTTCTGTAAATATTATTATTATATATAAAAGGAGAAACTGACTGACTGACTGACATATCAACGCACAGCCTAAACGGCTAGAAACGTAGGCACTTGAAATTGGAAGGGACGTAGCTTAGGTACCGTAGAGGTGCACTAAGAAAGGAATTCCCGAAATTCCCACGGGAACGGGAATTAGCGGGAAAATCCTTTTGTATGAAAAATCTAAACCGAAGCGAAGCGAGGGCGGGTCGCTAGTATTATTATATTAGGTATATCTATCATATTTATTATATTATAAAATAAATGATATGTGTTAATATAAAATAAAGGATTACTGAAACGATAAAAAAACCTTTGTCTTTAATTTATGCTCCTCCAGCTTTCCATACTCATACTCATACTCATACTCATTTATTTATAATATTATAAAATATTACATGTCAAAATAATTACAAAACTTTGGTTATGTCATAGTTAGTTGCATTATACTCGTAGTAGGTACTTTAGATAGTATTCAAATTAAGTTATAGATTACACAATTAGAAATTAAAAGGTCATTTTATAATTAATTAGTCTAAGATGAATTCATTAAAATCGTAGAAGGAATTGTCAATTAGCCATTTCCTTAACTTATTACAAAATGCTGCATTGCTTTCTAAGTTTTTAATGTGTGAAGGTAGCCTGTTGTAGACCTTCGGTCCTAAAATGTGCATAGTTCTGGTCGACTTGGTCAGTCTGGAGCGTGCGATTATGCGATATTGTAATGTTATGAATTTAATCTTGACTCGATTGTCGTGATGGGTGAAGTTTTACTTATATAGCTACAGGTTTGTACGGTACCCTCGATGCGCGAGTCGGGCTCACACTTGGCCGGCTTTTTTTAATTTTCATGCATGCTAACATTTAGCGATATAAAAGAAATGCGTTAGGATACTAGCTAATATAGATCAAATGGAATCTTGCCGGCCCATGCTCACCCTAACTTCAATGTACATATTTGAATCAAGCAAGTTTATAAGAAAACACTCGAATCTTTACACGCCGGTAACAGAAATAAGAAGAAATGATAGGAATCTTAATAAACTAAAAATACCCTTTTCTAGACTAAAAATAGTTACATCCAGCCCTCATCACAACATAATTAAAATATACAATCACCTGCCAAATTATATAAAAAACCTAGATAGGCGAAATATGTTTACTAAACAATTAAAATTATTCTTAACTAACAAATGTTTCTATTTATAACCTAAACGACTTTTTTAATGTGAACTATTAATAATGTAGATTAAGAATAAGTAGAATGTATTTTTAATGATTACTGCAATAAGTGTAATACCTCATATTAATAATTATATCTTATTGCTAAAATTGTGATAATGTGCAATAACTTAATATAAGGATATTTAAATAGTTAGCCCTCTCGTGTCGCTGTGCCCTTGCAGGGCGTCACATGCATACCTGTCTGTAGTTCCATCTAATGTAAACGAAATGTGACACGCAATAGATGATTTTGAATTTGAATTTGAATTTATACACTAAATAACGGTTTCGTATTGGAATCAAAAATCTAGACCTAGTCCAAATTCCTAGTTTACTTACAAAAAAATCAAATGTCTCGTTTATAATCAGTGTCCGAGATAACTTTTGAGAAAACCCAACGGGTGGGGAAAGTGTTACGAGTCTGAAACTATAAGTACGGGCCGGCGGCGCGTGCGCCGCTCAAAGCTCGTCCGCTCTCGGGACAAACTCACGGACGCTCGATCTTCATATTGGTTATTAATCACTTGCGTGTGTATGTCATGTCGGTGTGTGTCAAACTTTCTTGGATTTAGAGAACTCGTAAAGGTGAGTGTTGTTTTTTACTTTCGTTTTGGATTAAAAAAAATAGGTTAGGTTTTAAAGTATTAACGTAGTTGCAATTTAGATTTATCCTTAAAAACCCAAAAAGAGTCGTGAATTCAAAACGCTTTTTGATTTTGAATGAATATAAAAAAATAACAATGAAATTAGTGAGAATTATGTCATGATGGAAATGTCGTGAAAAGGAAGTGCTTTTTCAACATTTAAAATACTTATTAAATAAAATAAAAAATAAAAATATGAATTGTTTAAGGGCGCTATCCTACTTTCAAAATAATATTGACACATTTTATTGTCATTTATGTCGTCACAAAATAAAACTAACGATATTTTTAGCTGGTACTCATTCTGCAGTTTTCGCGTTTAAAATATGGTTTAACTGTTTTTAGTCATTTTCTAGTTTTGCATGATATATCGCTAGTGTTTAAACCTACTGAAAAATGAAGCAAAATCTAAAACATAAAAAAAAATCTTCGGTTTCTTCGCGCTTCGCGTGCATGCTTTAGCTCGGTTTTTTTTTAACTCGTATAAAAATAGATTCTGTAGCAGTAATTAAATATGCATACATACATAAACTCACGCCTTTATTCCCAGAGTGGGGTAGGCAGAGCTACAGAATTACCAACAACTTGCTTTTTGATAATTCCGTAACCACATTTTGCACACTTAAGCTAAGATGTATTAGTGACTGGTCGCAAATATGTAGTAGGTAATTAAGTATAGTTAAACAAAATCTCTAATACTTATACTAAAAAAAAGTCAAAAAATCGTAACTAGTAACGAGAAATAGCTGAAAATACTTATAATTTAGGTTATGCTCCTCTAGCGTCCTGTGGTTCCTTGTACTAATAGTAGTACAAAATACGGCCACTGAAATAAAGATCTAGTGTCAAGAAAGTAAAGTGCAATTTCTTTTGTTTTTATAACTAATGATCAAATTAGAAAATTGTTTTTATTCCATTAACCCTTTATAGGGTATAATTAAAAATTTACCTGAATTCTAGCCTCATTAGATTTCTCCTATTTGTACAAAATGCTTTTAATAAAAAATACAAAAAGTATCAGTTGTAAGTGGTAATTTTTAGTACCTACCAGGTTTCAAAATTGCCCTTTAAAGAGTTAATTGATACATACATATTCCACTGGCAAATTCCGTTGTAGGAGGCTAGATAAGACGCAAGCAAGGAGGCTTACTTGAGATTAACTGGTGATCATCCACGGAGACGCAACCGCAAGAGTTTAGCCTTAAAATGTAAGACACGTGTATTGCACGACCTGCCAGTCTTGGTCCTCTTGTACCCTTAATTGGGCACAGGCTATAATATTTCCCACATTATAATGAGCTGAAATTAGGATAAAGTCTTTATTGATAATATTATAAAAATTACATTTCAAATTGGATTTAAAAATTAATACATTAAAAATTTCACACAACAAAAACAATTACGTACGAGTATAGGTATATTAAAAACAAAATTAATTTTGAGACTAATGTGTAGTTATAGGAATATTATGATCAGTGAATTCCGGCTCCATCTTCGCATTCGAATGCTCTGATGTGTTTTCTTGTTCCCCTTACTCTAATAGAAACAGCTCTTATGACTGAAATTTGTACCTTTACTTTAAGCCAATAGATTATTTGTGAATATGATTTTTGCCATTTTTCATTTAATTTCGAAGCTGTTTTAAAAAAAAAACTGATATATTCAATCCCAAGGGCTCCGTCGCAAGAGATGACTAGAGGAGTAAAAGGAAACTCTTAGGTCCTCAGCAGCTCGATCATATTTTAAATGTTTCTCTCGGCTATGTTTCTGAGCAGTTTTTTGCCAGGTGAGGTTGATCATAGTTTACTTCGATCATAGCTGAAATTGAACCTTAATACCTACATTTTATAATGCTATTTTAATTGTATTTTCCTGAAATAGAACTTCATCTATTATAACTCTTTAGAGATTTGCGATTCTATGACTGTATTTATTTCAATAAGTATACGAATCCGGGCCGGAAGTCGAAGTTTAAACTGGGAGGTGTTGTTTTTCAATCAAATCTACGTGTCTAGTTAACTTGAAAAAGTATAAACGCCTTAATATCGGTCCAAGTATCAAATTATGTTAGTTCTGCAGTTTGCTATCTTCGTGACCAACTCTAGTCGCGTCACAATGCCGAGATATTTTTACGAAGACTAACCGCAGTCGTCTTGAAACCTCAAAACCTTGTATAGTTGGCCAAGAAAGTCCTTTACTACTTATGAACCTTAACTCCATACAAATAGAGTCCAAAAGTGGTAAAGGAGTTTCTTGGTCGACTGTACATCTCTTGAACTGGGTCTTTTCTCGAAATTGTTTAGATAAGAGAATATTGAGCTAAAAAAGAAAGACATGTTAATAATTACCTATAGGTGAATAACTTAAGACTGCGCCGAGCAAACATGGAGCGTCCAGTGGCGCCCTCATTACTATTATTGTGTTTTCTAATTAACTAAAAAAATTCCTTGCAATCAGACGATGCGTTTCTGTAGTGCAAGTAAAAACACAATTTATGAGGTACGTAACAAACTTTAATAACTATTACCCTTTGAGTAGTCAGCTTAACGGGAAAAGGCAACCACTTTTTTCCGTTAAGTTGATAACTCGAAGGTGAATTGCTATTAAACTATGTTGTGTTTTCATTTGTAGTACAAAAACGTACCGTCGAATTTCAAGAAAATACTTTAGTTTATTAAAAAACACGATAAAAGTAATGAGGGCGCCACTGTAGCACTGCAGTCAACTGCAGTCTTAACTAAATGACCTCTTGCATGTAGTTGTAACACATGTGTATACACCTATAATATACTGTTTTCAATCACTTACTAAACAAATTTGTCGAGAGTTTAAGTGTCGCTATAAGGCCCATGGGCCTAATATGGCTGCGCTTATCGTGACAGTGTTTGGATAAGGCATCTGTCACCTTCTGACACGTACAGATGTAGTGAATAATCCTTCCCCATCGTTTTTAGGGTTCCGTAGTCAAACTAGGAACCCTTATAGTTTCGCCATGTCCGTCCGTCCGTCCGTCCGTCCGTCCGTCCCCAGTCTAGCTCAGAGACTCATAGTACTAGAAAGCTGTAATTTGGCATGAATGTACATATTAGTCACGCCAACAAAGTGGTAAAATAAAATTTTGAAAAATATATTTTTTTATGCACCTCCGGGTACAGGTAACGTGGGGATGTCTTTTTTTTTTCTTGCCTACCCCATAGTGTGGGGTGTCGTTGGATAGGTCTTTCAAAAATATTTCGGGTTTATGAAAACAATTTTTCGATTAAGGGATCCGTTTATGAAATATTAAGCTTTAAAGCGCTATTTTTTGTTAGAGTCAAGTGTCCCCCCCCCCCCCTACAGCCAAAACTACAAGTACTAAAAATCTGAAAAAAATCTTCAACGAAAGCGCATATAACGAATTTTAAAGGAAAACTATCACGGCTAAGTAGACATGATTAGTTCCTGAGATACAGGCGATTAACGGGTTTATACCTACTAAAAATCATCTAAGACAGCGCCAAATAACTTTAAATAGAAAATTGTTTCATACATGTTGATTTTTGAGATAGTTTTTTGTGTTTGTCGTTACGGCTTCGGAACCCTACACTGAGCATGGTCCGACATGCTCTTGCCCGGTTTTTATCGGATAAGTTCGTATTATCTTGCTTTCCCAGTTGGCTTATCGACGGGTCCTAAAGCTAATTGAGAAAGCAAGATATATACGAACGAATCCGATAAAAAACGATGGGGAAGGATTATTCACTACATATGTAAATCAGTACGAGAATGACGGATGCTTTATCCACATTTGACACGCGATATACAGTATGTTACCGGCATGCGGGCATTTATTCAAACTGCCGATAATATGTTACTTTAGCAATTGTTTGCAAGTACTATCAATTAAAAAAATATTAAAATAACTTCACAATTAATTTTCTTACATACTGTCCATTTTTAATGTAGTGCATGTGCTGCATGTTCATCGTTATCAGTATTGCTGTTGCTTGGTACAAGGCATGTCGTGGTACGGGGGCAAATCATAATAATCAAAGTATCCGTCGACTGTCATTTACACTTGTCAAATCACTGTGCTTTACATTGCTGGCAATTTCAATTTTGTTAGAAAGTTAACAAAGCCTGAAAAACTGTTTATTAATTAAATTAATGTCATAGTTACGTTACAGATATACGTTATTTTAACCTACTTTAAAAAAAGCCAGGGTGCTGGTAACACACTGTAGATGCAGCCATACTTGGCCCGCTGGTGGCACTGCGTGGCCGCAGAACATCGTTGAGTTAGACCGTGAGTTAGAGAATATCACCATTGACCTCTTTGTGTTCTGTGAATATGTTTTACGACTTGCGCTTGCGCTTGTGCGCATACTGTAAAGTATTTGAAAACGTAGCGCCGTGACATGCGCGCACCTTCACACAATCGACGATTTGAAATCGCAATTTGCATGAGGATTATATTTGTTTATTTATTGTAGTGACAAAGGTGCGTCGTTTGAGTTGTTACGGAAAATACCTATTATTTTAACTGCTTAGGTACGTGACAATTATTTGCGGGCATCATACACTTTTAATAACAGCTTTACATTTGTTCTTTATTATGTCTATAAATTATGAGACGCAACTTGTAATAAAAAAATGAGTAATAAATTTACTAGTTATAGAGGACTTAAACCAATGAAGTTCAGTGCATTAAGTACAATTAAAAAACCGCATTAAAATGGGCTCATCCGTTTAAGAGCTACGGTGGTGCCACATAAAGTCACACACACACACAGAGACTTACATGTCAAACTTATAACACTCCTCTTTTTTGCATTGGAGGCTAAAAATATTAGTTCTGTATATATGTATAAATTAACCGTCTTATTCAGAATCACGCAATAACTAAAGTATGCTTCAAATATGGTTTGTCCTTATCCATTGTGACATTTGAAGTTGACAAAAAGAGACAATGCATACTGTAACTCCGTGCCTGGCGTGAATACGTTGATATGTCTAAAACGGCAATTTTACAGGGCGCCAATTTTAAGGTTTGACATTTTCTGGTAAATCGCTGTTTGATTGTAACTTTGATGTAAAACTTGATTTATCCATCATTTTCTGCATACTTTTGAATGATTAGAAGATTTTTGTGAGATTCCTCTTAGTTTGATTAATATTAGACTTATCAACTTACGTCTCATCGAGTTATCAACGTATTCACCATACAAAGAGGGGAAAATTGAAGTTTCGAGAAAGAAAAAAAATCGTGAAAAATCCATTTCATGTTATTATACTTCACAAAAGTTTTGTTAAATACAACTTTTTATTATCTTTCAAGTGAAAATGAGTGATTTAAAGAATTATGTCTAGTTTTAATAATAATAGACATATCAACTGGTTCACCGACGAGAGCGACGAGTTATCAACAAATTCACAGTATTAGTAAGAAAAAAAATAGAAATAAAACAGCTGTTTTTTTAATGATTTTTTAATTAAAGAAACTGAAATCATCATATAATTTAATTTTTGGAGTCATTCCAGGAATTTTACTCTTCTACATCCTCCAAATCTGGGTTTATCTCGTCAATATTCGGGTCAGCTGAGGCACAGTTTACTGTTTTTATTTGCAAATATTGCAAGTATTGTGATAGTTTTAGTCCACGTATAATATTTAAAAAAAAATGTTATTACGCACGATAGGGCGTAATAGTAAAAAAAGGCCCCCGGGTATTATTTTGGATAATTACGGTCGATTTTTCTAGCATGTTAGGACACTATTTACGAGCAAGTGTGATGAAAATAATATTAAGTGCCCGCCTACTACACGTCCATTTATGTATAATATCCAGTGCCTGGTATTACTCTTATTAAACTTGGATGTAGGGATAGACACACATAATATACAGACGACCCAAAGCGAAATACAACATTCGAATCGAACTTTAGATCTAGCTTTGCACTAAACAAAGGTAACTGCTGAGGTGGGACAGTACATTTTATAATTTAGTATTAGTAAACGAGCGATAGGAAAACCACTATCAATATGCGTGTTACAGTTACGGTTAACTTATTGAAAATAATAATAAATACACCAACAAACAAAAAACAAATAAAGTCGTAAAGAGTGTCTCGTAACCCAAATTCTTAGTCCTTCTGTTAATTTGTAACAAATACGTAATTTGTAATAATTGTAATACAAGTACGTTTCAACATCATCAATATACATTTAATTAAACCCCAAAACTTTCTAAAATCCTAGAAGCGAGCTACGATCGCTTTAAAGTAGAAGTTAAATCACCTATTTAAATCAGAAGCACTAATCAGGTGAACTCCTATAAAACCGAGAAGTTAGATTTATGTAAGTTTCAAGACCACTTCGTGCTTGTTTTGCATATGCTCGATAATTCCTACAGGACCTATGGGAAAGCTTAGTCCAGCTTCAACACTATTCAATTTAATAAAAAGCAGATCTATTTTAATGACAATATAAAATAGTATTTAGATACAATTTATAACTTACATTTTAACAACTTCATTCTATTTTAAATCTTTTATATCTAAGAAAGGCCTCAAAGATACTGGCAGCATTTACTCGCTGGATGGTTAAACTAATGCGTTGAACGAGGAAACTGCCACCTTCTCAACGCCGAATGAAATGAACATATCTTATTTATTATTTAAGGCATTCTCTACTAGTCCACCAACTGGCCAAGACCACTACATTGGCCAACCTTTAAGCTTTCAGCTAGTTCAGCTGCCGCACCAGCCCTATTAGAGGTCCGGTGGAGATGTGACTGGGCTAGCATGTCTACTCAGGTTGCATCTCACACTAGCACCCGTCCCATATTCTGCACGGAACCAAGGACATTTTGTCAGGTATTTTGCCATCATATCTACAAATGCCGGTCGGGTCTAAAAGGGCCGGCACGTTTATTGAGGCAGGAGACCGGCGGATGATGTCATTTAGTGCGGGGGTTCTTGAAAACAACAGGCGTTACATATCGGTTGCTGTAGCACATAATCTGGTTTTCACAGAATACCAGCGTTGCAGCACTAACAAGTTTAGTGTCGCAACACAATGTTGAGCGCACCTTTAAATGTTAAGATAAATTAGTGATTAAATTGTTAATAAATTAGTGAAATTATTTTAATATTTCGATAATAAACAGAGACAACACTTTTATTGGAATTAGTAATATTGACAACTGTACATATTCTTTCTTTGTTTCCCAGATATTACATTATTATCTGAAAATATACAAGTATACTGGTTTGTTCCCTTGATTAAAAACATTGATAACTATACACGTCAAGGTTTCAGGTACTGATTTTAATTATTTGTCTGTTAATATCTTAAGATATTCTGGAGAATTAGAATATTTTTAAAACATAAGTTGAGATATCGTATTATTGTGTTGGTTCATAATTCTTTAACGTAAGTTTCCATGTTGAGATATCACATGATGCACTTGTTTGATTTACTCTACGTAAGTTGATAACTCGGTGGCCAGTAGTACAAATTGAGATGTCATATAACGCACTTAGATATATTACCTGTACCTAAATTGATAACTCGGTGGATAGTCGTACACATTGAGATGTGAGACGAGACAAATCGATGGGCAGTAATATAAGTTGAGATATCACATTATGCACTTAGTTTTGGTTACTGTACGAAATTTGATAACTCGATGGAAAGTTGTACAAGTTGAGATGTCACATTACGCACTTCGTTTTAGTTACTGTGCGTTAGTTGATAACTCGATATATTTGATTTGTTTGATTGATATGTCTTTATGTTAAAAAAAGTACGTTATTACTGTAATCGAGAGTAAATTGATAAAATTATTTATAAATCTATACACACAATGTGATGTGTAATATGTCTTTTTATCCACAATAACTTGCCAAAAGTATAGTTATCAATGTATTAACAATGGCCATAAGTCAAAAAGTAATTAAGATAAAAATATGAAAAAAAATACCAATATAGAAAAAAAAATAACGAAGCGTTTAAAGAAATAAAAAAAAAAAGTACATGTCGAGATATCAACGTCTTCACGCCAGCCACGGAACTAAAATAGGTATTTTGTATGTTTATAAATAAGGAGGTACCTACCTACTTAAACACACGAATTATTGACAAAAAACATTGTTACGTAACAAGGCAGGGCATAAACTGATACTCATAATAACCAAAACAAACCACCAAGTATAATTACACCTTGTTTATGTGGATATCCCTTGTGGCTACTGGCGGATATTTTATTACTAGCCTAAGGCTGCGTTTCCACCAGAGCTGTGCGAGGCAGCTAAGGTGTAGCGGGGAAAAATCCACCAATAGGATAGTCAGGCTAGTTTTACAAAACAATCCTATTGGTGGATTTTTCCTCGCAAAGTTCTGGTGGAAACGCAGCCTTAAACGGTTTATGTTAGGCAAAGTAAAGTTAGGGATTTGTCTGTTTGTACTTTGATAAGAATGGCTAAGTTAAAGTTAACATGGAGTCATCTTAGAGTTCTTGGTAAGGACAAAACTGAATACCGGGGTAAAACAAGTATAACAAAAACCAAGCTTTAAGAAACCCTACCGCTGTTTGGATAGTGTCGTCAATGTAATTTTGCCTATCATGCAATTATATTTTTTGTTTCACCAATTTCATAATTTAAATAATTTTAATGTAGCCTATGACACTCTAGTGGTTAAGACGAAACTAACCACTTATAATTTATTAAAATCGATTTAGCCGTTTAGTAATTACGAGGGAATCATACAGGTCAAACACTTAACCCTCCTTTTGGGCTTTGCCGCAGTCGGGTAAAAAAACTTAAATGGAGGTCCTCTAGGATGTAGTTGTTGTTCAAAACTAATATGGAATATACGTAAAATTTTTGATATTTATACAGGGTGACTGGTAACTCAACCCATTCGAATTTTTTTTCTTGTTTACCCCATTTTTTGGGGTGTCGTTGTATAGGTCTTTCAAACATTATATTGAGGTTTTTAATATATTTTTTTTCTAATCGAACGACGAATTGTTTGCGGTAGAGACACTTCCAAAGTGGTAAAATGTGTTGTGTGTGACATTCTAATGATTAAACTAAACTTCCAACAAAAATTGGTTTGAATGAGATCTAGTAAGTCTAGTTTTTTTAATACGTCATAAATCGTAAACCACAATTTACCTTTCATTCAATCAACTCAAATATATAAAATAAAATTAACATTCAATTTCATAACGATGCCCTTCATGGGCGGGTCCGATTCACACTTGCCCGGTTTTTTTTTTTTTTTATCTAATGTCTCCGGACTACACGCATCTTCCGTTAGGTGGCGAATCGCCCAACTGTAATGTGGTTACGCTATATTCAGTCGCTAGTCGCTGCTTGATTCTAATGAGTTCACAACGGTACCTCACTTACATCAATTTAATCTAGAAAGATCATTCACATTGTTATACATTTTATGCCGTATATGTTACAAGCTATACGTTTGTAGTTTATTTTATAACTAGATTCTGGCCGCGACTTCGTCCACGTAGATTTCGTACCGTTATTCCTTCGGGAACTTAAAAAAAAACCGGTATTAAAACTATCCTATGTGTGCCAAGTTTCATCCCGGTCCGTTCTATGGTTGAAGCGTTATTGAGTAACAAACATCCAAACGTTCTAATTTATAAAATTAGTAACTCAACTTTAAGATTTGTATAAAACCTATAGTTTTAAATTAAACCAGATATAACTGAGTGAGATTAATATATTTCTATGTTAGCGATTAGTCTACTCTCATTTATATTTCCGGAATACCTAGTTATACAAGTTAACGAAACATGTTAATGAAATTCTAGAATTTTGTTGGAGACTAAATTTTTTGTACAAACGTGTCACCAAGAAGCAAAAACTAACGGTTCTATGTTGTCTTTGGAACATAAGAAGAGGTTCACAGATTTTTTAAAGTATGGTGTAATTAAAAGTAGTAATAACATTACAAAGTAAGACACAACATTTGATCAGACTGAGGTTAAACGTAAATCAATTTTGGATTAACATAAAAAGAAAGTAGGCGTGCTGGCAAATTCGTAGGTTTAGTGGTTCTTGAAAAAAAATTAAAAAGCAAGAGTTTAAATTACATTCCGGTTATCTTATGTGGTAGTAAAGTCAGGTAATTGTATTTTACAGTTAAAATGTCCAACTTATGCCGGCAATTATTAAAGCATCAGACGTTCAAGAATATAATGAAGAATATTTCCTCTGTACCGGTAAATTTTGTTAATAATAACGGTTTATATTTTTATGTGTCCAGGCGTCACGCTGTAGCAAGTAACTTAAGCAAGACAATGTGGTCTATATGGCTAAGTAATAACTCATTTTGAAACAACTATTACTTTAACATTAATAAAATGCATGTGTATATCCACTTTGTAAAATTCAGTTGCTAGAATGAAATAAGGTATAACTATAAAATATACAATGTACCCTTAATTCATACAAGGCAAAAGATCGGATATTCCCCATGTTCTTTATTTCCTAGTCGTTTGTTATTCTATTTTTTCATGCATTTATAACATGGTACCTTTTTTTAGTGGCATGTTTGAAATGTAAATTCCACAGAGTCGATGGAGTTCCAGTTTGCGGAACGCTTACCTATTCCTGAGTGCTTTGGCCCCTCGAGCCTGCTATAAAATGAACACAACCTAACCCTACGCGTCTAGTAAAGTAAACAAATAGGGAAATCTGTTAATGAAAAATGGAGAATAGCAATCGACTGGAAAATAAAGAAAATGGGGAAAACGCTAATGGGAATACAAATGTTGGGGAATAATAATATTGGGTACCGTAACACGGCGTGAATAGGAACACAACCTAAGATAAGTCATAACTTGTTACAAATAAGAACATGTATTAAATGAACAATAACGTTTTAGAGTACGGGATGACCAAAGAAACGATGGATGAACTGTAGGAAAAATGACATGGCTAGTAAGGGAGTGACTAACGAGATGACGACTAATAGAGAAGTATGAAAGAAAAAAACATTTAAGTTGGGATAAAGGCAGGAGAATGATGGTGATGATGTGCTTAATTTTGGGTTGTGTCCGTATTCACCCGTTTTACGGTAGTTCATCTATGAAGAACTGCTGCAGCCCATGATTTGCGATGGCGTACAGTTTTGGTCATGCACTTGACACAGATCGGGAGACCCGGCTGTCGCTGCCGCGTCCACCAGTGAAAGTGCTCATTAACAAAGCCGTCAAGAGGTCAAACGCAGAACAGGTTCCATTCTAAGAATTTATTTTTCTTTCGGAAGTAAAAGTTAGAATCTATTTGCATTCTCGATACATATTCAACGGAGCTTGTTGTGGATCATTTTCTGTAAATTAGCATCAATGTGTATTGGCAAGTCGTTTAAGATTTAACGTTTTGGTATGTACTGTCACCTAATAAAAACGTTAAGCATACTTGGAACCTTGTGACTTGATGTTATTCTCATACTTGTCACTTGATGTTTAGTTTGAAGTTTATTATTATAGTGGCCTAAAGTGCTTATAACATTTTCGTTGGGACTGTAGATTAACAGTTATAGAAAAGTGTACGGAAGCGATATAAAAAATGTATCCCAAATGATCATGCCATGTCAACAAAGTAACTATGACAACAATTATGGGATCAACGGGCTCCCGTACCGTCCCTTTACGATAGGAAAGTAGTATTTTATTCTGTAGGGAACATGAGTGCTTATCATATACTAGGTTGAGAAAGTAAATTTAACTGTAGAATTTAAAATGTTAAGTATCGCACGTCGTAATTCCAGGGTGATGAAGTGCTGGCGCCCTGATTTAGAGTTTGCTTCTTCAGAGACTTTAACAATAGGTACTGGGTTGTATTTCATTGTCATTTGGTTTTAAGGTGTCTTAAGTATCTATAGATTAGTTGTATCATGATGTATGTAACTGTAAGTATTAAACACAGTTTTATAATTCAAAATAGATTCATATTTTATAGAATACAAGGTATTTTTATACACAATGGACCTTATTGCATA
Organism: Acleris laterana; assembly: GCA_963966035.1. Taxonomy (NCBI): domain Eukaryota; kingdom Metazoa; phylum Arthropoda; class Insecta; order Lepidoptera; family Tortricidae; genus Acleris; species Acleris laterana. The sequence continues at coordinate 16,144,515 of OZ014447.1, forward strand.
CAAAATAAAGTTCGTAACAAAATGAGTATTATCTCGAAATGAATTCTACTTCCTTGTCATAAAATCGGAACTTTCTTAGTAAGTATCTTTAGTTACGCTTGTCTTACAATTAGCAAAAACTCATTTACTACCTTCTACATGGATGATGGTATCCTCGACTTTCAAAACCAACCCAAAGTTTAGATACTTACCTATAGTATGTTGATTGTGTTACAAGTAGAACAAAAGTGACGGAGTTGGAACATCGGTTTTGAAGTAACCTATACTCTATACCATCTGATTTGCCTTATTAAATAAACAATTTAATAACCTACAAATGCTCCCATTAAGTCTAAAACTACAATTTTGTCATGAAAATCCATTCATAATGTAAAATCAGCCAAATAACGTGCAAAAAGTGGTCTCTAGTTTCTTTATTCACCAGAAAACAGCAGTTTTAGCCAAAAACTATGCATTTTGAGGTTATTAAAGTGGTTACTAAATAAGATTACACAGTTGGTATAGACTTTACGTAGCGCCGAATGTTCTAGACAACCTAATCCTATATACCCACCCGTGCTTTCACATTAAATATTTCGCTAGATGGAATATTTGTTTCGCTGTTGATTTTACGCTTTTTTGGAATTTAAACCGGGTACAAGTCTTTTTTATCTACTGCTATATTTTACTTATATTTTATATTTTATTGCCTAAGTATATAACAATAACAAAAGAATAAATAAATATCATGGGACGGTTTCACAGCAATGGACCTTACTAAGCTCTAGGCTTGTACTAAGGGTACTAGACCACGATAAACTTACTTAAATAGAGAAATACATACTTAAATAAGTACAGTCGACGCCATAAATATGTTTACACTTTAGTACCTTATCTATTTAGCGTCATGTTTAAACTGCCATTTGAAATTGTCATAGCGGGTAAAGTGACGAGGTACTAAAGTGTAAACATATTTATGGCGTCGACTGTACATAGAAATCCTCCAAAGACTCAGGAACAAATACTCGCGCTCATCACACAAATAGCTGCCCTTACCGGGACTTGAACTCAGGCCCGCTAGTTTCGCAGGCACTACCAACTAAGGTAACGTGTTGTCAAAACAGCCTTATTCTCTTATGCTAACACTAACGAAAATCAACTTTTTTTTTAACTAGGCCAGTGACCTTGTATGGTTGCGTATAGCGTTTTAGAACGTGGATAAAGCATCCGTCACTTTCGTACACACGTGTCGGATGTGGATAAAACACATTTTGTCGCGCGATTAACGCTATCTACTAGGCCCACTAGATGAAGTCACGGGTACGAGTATCTATAATATATCTTAATAGGGTACAGTCACCAGTGATCAGCCAGAGACTTGTGCAGGGTCCGTCCGGATCGCTACCACCATCTTATCCATTAACCTACCGCCAAACAGCAGTGTTCACACTGTTGTGTTCCGGTTTGGGGATAAGACAGCCGGTGAAATCACTAGCATAGAGGCATTCCATTTTAGTCCTCAGGGTTGGCAACGCATTTGCAGTCTTAGGATTGCATTGCAGTCTTGTGGATGCGAATGTCTATGGGTTACAGTTCCCAGTTACCATCAGGTGGCCTGTGTGCTCGTTTGTCTTCTCTATGCCATAAAAAAAGAGACCAGTAGTCGACCTTATATGAGTGTGAAGAGTAGGAAATATATATTTCGTACTCTTCCCACTCATACGAAGTATAGGCAGAGGCCGACTACGGGTCTCTGGCCGATCACTGGTGACTTTACCCTAGATGTACTTTGACATGTTAAGAATGTACGTTAGATTTGATTTTCACATATTTTCCATAGGTATTGTATTAAACATAAAACCCTCATTCCCCGAGCCCGACTCGCACTTTGCCTGTCTATTTTTGTGTTCGAATTGAATTAAACAAAACAGTCAACTAAGCTAAGCCTTGTTTTTAACTCGGCTAAATAATAGCTATCAAAAAGTTGGCAATGCGATAACAGTTCAAAGACAATATGTTTTTCACCTCAGCAGCTCAAACAAGCAGGTTTTGCTGCTTAAAAACAGTGAGCAAAATTCAATTTTGCTGCGAGCGAGAGGCAAAGTAGCTTTTTAATTATTTTTTTTAAATGCCATGAGCAGTGCTGGGGCTACTCACAACATTCGAAAAAATTGAACTTCACTTTGTTCTGTCACTTTCACTTCGATAGGAAAAAAGCGAGAGATAGAAACAACTTGATTCGAAGTTCGATTTTCAAATTCCACACATAGTAGGCCCAAAAAGAAACGCACGTTCGGATGCACACATAACCGTAAAATTGCAAATAAAACTATCTGTTAAACTTTGAAATGTGTTTATTATAACTATTTTATACAGTAGGTACAATCATTTTTTTTATTTAATGTTTTGAAGACAAAATTAATGAAAAATAAGAAGTTATGTATCTACATAATTTTGTTATCGTTTTAACAATCTTTAATTTCGTGACATAAACCGCGGGGGCAGTTTCAGAACGCATTTCAAAAATAGCGGGATTATTGTACTTAAAAAAAAAAAGTAATGTAATGTAAATGACGATGTAATTTTTGTTAATTTGTCCGCCATAGCCAATAGCCATAGACAAGGCCTAGTTAGGTTTTTTTTAAAGCCACAGACTACATAAAGCTGTATAAAGTTGTGTTTGCACTACGGCATTATCAAGTTGAGTGACAGGTTTTATCTGTTTCATGTTTATTTTTTCCACTTTTTATTTTATTAGTATTTTGCAAAAATGCTTGTGATTGATGCATATGCGATCGTGTCGTTATTTAGTCGTGTATTCACCAAATGGTCACAACGGAAGACCTGCGTTGGCCCTACCAGCTTCACGCTGTGTTGTTCTCGCTGCTGAGGTGAAAAGTTGTATGTCTCACACGAGACCAAAGTTTTTTACGTCTCGTATCTTTGAATCCCTCGCTACGCTCAGGATTCTAACCTAGAATCACTCGCTACGCTCGTGATTCAATAATAGAATCCTTCGCTTACTCGGGATTCAAAATCATCACTCGCAGCAAAAACCAACTTTGCTCTCTTGTTGAACAAATAACTATTATACCACCTAGAAATAGAGGCCATGATTGTTTCATCAAGCAATAGTTTCACCGCCTTACTTATGAACGTGTAATAAAATAACCGTGGGCTAGCTAAACCATGCTTCGTCTTATCTGTCATTGTGGGATTTCAATTTGTCAGATAGGGACAAAGCATGGTTTGGCTACCCCGCGGTTATTTCACGTTTATAACTAAGACGGTTAGGTTAGGTTTCAACTCTCTAATTCTAAACTAGACATTGTACCGTATAACGTAAACATGGCATAGGTAAATCTATTACAAAGTTGTTTAATTATTTATCCGCGAGCGCCTTTTAAAAAGTAACTGTACATGAACTGGTTATTTTGATAACATATCTAGGTCGTGCTTAGAAATACAATTGAGTACATCGTATCGCTTTAAAGGCTTTGGCAGCCAACTTGACCACTTTTTACCGAGCTAGAGTTGCAAGAAGACGGCACTTGCTTTGCGGTCTCGAGTGATATTGACATGTGAAAGTAAGATGCTGTCTCTTACGTTGCCGTCTCTTTCCCATGTAGGTACCTTATAGTTAGCACAGCTTTCTAATATTCGTAATTTTATGAGTTAAACACTGACGGAGTTGTGTATTCTACTTTAATTTAAGACATATCGTTGTATTATTGTTAACGTTATGGTGGTTCTCATTCATTCGATAGTCTAGGCGGAAGTACCATAAAATAAAAATGGTTGCAGAACAACTAGGATTAAAGTAAGGTGGGATAGAGGCCTTATAAAATCACAATTTTACTTACCTACATTATGAAAATGTACACATGCATTACTAATGATGAAACGGGATCATGAAAGATTTTTCTAAAGTGCAGTCTCAAAACCACTCACGGAACTAAGAATAACATATATCACACTAATAATAAAAGCGAAAGTTCGTGTGTGTCTGTGTTAGTTTGTTTCTCCTTCACGCTGCAACGGCTGGACGGATTTGGAGATAGCTTATACCCTGGATTAACACAATCCACTAATAGGCTACTTTATATTCCAGAAAATTTAAAAGTTCCCGAAGGAATGACTAAAATCGAAATTTACGTGGACGAAGTCGACGGCAGAAGCTATTTTTGATATAAAAATCAATGATAATCAATAGGCGGTAACTCTTTCAGACAACTCTTTCCTTTCCTCTTTCCTTTCTTGCATAGTGCGATTTTTGAGCAGAGAAGTTTGTATCAATCAACTACGCTAAAATACACTGCCTTGGCCTCTTTCTCAGAACAGTTTTACCCAACCGCGGAGTTTGCCCTGGGTAAACGTATTCTTGAACAGCGACGAGAGCAGACCTAAGGGTACAAGTACGACAACTAAAACACCAACACCGAACAACTGACAAATCATATGACTTCCAAATCGGTCTTATAGTTTAGGAGTAAGAATAGAATATGCTATAGGTGAAAAACTTAAGTAAGTCACCTGTTGTACGCGTGAGTAGGTAATGTGTACGAATAGACATTCCATTTTTGAAATTTGTAATAATATCGTATGGTTTGCAAACTCATTATTTGTGTAGATCATAAAGTAAGAATGTTTCAAAAATGTCGGTATTCACTTAGGAAGCTCCCAAGTGAATTCCGACATATTTTTTTTTACTACATGTACAGGATGGAAAGTTAAGATGGGGCATAAGTGCAGCTAGTAGATCCCTTGCTGCCACGCGAAAATGCTCTTAGGACATCTTTACTAACTTTTTAAGTGATGACAATCGACATTCACAGATTTTTGATAAAATCTACAGCCAGCGAGAAAATCGACAGATTTGAGATTTTATTTACGTACTACGTTATGTACTTATCTATTTTATTTTATTTTTTTGCCCTAGATATCCTGAACAATGACGACCGGAAGTTCACTGTCGCTAGCCGGGTCGTACTTCGCGGCGAAGAACAAGTGCGTCGACGACAACATGGCCGGCACAGTCACCTGGACGCAGTCCGGGAAAAGAAGAGATTACGAGTATGTCTTTTCCTATTTTAAACCCCCGATGCAAAGGGGTGCTATAAGTTTCAACGCTATGTGTGTCGTCTGTCTTTGGAATTGTAGCTCTTAAACGGGTGAAACTTGAATACTTGAAACTTGGAGGAATATTTCTTGGGTATCGTATCAACCCCCAACAGGAAGAAATAGGGGGGAATAGCCGGAAATTCATCGTACGCGTACGAAGCCACGAGCGTCCTCTATAGTGCCCGGCCGATATCGTCAATCCTAACACATTGCACAACCATGGTTTCTAAATATTGATAATGATCACAGCAATAAAACAATGCTGTTATTACTGTTCCTTCACACGCAACAAATAAGTTTAGCTTTGTTTTTCTGATGTCAACATTTTCAATATTCAGACACTAAACTGTAATTCTATGGAACTTGCTAACTGTGTAAACAAGCCGCCATACTAAAATTGACAGTAGATGTCAATTTCAATACATTGTTTGTTTACATAGTTAGCAAGTTCCATAGAATTACAGTTTACATGGTTGTGCCATGTCTCAGGATTGACTTTTTTTCGGCCGGGTACTAAGTACAGTTACGAGATTTAATTTGGTACCCATCTTAGGTCCAGAGTCAATCTGATATTCTACAACAATAAGGTTGAGTTTCCCAAAAGTTACAAACTATTTAATTTTATTTATTTAATGGCGTCTACATAATAACGTAATTTTACCAATGTCAAGTATACATAAGCAACGTTGTACGGTGAACCCTGTCCTGTCGTCGAAGTCTTCCAGTCATAGTCGTTATGACCCTTGAAGATGGCGGGCATCCACTTCAATGGCTTGGTGTGATCTTGACCGCTAACTCATTTGGAACCATCTTTTCACCGTTATTTGATTCAATGCAAGTTCTTCATCAATGTTACGAGTTGTCCCACAAAACTGCCCTAGATTTGCGAACCAAAATCAACAGTAAAATAATTTACAAAAAAATAATTAATTGGACAGATGTTTTCAGAATGACATCCAGTCATAGACCCCAAAAAGTTACAAATGAATTGACATCTCTAATGATAGTGACAAGCATGTTTTTCTTGAAATGGGTCCCAAACTAACGATCGTGACCATACCAAATATACAACTTAAATGCATTGGCTGATTTGAGAGTTAACTCGGTTTGAGTGCAATCGGTTATGTCTCCATTCCCTTGTTGATAGTCCATTGTGCAGCAAATATTAACGCAAGCCTTGTATGCACATGCAATAGCAAATAACTCATTACTTAACTCCCATTGCTGTCCCAATGGAAATTTAATATATTTAACATTTTCAGAAACAAAATTATTATTAAATGTTTTATTGACAAAGAAAGTTTTGGTCGTTGTGATTAAATATAGCGATCGGAGGTATTATTAGTAAAAGTTAAATTACTGTTCCTATAAATGAAACTTATTGTATTTTTTTTTTTATTTGTTACCTCTAATAAAGTACAGTCGACGCCATAAATATGTTTACACTTTAGTACCTTGTCTATTTAGCGTCATGTTTAAAATGCCATTTGAAATTGTCATAGCGGGTAAAGTGACGAGGTACTAAAGTGTAAACATATTTATGGCGTCGACTGTACACTTTTTTTTTCAGTACAGTCTTCGCCAAACTGCGGTAACAGTTAGTTGGCGAATTTTAAAAACACTCTTAGTGTATCTACTGTGTACCTATTTAAATTAATTAAAAAAATGCTTTGGTGCCTCTCTCAGACTAAGCAGACAAAATAAAGCCATTCAATATCTTCGTTCGCCTAACCTAACCTTATATTTAAACAATTTTTTGCCCGTGCAATCACTCTTAAGAAGAAGTTGGTTGTAGATGCGTGGTATAAGGACCTTCCTAGTTCTCTGTCCATAATAATTATTTGATCTCAGTTCTACATATTAAATAAATAAATGAGTAATTGTTTTTGGGCAACAAAGGGTTAACATTCATACGTTACTCCTAACATGACACTGTTAGTCCATTTCCAGAACACGCGCTTAGTTTTTCGCATTAGTAACTTTACAAGGCCCGGTACACAGGGCCAGCGATGCGATATTGCAAATAGCAATCGCGACTCCTGTTACCTTAATGGTTTGAGTTCTTGATTATTATTATAATAAGGAAAGAGGTAAATACTGGATATACTTAGGTTTTCTCCGAGGATCGTCTAAACGATCGATCACATTTCGATCCCATGCAGCATCTTCATCAGAGGCCCTAGACATACCTAAGCCATCAGACGTTCCATATTCCATACATTAGGACACTTTTCCAAAATCGCTTACGTTAGCTTTATGAAACTTATCTAGACTCACAGTGTAGGGCAAAACTTACCTAATTGACCTTATATGGGACATTTAAAGGAACTTATCTGGTTCCTTGTCCTATGAGGCACATGTACGTCATGGCATGCATACAAGCCTTGTCCAGACAATATTTAATTTCCATAATTGTTTTCATTAACATATAAGTCTGAGTACGGTTATTGCAAGTAAACCGTCTTTTTTCGTTTATATTTTATTTCCTTTAAAAGTTTTCGATATAATCAACATAGCTATCTAACAATTACTATGACACATAAAGTATCATAAAATACTTTAACGGAAATGGCTTATCTTATACGAAACAGTATGAGCATTTAATGTCATTATTACTATGTGATACTTATACCAAACGCACTGGGTAGTGATTCTGTAAACAACGCCAGTCGTGCGGACTGTCGAGTGATATCCAAGCGGCGAGATTAAGTAGTCCCGTCAGTGCGAACAAAACACATTGTAGCGCGTGCATTTTCAATTAAGCAGCCTTATACGTTCGACCCATCGTGCTGCTAAATTGAAAATGCACGCGCTACAATGTGTTTTGTTCGCATTGACGGGACTACATAATCTCGCCGCTTGGATATCACTCGACAGTCCGCACGACCGGCGTTGTTCACAGAATCACTACCCTGATCTTCCTGCGGGCCTAAATAGTATGGCTGCGTCTATATCGCGTGCCTAATGTGGATAAAGCATACGTCACTCCCGTACTTATTTACGTGTCAGAAGGTGACGGCTCCCTTATCCAAACTTCGTCGTGCGATAAACGCAGCCACATAAGGCCCCTGCTATTGTAAAAAGTGAGCAGCACGAATATCGCGTCAGCTGTGTGTCAAGCCTAAACTTAAGAAAGCGTTCTCTCGTTTCAGATGGCAGATCGTGTGGAGAAACGTTCTTGGGTTTGTTTATCTTCACACCGGCCTCATCTACGGTTTCTACCTCATATTAACTGGCAATGTAAAGTTCTGGACGCCTGTCTTTGGTACGTATCTTTGTAATAACGTATGATAGTAACGTGTGATGTGTTAGTTGGCCTGTCCTTAATTATCATTGTTTTCATTACAACTTTTTGAGTATACCTACTCACAAAATTGTTTTTGTCCATACTGAAGAAAGTATGGAGAAAGTAACTGCGCAATTACTCAAAAAGTTGTAAGGGGAAAAAATTGGCATGTAGCTTTAAAACTTCTTTATTTCATAGTGATTCAAATCATGCAAGAAAACACTGTTTTTTTTTAAATTAATACTTGAATTAAGGGGTTTTTCGTATCACATAAGGAAAAATGACAAAAATTCCTATTAAAATGATCAATATCTCGGAAACCGTGAAACTTAGCATACGTAATAGTAAATGTGGTCAAAAATGCTTGCTTTGCAACCGATTATAGTAGTGGCTGGTATATAGACAAATGTATTGTTCACAATTGATGGTGTGCAAGACATATATGTATTTCTGAAGCAAATCGTTTAAATCAGTAGGTAAGGGGAATACCTTAAAATTCCTTTTTTTTTACGATATATTCATTTGTCCGAATTTTAAAGTTATGTTAGTATAGCTATTATAGATTTACCCCCTTACTAATAAACGTTGAGTACCGGTGGTATAGCTATACAATTTATCGTCCTTATCTGTCATTGTGACATTTGAATTTGACAGATACCATTTAGTAAGTAGTTATTAGTAAGGGGGTTGATGTGTAAAATAATCATTAACTAATATACTTACGTAGGTTAGGTTAGGTTTGATTCTTCTGAAAGTCTTATCGAAATATTGCATTCGCAATTTAAAAAAATTAGGAATGTAATGAATTCGGAATGTTGACTTTTTAGAATTATGTACCTACCCGTACGTACGATTCTCTTTCAATGTATGTAGCATTTCGAATTCCATGTAGCTTTGAAGTCAAGTTATGTTGACCTGCCCCACAAGTTGGTCTTAATGTGGGTGACCCGGCAAACGAGCGTTGCCAGCGCTCAGTCAGATGCTCGTGACGTTAATAGTAAAAGTACGTTGTTAGAGGAAGATTACGCCCCTGATGATTATTCGTGTCAACATTATGTCCCTGCTTACTTAAATACAAAAGCGCCTCAAAACAAAAACAGATATAGTTTGATTTAAAACTTAAAGTATATCCGAATTTAAATGCAAAACAAACACATTTTGATTTGTGGCCCTTTAGTATTTAAGCAACGATATGTACAGTCAAGGACTTTAATTGTTCAAACCATATGAAAGAAATTACGTAAAAATTAATGATCAACGTTATGCGACAGGGTTATTGTGGATATTATAATAGGAGGACGCCCGCGACTTTGTGCGCGTAGTATAAGTTCCCTCTGTTCCCCCTATTTAAACCCTTTAAAGGAGGAATTTCCAAAAATCCTTTCTTATTGGTCATTTACATCTTGAAAGGAACCCCTGCACCAAATTTTGAGGTTCTAGGTACAGTAGTTTCAGCTGTGCATTGATATATAAGATATAGCGACCCGCCCTCGCTTCGCTTCGGTTTATTTGAGTTTTCTATAACACACGTACATAAAACAAAATGTATTATACATAAAAACCTTCCTTCTTGAATCACTCTATCTACTAAAAAAAACCGCATCAAAATCCGTTGCGTAGTTTTAAAGATCTAAGCATACATAGGGACAGACAGCGGGAAGCGACTTTGTTTTATACTATGTAGTGATAAGTCAGTGAGTCAGGTTTACCTTTTATATACAAAAATATAAAACGAACAGTACGTATATGTATGGTCCGCCATGCCCTCGTCCAGTTTTTTATAAATTCTTATTAAGATTGTACACACAACAATGATTCAAAAGTGTACTGTGTGTGTGTAGTGTGTATGTTAAAGTTTACTTCGAGCTAAAAGTAAACATCCGTATTTTACTACTTTTGAAATAATAATTTATGTTGGTTTTGTGCCGTGTGGTTGCCGGCTTAGAATAGGGCCATTCCATGTCTCCTTGTGGAAGTCGTAAGAGGCGACCAAGGGATTTAAGGGTTGTGGTATTGTTAGGCGATGGGCTTGTAACCTGTCATTGAGATACTCGTACACATGCATGGTAAACATCTTAGCCTGTTGTGCAAAATGTGAAGTTGTTCGAGTTTTTGGTAATTCGGTAGCTCTGCCTATCCCACTCTGGGATAAAGGCGTGACGCTAGGTATGTTATGAAGAAACGTTTTAAAATACATAAAAAAGCCTTTATAAAATATTGTGGGATGCCCGATTTCAGTGGAACTGACCTGTTACCTAGAAGATGCCTATTGCCCTAGCTTTAAATAGGTTCAGATTGTATGCACTTGGAAAATTGAACAATAATAATACAGGGTGAAACCTAAGTCGTGAACAAAATGATCACCTCTGTGTTCTACCCAAGAATATGAACAACTTTCACTATGGGACCAACTCTGAAATCACGAAAAAAAAATCAGCTGCTTCATACATTTTGGTCGAGTACGTATTGAACTTTTCTATGAAACAGCTGATTTTTTTTTCTTGTTTCGGAGTAGGTCCCATAGTGAAAGTTGTTCATATTCGTGAGGAGAACACAGAGGTGATCATTTTGTTCATGACTTAGGTTTCACCCTGTATAATATGGGTTGTAATAATTGTAATTGCAGCGGTTGTATTCACGATGCTGTCGGCGCTGGGCGTGACTGCGGGTGCGCACCGGTTGTGGGCGCACCGCGCGTACAAGGCGCGCTGGCCGCTGCGGCTCATCCTGGCCGTGCTGCAGACCATGGCCTTCCAGAACCACATCTACGAGTGGGTGCGCGACCACAGGTACCTGCTGTTCCTTACCCTTTTATTGACCCTCCACCCAAAAAGAGGGGTTATAAGTTTGACTGTGATGTGTGTTGTGTGTGTCTGTCAGTGGCACCGTAGCTCTTAAACGGGTGAACCTATTTGGATGCAGGATGGATCAGTTGAAAGCCGAATGTTTAGCGGTGGTATTTAGCTGAGTTTCATGAAAATTGACTGGGCTGTTTAAGAGAAAACTCTGAAAGAAGGGGTCACCATTATATCGATGGTTTTTTATCTGCGACAACCTACATATCTAATAGTAACGTTAATACCTTGTCTATACACACATTCTACACTTTAGTAACTTGTCTATTTAATGTCATGTTTAAACTAAAATGTATGAATTGTGACAGTGATTAAAGTGACAGTACTTAAGTGTATACAAATGTATGTATCTATGTAAACAAATATTTATGAACTCTACTGTACATACATACTCGTACGTAGGCTAGTTTGGGACTAAGTAGGTAATTTTTGTAATAAAATATCTGGAGCCTAGTCACACTGGATTTTACAAATGCTGCCGACTGTAGAAATCTGTCATATTATATGGTATGACCCAGGAAAACGTACGACAGAGCTTGCGTCCATACAAATTCTGTGTTCTTTGACAGTCGTTAGTAAATGCTACTTACATACATATTTTATAGACAAGAAAAGTAATTGATTGAGTAATAGTAATGTCAAAAACCATATAAAAAATCGCCACATTATGTCATTACTTTTACTCAAGTAATATCTGTTCTTATCTTTATCTACTCGCTCTTGGCGTGTAGGTACCACGAGCGTAAACTTCATTCCTTCTATCGATTAAGGGTCGTCGTTTGATTACTTATTGCCTGTTGTTTGATCAGTAGTTAAACTAACTAATTGTTTAAATTCAAAAAAGGAATGAAAATTTGACTCATTTCCTTGAGATTCATTCAAAGTTTCGGTTCCTTTTAAGAATTTTAACAATTAGTTAGTATACTGATCAAACAACAGGCCCTTAGACTAACTAATCGATAAAAAGCGTAACTAATGGTTAAATCTCAAGGAAATGTGTCAAACTTTCGATTCGAAAGTTAACTACTATGGGGTTATTATGACGTATCTGTGCAATTCATTTTACGCTGAGAGAAAAAGACAGAGTTATGTAACTGCTATAGCTCCGTCCTTTACGCTCACCGTAAAAATGAACTGCATAGCCATGTTATAATAACCCCCCTGATCAAACTACGGGCCTCAAGGGGTTCATTCTGCTACTGTAATATTTCAGTAAGAGGAACATAAGATGGTTTTTACCAAAAGTTTCTATTAAGTATATTGTTTTTCAAACATTATACAAGAAATACCGTTTTAACAAAAAATATAATTATTTATTATTTATTAAAAACATGAATATACTTAAACTGTAATTAATGAAGTAACATTATACTTAACAAAAAGAAAATTTACATTCACAAATAAGAAAAAACTCAATTAAATGACTTCTTGCACGTAGTGGTGTACAAAACTAATATCGGTTGGTGTGACATTGTCCCCTGATATTTATAATATGAAATTTACGTCGCATTCCAAATATAGAATGTCGAACGGTCTATACAGAAGTGTTCCAACTACATGCAATAGGTCATTAAAAGTTTTTCACCTATACCGCTTCACAAACGCAGGAACCTACTGCAGTTATGACTGCAGTTTCACGTTAACGTTCAATTTCAGGGTCCACCACAAGTACACGGAAACCGACGCTGATCCCCACAACGCACGTCGGGGATTTTTCTTCTCCCACATCGGCTGGCTCATGGTCAGGAAGCACAAGGAAGTCCTGGAGAAGGGCGCCGCCATCGACATGTCCGACCTTGAGAAGGATCCTATTGTGATGTTCCAGAAAAAGTAAGTTAAAAAATATCATGGATCTCCTTGCAAGCCCTTTGTTCATTTCAAAAGTAACCGTCCATCTGTTGCTTCAACAATTGACAAGAGGAAGGTATTCTGGAAAATATAATGCATATAGAGGTTTTTCTCAGAATATTTTATTTTTTCCTAAAACAAACACATTTCAGTTATTAATAACTGTAGAGCTTAAACGCCACGTCATTTTTACGTAACGTCATTCCATCCACAAGACTACAGCGGGCGTAGCAAACACTGATATTTGATATTCAATACAAAGAGCAACACCCTAAAAAAAAATTGCACTTTTTTGAGACTGGAACCTCTATAAGCATGATTTTTTACGCACCTGCCCTAAAAAAGGAGTTTAATGTTTTTGTAGGGTTCATGTAAGTATGTATGTACGATTATTCTACCATAACTTCTAAAAGCCTGAGCCGATTTAGGTGCACCTAAATCGGCTCAGGCTTTTAGATACCATGGTATCGTTTGAATCCTTTACAATCCCGGGTGACATAGGGTACCTAAATTGTTAAAATTTTAATAACAACAATGGCAAAATGACATTAAAATTATTAATATAGGTAGGTATATCGACGACCACATAAAAAACGCAATCGGATTTTTAAAGCTTGCTTTTCATTAAATTACTAGCTGTTCCCGTGTCCACTTCGTTGGGCAAAACATTTTTTTTGAGTTAATAATTTTCCCGCTAAATCCCGTTCCCGTGGGAATTTCGGGAATTCCTTTCTTAGTGCACCTCTACGGTACCTAAGCTACGTCCCTTCCAAATTTCAAGTGCCTACGTTTAGCCGTTTAGGCTGTGCGTTGATATGTCAGTCAGTCAGTCAGTCAGTTTCTCCCTTTATATATGAAAACACATTATTATTTTGTGTCATATATGTATATTTATTTTTATCTTGCTCTGTGTATAATCTACAACGTACAAAATATGTACGTTTTAGTTTTAATTATAGTTAATAGTTAGTATTTTAAGATATTTTTTGTAAATTGTATGTGTTTTAAAGATGAAATAAAAACACGCTTGGTGAACATATGAGGTTAAAAAAAATAATCAGAACATTACAACTATAATTTTAGGTAATAATTAAAATAATTGTATCTTTTTCAGAACCTACCTGTTGTTGATGCCTGTCTTGTGCTTCCTGATTCCTCTCTGGTTACCAGTTTATTTGTGGGGGGAGGACCCGTGGACCTCATGGTATGTGGCGTCCGTGTGGCGCTACACGATGTCTCTCAACTTCACCTGGCTGGTCAACTCCGCTGCTCACATCTGGGGCTACAAGCCTTTCGACAAGTGAGTGAGCGAAATTTCTTCACTATACCTGCTTCATCAGCTGCAAGACGTCCACTGATGGATAAAGGTCTTCCCCAAGGTTTTCCAAAACGATCGGTCCTCTGCTGCTGTCATTTAGCGGTTTCCCACGACCTTTGTCAGATCGTCGGTCTACCTTGTGGAAGGCGTGTGCCCTGTCCACTGCCACCTTACCACCTTAATATGAGAGCTCTGAACCCTGATCATATCCATATTAATCGAATTAAATCGAGAATATTTTTGTATTAACTCATTATTAAATGAAGTAAGTAAGTAAAATAATATTTAGACCGCATGATAAGCCTAGTTGGTATTGGTAACCGTGCCTACGAAGCTAGCGGTCCTCGGTTCGATTCCCGGTGTGGGCAAATAAAAAAAAAAACGCACAAAAGTTTTTTTACATTTTGTGCACGGTTCAATGATTATTTACATATTTTGTAACAAATAGGGTTTTAAAGATGCTCGCCGGAATACTTTTACCTATTTAAATATCTCTTATAGCTTTTTTTTTGGTAATCGCCTGAAGGGCCAACCAGAAGTCCTGGCTTGCTTCTTTGTTTGCTTTTTACTTGAATTACTTTAAAAAAAACAAATTAACAACTGACTGTTAAAGTTGTTGGTAATTCTGTAGCTCTGCCTACCCCACTCTGGGATGAAGGCGTGACGGTGTGTATGTATGTAAAACGGGGCGGAGGTGAAAATCCCTTCCGGGGACCTGGGAATGGAGGGCCCAGGTACTGCGAGGTCGCACTGGCTAAAAGCACCAATGATCCTGTTACCTACTAGTATTTAGACTGCAGATACTACCCCAGCCAGTGCTGAAAGACTGGAGGAGAAAGTCCTTTCTCCGTTTACTTACCTGCGGTGTTATTATATAAGGTGCTAACAAATTAGTCACGGATATCTTAAGAGATACATTACATTAAAACCATTAACTTTTAACTGTAATTATAATTAAGGAACCTTTGTATATCATTTCATTGCTTTAATTTACCGTTAAAAAATTTAAATTATATTTATATAATTAATCATTAAAATAATCACCCCTATTATGTACCTGTCAAGATGTTTAACACTGTTTGTCAAAAGTCGTTTTTCGTAAATGTCAAGTATTTTATTTATCGACTTTAAGAGGCCACTTGAATGATAGTTTAAAGAGGTTCTAGAATGTCTAAAGAGGTCTCATTTAATTATCTTATTAACAGGGTGTTTTAACGCAGCAAATTTGTATCCTAGTTTTCTCCAAAAAAACATAAGAAAACCTATGATGTTTCATACTTAAAATGTACTCTGAGAACCGAGTACTATCAGCTGTAAAAATATCCGTGACTAATTTGTTAGCACCTTATATATATTGTATGGTTAACATAAGCAATCAAAGATCTGTAGATAATTTATTGTAGTTTCTCGCATTCGCTTTCGCCAACTAGTTTAAAGTGAAAGTGGATAAAATTAAACAACTTTTTCTTTGTGGCCCGTGGCCTTATTAATATCCACCTACATAAACATAAACTGCAATGATTCAACAGAATAAGTAAGATGTTTTATAGGCATCTCCATAAATGTTATGATTTGGTTGGTTTCAAACAGTTTTCCTTAAACTTCAACGAACAATAGGTTGCTTTTTAAGACTGCGCCGAGCGTACGCCGGATGTACAGTGGCGCCCTCATTACTATTATTGTGTTTTTTAATAAACTAAAGTATTTTCTTGAAATTGGTTGGTAGGTTTTTGTACTAAAAATGTAAACACTACTTATACACGTAGTTTAATTACAATTCACCTTCGAGTTATCAACTTAACGGAAAAAAGTGGCCACCTTTTCCCGTTAACCTGACTACTCAAAGGGTAATTGTTATTAAAATTTGTTACGTATCCCATAAATTGTGTTTTTACTTGCGCTTCTAAAATGTATCGTCTGATTGCAAGGAAATTCTTTAGTTAATTAGAAAACACAATAATAGTAATGAGGGCGCCACTGGACGCTCGACGTTTGCTCGGTGCAGTTCCAGGGAAAACGGATCCTTTATAAAATCACATCAATGTCCGAAGCGGTATTAATTCTTATTCATATCAATAAAAAAAGACTCCTAATATTTAACTTGATCATTATATTATTACTATTGCTTAGTGGCCAGCCTACGAAGCTAGTGGTCCCGGGTTCAAGTCTCGGTAAGGATGAATATTCGTGTGATGAGCGCTAGTATTTGCTTCTGAGTCTTGGATATTTTCTGTTTTAATTTTTTTATTTATGTGAAGGTAATCCAACAGCTATACAATTAGAACAATAGACAGAATAGGAAACCGTTAGCCAAATACAGGATCTCACTACTAGATATAGAAAAAAATGCTAAATGCGTACAATACACAGAACGACACAAACTAAAATATAAATTAATAAAATTTGACAGCTTTGATTCGCAAACACATGCTAGTTTCACTCACTCCAAGCGCCTCGCCGACAATTTTGGTCTCACGGATTGAGCCTTGCAGTTAAATATATCTAGGTCCAGCTCTCTTGCCAGGTTGTGTTTCTCATAGCACAAGCCTTAGTTTGGGACTAGGTCAATCTGTGTGAGATTGTCCCCTTAAAAACCCTGATACTTAAGTTCCGGCCAACGTGTCGACAAACGGAAAACGACTTAGTAATATGTTCCTTTGGATACGGAATCCTAAAAACACTCAGCTAGCTAATTGCTATATACACGGCGATTTTTTTTTGGTGATCATGAACCAATTTTTCTAATTCAGTTATTAATGGCGATCACGTTTATGTCACAGTTACATGAAACAAAACTTATATTTTTATGTAAAAAATATATTTTGAAACTAACTTTTAATTGAAATGAATTGTCACCCTACTAATTGTTTAGTCTATGAGTTAACAACACTTCACTGATAAGTTCATTGGCGTAATAATTATCTGTCAAATTTTCCGCCAAAGCGATGGCACTTGACGTATCTACTTCACTTCAATAATTAATGTAGGATGTCCATGTATTCAGTGGTGATTGGTTTTAACAATATCATTAACTTAAATAAATTAAACAGTGACTTAATTGTTTGAGACATCAACCATTAAATTCCAATTTTGTTGCTTATTAATAATTTTCAACTCCTGATCACCGATAAAAAATCACCGTGTATATACAATTGCTAAATTAAGATTCTATTCTGATTTGGAACGTAACATTGCCATTTCAGAAACATAGGCGCCACTGACAACCTGACTGTCGCCATCTGTGCTATGGGCGAGGGCTGGCACAACTACCATCACGTGTTCCCGTGGGACTACAAGGCGGCCGAGCTGGGGAACTACAGGACCAACTGGTCCACGGGGTTAATCGACCTTGCGGCCAAATATGGTATCGTACCACTTGTATTTTTATTCTCAACTAGCTTCTGCACGCGACTTCGTCAGCGTTGACTTCAGAATTTGATCTTATTAGGCTATATGTTGATTGTTGCCTGGGTTTTGCGGGTGGTAGGACCTTGTGCAGGGTCCGTCCGGATCGCTACCACCATCTTATCCATTAACCTACCGCCAAACAGCAGTGTTCGCACTGTTGTGTTCCGGTTTGGGGATAAGACAGCCGGTGAAATCACTAGCATAGAGGCATTCCATCTTAGTCCTTAGGGTTGGCAACGCATTTGCAGTCTTAGGATTGCATTGCAGTCTTGTGAATGCGAATGTCTATGGGTCACAGTTTCCACTTACCATCAGGTGGCCTGTGTGCTCGTTTGTCTTCTCTAGGCCATAAAAAAAAAAAAAAAAAAAAAAAAAAAAAAAAAAGCTTATAATTGCGCTGTATAGGGAAAATCGCTTAGTCACCCAATAGTACATTATTGCCTAGGCGTGGAAAGTAAGGGATTTCCTGACGAGGTGGTTAGTAGGCCGAGCAATATTTAGCGAGGCCTGCTAAAATACGAGTCAGGAAATCCTCGTTTCCGGCGCCGAGGCAAATATTATCTTTTCTCAAATAATGCGAGGAACGGATACAAATACATATTATAAGTATTTTTAAAAACCTATGTTAAATTCGGAGAGAATTTTTGTTTCAAAACTACGCGTATTAGTTAATAAGATAGATTCACGCACAACGCGCCGCCGCCGGCCCACACGGCACCCACAAGTTGAGTGTGCGGGATTTTTTCACGTTCTTTTCGATTTTGTATGCAATAGAGAGCACTTTTAATAAACAATATGGGCATGGACGGAAAGTGTTTAGGAGTAAAATGAGGCAGTTTCCGTCCTTGTGTCTCAATCGGAAAACCGTTCTTTCCGAGCATGTTTGAGAAAAGACGTTCACCACACTAAGGTAACAATTCGATGCAGAGTTTTAAATCAGAGCTAGCGCCATCTAGTTCGTATATGGAGATCTATACGTGTGTTTCTTTTTTCAACGCATACATCAATCAATACAAACTGAAAGGATCGAAATTTCACCTTTTCAATTTTGTTACTCGTCCATATAAAGTAGCTCATTGTGAGTAAATTCATAGCTTTTAATAATTAATTTGATTTCCCGTAGGAATGAAACGTTTTTTCGGGATAAAAACTATCCTTTGTCCTACTCTAGGACTTTTGTGCGCCAAGTTTCATCACAATCCGTTCAACGGTTGAAGCGTGATTGAAAAACCAACATCCAAACATTCTCATTTATAATATTAGTAAGATAATATAAGATTTAAATATTACTTAGTAAGAAGATGTGTTTGTTTGTAAAAGAGAAGAGAAGTCTGTTAAAGACGATAGAAAACAGAAGAGGGAAGATGATAGGGCACTTGATACGACACGATAATTTCATGAATAGTATCATAGAAGGTAAAATAGAAGGCAAAAGAGGCAGAGGACGACCCAGACGAAGTTACTTTGAGCAAGTCAAAGAGAAAGTTAAGGTCGGGTCGTATCAAGAAGTCAAGAACCTAGCAACCAATAGAGAGGAATGGCGGACACTCCACCGACAAGAGCATAGCTCTTAAGTTATGAAAGAAGAAGATGTGTGAACGCCGCGGATTTTTTTTTTAGACTAACTATTAATATTTGCACGTTTGCATGCAGACTGAACACAATAGATTCTTAATTCTTGAACATATGCTGTATGTAATACTATGTTCTAGCAAATAAATATGATTTGATTTGTTTTCTTTTGCAATTCCAGGTTGGGCGTACGACTTGAAGACAGTTTCTGAGCAAATGATTAGGAACAGGGTGGCGAGAACAGGGGACGGGACGCACCCATCCTCCTCCAAAGATCCGCCGCAGCAGGCTGATGATGGCCACCACCACATTGAGAACCCAGTCTGGGGCTGGACCGACAAGGATATACCTGAGGAAGAGAGGGCGCTGGTAGAAATAACACACAAAAAGGAAGACTAGACATGTATAAAGAAGAAGATGAAGCAAATAGTTTATGTAGGAAATAGCATCACCAAGCTTTTCACACAGACTGGTGATTTATTTATGTATTATCTAAGTAAGTTTGTGGAGGTTTTGACATAAATAAATCGTGAAGCCCAAAGTAATGCATATTATAAAATATTTTTTTAATTGTTCAGTGTGTGAATAATATTCACGTAAGTTATAAGTTGTTAAGTGCAAGTACGAAATAATGGTAGTCGTTATTATTGTTATGTGATATTTTGTAAAAAACAATTGGTAATTATTGGTAGCCCGAGCTTGCTATTTAAAACCTTTCATCTATAAATGTTAACCCTTAAATACATAGCGTTTCGAAAATCGAACGCGTCTTCAAAGTTCATTTCCAAATTTGAATTTTGACAATGCTACAAATCTTACTGCATAAATTCTAAGATTGAAATTTACTTAAAATATACGTTTGAAATTGAACTTTAAAATATACGATGTAAATCTACATCATTAATCATTATGCATTTAAGGGTTAAGAGGAGCAATTAAATTACGTAACTACTCTTCTTAATTAGGTCAAACTGGCCAGTCACTACTATACCAGCGTCATCATTCATCATCATCAGCAATCGGATTCACGAACTGTCAGTATAGTTATTCAATTAATTTTCGCTCTTAGGGTCGCTAATATAATTGAATACTAGTAGCAAATACAATTTATTTCATGTCGATATCTGTTAGGTACTTGGGGTTTATTATGACATATAGTTATGCAGTTCATTTTACGGTGAGCGTAAAGGACGGAGCAATAGCAGTTGCATAACTCTGTCCTATTCTCTCAGCGTAAAATGAATGGCACAGATAGGTCATAATAACCCCACTGAAGTTCGTAATGGCTCGCTAAATCATTACATTAAATCATTACCCCAAGGGTATTGTAACAAGGGTAGTGTTACCTTTGATTAAGATATTTAAGACATTCCATGTCGTGAAAAATTGTTTTACGCTGCGAATAACGTTTGATAAAATTAATTATGTACCTAAGTTTTAAAAATGTCAAAGTTTCAGAAAAAAAGTACAATTTTGTACAAAGTGAGTGAATTCAATGAATGATTGCTCATTATTATATTGTACAATAGTTATATAGTTAGAGTCCTTGCAAAAAAAGGGAAATATTTGGTAATATTTCAATAAAACTGGTGTTTTAATGTTGTCTTTTATTCCACAACACAACTCTTTTCGCAGCACAATATTCGTCATCATTCACTTGCCATATTTTACACATTTGGTTCATAATAAAAAGAGTCAAATGTCATGAATTTTACCTCTATTATGCTTAGGCACACACATACATAAATAATAAATCACCTTGTAAAGAAAACGGGCACTTACGATAACGATGGTACTCGAAATAATCGTAAATGTCCATTTCCTTACCTATTATTATTTTAATATAGAGCTTAGTTTGCTGGGGTCAATTCGTGTGAGATTGTTGTTGATTTAATTTACAAAAAAATAGGTACTTACTTACATGTAACAGTTGGTAATGCTGGAGTGTGTAATGTTTAGAATCGCGCGGGGCTGGCGGCACGATTCATGAGCCGTAGAAAAAAGGACAAAAAAAAGGAGGAAGGAGAAAAAAACATAGATAGCAAAGTTTATTATACATGAAAACCTTCCTCTTGAATCACTCTATCTATAAAAAAACCCGCATCAAAATCCGTTGCGTAGTTTTAAAGTTCTAAGCATACATAGGGACAGACAGCGGGAAGCGACTTTGTTTTATACTATGTAGTGATAATACGTAAATACCGTTATTTTATCCGTTGATTAAAATGTTACCGAACAAATCTCAAAGGTCGTATTTATAAAGTAATATTGAGTTTGGTGCCAGTCTCAAGCACGTGTAAGTAAACGTGAAGTAATTTAAAACTTTTATCACAAACGCTTCTCGAGATGATGGGA
Source organism: Acleris laterana (assembly GCA_963966035.1). Classification (NCBI taxonomy): domain Eukaryota; kingdom Metazoa; phylum Arthropoda; class Insecta; order Lepidoptera; family Tortricidae; genus Acleris; species Acleris laterana. The sequence goes on from OZ014447.1 coordinate 16,166,257, forward strand.
TGTTCAACTTTATTAGCTTAATCAGGGGGGTTATTATGAAGTAGCTATGCAGTTCAGTTTACGGTGAGAGAAAAGGACAGGGGGGTTATTATGACATAGCAACTCAGTTCAGTTTACGCTGCAAGAAAGGGACAGAGTTATATAACTGCTATAGCTCTGTCCTTTACGCTCGCCGTAAAATGAACTGCATTGCTATGTCATAATAACCCCCCAGAGCTATATAACTGCTATAACTCTGTCCCTTACGCTCGCCATAAAAATTAAATGAACTGTGGGGCTAGACAAGTTGCCATCGTTCACGAACGCTAGCGTTAGGCAATCACTTTGGTGATCACCTGTCACTTGGCGCTGTCAAAATTAAATAGGTTAGACAATCACTTTTCAGCGTGTCAGTTGTAACGAGTGATATATCACGTGACTTACGTCATTCCCATACATTTTTCAATGACAACACATGTCGCCAGTGATCACCTAACGCTAGCGTTCGTGAACGATGGCAACTTGTCTAGCCTCTTGTCGTGCCATAGTTACGTCATAATAACCCCCCCGGGGTGTTATTCTCTCAAAAACAAGGGACGATCGGACGAACGAGCGAGCGAGTTTAAGTAGTCCCGTCAGAGCGAGCAAAACACATAAAAATACCAACAACTTTAAAAAAATATTGATTATTCTAATATATATATATTTTTTTTTTTTATGGCATGGAGAAGACAAACGAGCACACAGGCTACCTGATGGAAAGTAGAAACTGTGACCCATAGACATTCGCATTCATAAGACTGCAATGCAATCCTAAGACTGCAAATGCGTTGCCAACCCTGAGGACTAAGATGGAATGCGTCTATGCTAGTCATTTCACCGGCTGTCTTATCCCCAAACCGGAACACAACAATGCGAACACTGCTGTTTGGCGGTAGGTTAATGGATAAGATGGTGGTAGCGATCCGGACGGACCCTGCACAAGGCCCTACCACCCGCAAACCACCAATTACCACATTTTGCACAATATGACTAAGATTACTAGTGTATTAATGACAGGTTGCAAGCCCATCGCTTATGATCCATTACAATTTGTGGGTGGTGTTGCATTTTGCAAGAGATCTTAATAAATCTCTTATGAGGGCGAGTCATAACCCCGAAGGACTTTTTAAGAGCAATCGCACTAATTACTCGTATGTACAGGCTTCTACTTCAGAAATAATTCGTCAAACAGCAGAGCAAAATATTTTTTTAAGGAATGTATTTATGAATTAAAATAATTAGTGTGAGTAAGACTAAGTAGTCATACGTTCTTTTATTCATTATTATTATACAGAATATTTATTAAATTTCCTGTAAATTAGGTTTTTTACAATAAGTAAATATTCATTATATTGAAGTCAAATAATACTGGTACAAAAAATACACATTATAAAAAAACCTAACCTACGAGTGCCGCCGGCAGCGAGGCAGGGCTCCAGTTACCGGTGCGGTGGATAGGGCTGCAGAAAGAAGAACCTCCTTATACGTGCCGTGTCGAAAACTACTGCCTTCTGTATCTGTTATTATCTTATTAATTAATACTCAGAATATTCTGTTTGGGATTTTACTACTCAAAGTAACAAACATCTCTAAAAGAATGTCAATTGATATCAATAAATCAATAACTGCCTTTCTGCTAGAGTTTATTAGACAATAAATTAATAATTATTTACAAAACTACGTACTATCGAGGAATTTCAATAGTTTGGCAGTTTGACACATTTAGATTTGCTGGGTTAATCATTTTCTTTCACGATCAATTTACAAACTATGCCAACTGCTAAACATTTAAATTGCTTGATGGTATCTACATTCAATTGTATGTTCATAAAGGAGTTGTTTTTCGTTTGTCCATCACGTTTCTTCTGTTTTTGTAACCTAGAATATTAACAAATTTGTTGTTTCCACCGTAATAGTTATCGATCCACGCATTGTCCGGTACTTCTTCTACATTATTAAAATCATCACCGGCAACTACGATATGTTGATTATTCGCTAATACGTGCCTGTCTTCATGAGCCTCCTCATCAAAATTCTCATAAATGTCATGGTATTTTGTTTCTTCGTATTGTTCAGGCTTTTTCTGGTTCCTGTACCCTGCATTGAGGTATACCACTTTCTTATGGTTTGTGTCAGAGAAGGCATTGTTCCGTAGAAGTGTGAAAACTGCGCTGCTTAGAGCCATGTTGTTGAGCATGCCTACCCCGACCACTGCCATCTTCAATGCTGGCAGAATGAAAGGCAAGATGGCAGACATGATCAGCCCCGGCACGAGGAGAAGTGGGACAATCCTATAAAATTGTTTTCTCATCTTTTTCATTGAGCTGCGCCCGGAATCCGCTTCTTCATCTGAAATTAGTTCAAAATCAAATTTAAATCGTCTTAACTTGTAAAGACTCGAGGCCTCAGGAGGCTCAAGAGAAGCGGAAAATTTAGAAAAGTGGAAACTAATCCACCAAGAACAGCGTAGTTCTTAAGTTCAATGATGAAACTTTTAATACGTTTAGCCTAAACTACTGAAATGTAAAAATATATTTTTGTAACTGTAGAACGTAATGTACACTATTGTACACTAAGAAAGGGCTTTTTTGTACTCGTCGATTAAAATCTGTGTATTAAGATTTCATAGAGAATACTGCAACGTCACTCTTTTCAACGTTGACAGTCTTATGTTACTTCCGAAACAACCGAAATAACCATTTCGATACGCTCTAGACAACTGAAAAAAATTTGAAAATAGAACTTCGTATTTCAATCATATGTGTCCTTGTTTAAGGAGACTCGATCCGATACAAAATGGCCAATCTATGGCGTTTCGGAACGTAGCAGCGTTGCGTCATCTGTCAAAAATGTACTTAACCTTTTCGCCGCCATTGACGTGATATAAAGTCAGTACATTTAGTGCCCCACACGCCAATGACGTCATAATCAAGTCGAGCTTAACAGCTCAAAATAGACCCAAGTATTTGTTACATAAGGTTGAAATTAGCTGAGGCTTTGAGCTGTCATTGGCGTGCGAGGACGACTTTTGTATCAAGTCAATGGCGGCGAAAAGGTTAAACCTGCTTCAGTGCTTCTATATCCAGGGCATAAAAAAACTACGCATTGTGATTGGCTAGTATTTAGCCAGTACTGCAACATTGTGGACGCCGGTGGTGTGATACGTAACAAATGTCGATGTGGTGGTGATTGTATTAATGACTTAAGGGGCTACCCGGCGTATTTTAGCGATTTTCAAGTCGATTCAAATAAGCCAAAATGTAGTACAAAAATCTGTAAAAAACATATATTTAAGCTTGGCATTTGTTCTTTATTTTTCACGGAAAAATATTTCGCAAATGTTTATATTTTAAGAGTATAATAATTTCCCGTGAACCCTTTTCTCGATCTATAATCCATTATAACTGCCTAATTATGCGATATTTACACATGAGACTTAACTTATAATTGGAAAATAATGTGAACTTTAATTTGGCCGGATGTTTTTTTAATTGATTCTGTAGTTTTTGAGAAAAAGAAAATATTAATGTTTGCGCGCTAATCCCCACTCCCGGGTCTGTGCGGGGGCGACGGGCGGCATACGCCGCTTGGCCGTCGAACGGGGAACCCGTGCCGCTCGGAGCCACGCGCGACGTGGCGACATCTAACGGCAAACCATGTACCACCAACTCGCCAGCGCCAACAGCGTCACAACGTCAGACAGCGGAACTAAACTGTTCTACAACGCGCAAGCGAAATTTCAACAGTCAGTTGATATATGTAGCACTTCCAACTTCATCCCAATGGACTTTGGTCCCCAGGCATAACACCCGCCTGGAGAGAGATTTCTCTATTGCCCTCTCTAACTACATTGGTGACCCTCGACAATGGACAATTACGCAACCTGACGACCTTCCAAGCAAATGACGCAGTCTCACAGCAAGCCGACTTACCCGCACTGTGCACCACTAGCATTCTGTCATATCTCTTATGCCTGGTGTCTACAGTGTGCAAACACTACTCTCACTCAAAACTACGAGTACTTTACGAGCAGGTACACGACTCACTGTTGAACTCCACTGACGAGTTTGTTATATTTCTGGTAAATATTATACAGGGTGTTTGACAGTCGGGTGTAGGGGTTTTAAGGGGTTGTAAGGGTCATTCTGAACATTTTTGACCACATTTACTATTATGCTAAGTTTCACGGTTTCCGAGATATTGATCATTTTAATAGGATTTTTTGTAATTTTTCCTTATGTCCGTCATACAAAAAACCCCTTAATTCAAGTATTAATTAAAAAAAAAACCAGTGTTTTCTTGCATGACTTGAATCACTATGAAATAAGGAAGTTTTAAAGCTACATGCCATTTTTTTTTCCTTGCAACTTTTTGAGTAAACGCGCCTAAGTTACTTTCTCCATACTAAGAGAACCCCGCGTTTGTGTTTCACCAAGTATGGAAAAACCAATTTTGTAAGGTTACTCAAAAAGTTGTAAGGAAAAAAAATGGCATGTAGCTTCCTTATTTCATAGTGTTTCAAGTCATGCAAGAAAACACTGTTTTTTATTTAAATTAATACTTGAATTAAGGGGTTTTTCGTATCACGGACATAAGGAAAAATTACAAAAAATCCTATTAATGATCAATATCTCGGAAATCTCCTATTAATGATCAATAAAAAGTCTCAATACCAACTGCAAGTTATAGTAGTACGCCAACAATCCGTAAGATGTCGTTAGCGGCCTAAAAAGTTGGCCATTGTAGTACATTTACTTTATACTAGATGGCGTTACGAAAAAGCGATGGCGCATGTACGTAAACTTGCAGAGGTGAGGAAAGGAAGTGGGGAGGGAAGAAGTTGAAATGCTCGAGGTCATCGAGACGGGGTACGCCCTTAAATTATTAATTTGAATGAACTCGTACAAAAAGTATTGTTCACAATTGTGTCATAATCAAGCTTTTTAATCTCGTACCTTACTTAGGCCACTCAGCAAGCTTCGTGGCCTAAACACGGTACTCGACTAAAAAGCTCTCTATTATAACACGATTGTGAAAATAACTATTATGTATCTGTTTCTGCTTACAGTAAGAAATAGGGTTGAAAATATTCAATTTTGCCTCGAGAGAAGGCTGGTTGGAAGAATGACTGTGCCTTTATTTGTTTTAGCTCGATTTGGCGGGAGTAATAGGTATTGTATAGTTTTTTTTAAATTATATTGAAGCAATAAAAGCAGCTTTCTTAATTTGGGAAAACTCTAATATAAAAAGAAACGTAATTTTAACGTAATTTTATTAATTATTTCAGTTTGTAAATTGTTCATAATACTATGCAATGCGATGACTTAACTATCTATGAACTAAGGAATTTTGGTTGATGAATGCAAAATCAGTTCAAGACGAAATACCAGCAAATATTTCACTATCTTTGGATTGTGATTCGTTACAATTTGTGACTTTAATTATTACTGTAGAAACCGCGAAAAAGGCCGTTGTGGCACGAGAATGAGCTATGTGCGAGTCCAGCAACCGGCCCTCTCCGCCTAGGCTTGTTCAGTAATTTTCTCCAACATTGCGAGAAAATAAAACACAATTATTCGTATTAACAATTGTGCTATCACGCTTACACAGTCCCAAAGGGCATTGGGTAAGTTTGTATGAAGAAAATTTTCATTTTTTTTTCAATGGCCACGGATGATTTTTGCTTAGTTATTTAGATGATCTCTAAGTAAATATAGATATATAAATATATATGTATAATTTATGACGTTAAATTATATCGGAGCGGAGATATTAAAGATTTAAGGATTAATTTTTTGGTATTAAAAGTCCGCCCAGGTATGAATATGTAATATCTCGTCTTCGATGCACTTAAATAAGAGTATTAAATTATACAGAGTGGTTCTCGATAAACTGTACATATTGAAAGAGGTGATATTTTAGGTTAATTTATAGGTAAAACCATTTTTTTTTACAGATATTTAAACTTTTTAATAAAGTTTGTGTAGTACACTTACTTGTTGTTGAAAGGACATAGGATAGTTTTTTTCCCGAAATTCATCCCCTAAGGGGGTGAAATAGAGGGCGAAAATTTGTATGGAGATACGATATAAACGAGTTCCACGCGGACGGCGTCAAGTGATACTAACTAATTCAATCAAAGCTAATATCTAGTAACAATAGAAGTTGTTTATTGATTCAACCAACATCTAACTGGATTTTCGCGTAACGCATCTTTATCTTTATTTTTGTTTTTATTTTTATTTTTGTTTTCTGCCTTTAAAGGTATCCTTAGTCTTTTTTAAAGTAATGTCACATTTTCAAGTAGGTACCTAATTAATTATATTGCTCGGTTAGTATATGTAATTTTTAATTGTGGTAACTTTACTCGTTGATGTATAATCTAAGATTTTTATTGTATTAGCCATATTGTACCGTTTGTACCCTAATAAACATTAAAACATTAAAACATTAGTAAATGTATCTAACGTATTGTTAGGCTCGTGTCGAATCAAGACGCCTAATGCACAACAATCACTAAATCACAATATTTTCTTACTTTAGCTTTTCTAAGACAGATATCTAAAAGGCCGAACGATGTTTTGATATGACGCAATAGCTAGTTTCCTATTCTATAACGATTATATGTGATTATGTCACTCTAAACTAACTGCGCATAAATGAATTTAAATTGGGTCCAGCTCGTATCTCCGCCGTTGATTTACCATAATCACTATATTTAATTTCACGAGACGCGATGGTCAAATCGAGTTCAGGGAAAGTATGTTGCTCCTGGCTTGGCTCGCTTTCCTTTATTCGACCCTCAGTTCATTCAGAACTTTAAATTTAATACAATTTTCTGAAAGCCTGTTCAACATTCAATTTTAACATGATAGGAATAGAATTAAAAAACCGTTTAATTTGAGATCAGAGTTATCAAATGATACAATACTAACTAGTGTCCCCTTATGCATAAACGCCCATTAAACCTATTTTAGTTAAAGTATTCTATGTCTGTTTCTGTCATATTCAAATGTCATAATGACAGATAAGAACAAAGCATATTTTTAGGACACTTAAGTTATTGCGCCTATATGAATAAGACGGTAAGTATTTATTATTTTATCACAAAAAATATTAAACAGCACTATAACAAGTTTTGAATATACGTCGTCGTTAAATAATACAAGATAAAGGAAAAACCTGTAAAAGAGCACTGCATATACCTAACATCCGTTTTGCAACTAAATTTAAATTTCTATTGGTTAAAGTTATTCACTGACTAAGATGTACCTACGTAACGAAATCTTTCTTCAAAACGTACGTTCCACAAAAAATAAACATTAAACTTACTCGAATAGACATCAACGTTGAGCGTTCCGTTATCCCTCGATCTCAGCTCAAACGCATAACCAGGAATTAGGGATAGCTTCAGGGCTCGATACTGGAGCAGCTTTTCCGCACCATCGCAAAGCTCCGTGTATATCTGGCCATCGGACCAATTACTGTATTGTTGCCATGGAAACTGCTCTATATCTTCAGTCAGATTGAAGCCGGCTTCTTGCTTTGACAAGGCGTTGACCGCGTTGGCAGCGCGCCAGGCGCTCAGCGCGCTCATGCATCTCGTAGGGCCGAGTGACTGGCCGCACGTGAGGAGTTTTTCGACTGGTGTGCCTTCAATTTGAAGTGCAGCGAGCAGTTCTTGTGGCACGTAGTCGAGCGTTGCATTGCGTGCGCCGAAACATGGCCACGCGGCGAGTGAGAGAATGGCAACGAAAGCGCGCATCGCTGTAGACTGAGCGGCAAGATAACTCGGTCGTCGCACTACTCACACCAGTTGGAAGGGACGGTGTAGTGGCCATTCTGATTCTACAGCGAGACAAGTACAAAATGCAAGCTTAAATCCTGTCTGAATGAATTTTAACTGCGACGTATATGTACGAGTATATCAATGAGGACGTTAAGATTAAAGTGTAGCTATAAGAGCTTTCTAACAAATGTGATCTTACAAGCAATTCACAAGTTTCGCTTCGCTTGTAGATTGCAACAGATAAAAACACTTCAGTTACGTTAAAATGTAAAAACGAAAGTAATAAAAAACATATTTAGTGGTAATAGTGGCACACTTCCCGACATGTCGTGTGAAACGACTCGTGTCCATGATTGTCTTCATTAGCCACCTTTCCTTTTCATTATTAATTGCTGGTATTCACCGGGGGATCCTAGATACTTTGCATGCAGGAAATGGCCTATTTGGCCAAAAGCGCGGGGACATTAGCATACTATGGTCACGGCCCGGCTGTCGCCGCGCGCCGCTGCGCAAACGCATTGATCGGATTTCACTACAACCGCTACGTGCGACGACTTTGAAATCCTCATGTCTAATTACCGTGATAAAGTGAAGACGGACTGTCGATTGTTTTTACTCGCGATTTGATATTCCGATGATGATTTTTACTTTATGAAAGAGTATAGGTAGGTACCTAGTTCTACAAGAGCTAGAGCAAGAGGAACGCAAAGGTGTACAGTCGCCATCAGATATATGGTAGCGGTCAAGGTATTCAAATATTTCGGAGCAGCATTAAATTTCAATATATTAATTACGCTAGATAAGGTCTATAATATCGGCCCATATAATTCGTCATAAATTTAGGAGCAGCGACTTTTCAATAAATTCGTAACATACAATTACGTAAAGATATCGGAACTTACAAAATTCAAAAATATGGAAGCAACCAGGATGCTCATAAAGATCGGAACATTTATGGAAAATATACCTTAAGTCTGTGTCACATAGTTGAAAATACATTACGGTGGACCCATTAAAATAAGGTTTCAGACACGCATGATTAATAATGTTGTCAACAATTTGAATTAAGAACAGAGTGGTTTGTTGTGACATGCTCCGAAAAGAGTGTGGACTTGTCATCGTGACAAATATATTTATGTCTCTATCGCGAATTGAAAGGATATTTTAACTAAACCCCCTTACTAATAAACTTTGAATAACAGTGGAATTGTTCTGTCCTATCTGTCATGGTGAAATTAGAATTCGACAGATAAGGACAAAACAGTGTTTAATTATTCCACTGTTATTCAACGTTTATTAGTAAGGGGGAATGTCTATAAAATCGATGTTTTTATAGCAGCAATATATCGCAATGACAATAAATTAATTTCGTTAGAGTACTCAGTGGCGTGATTGACAGTTGCTTGACTATTAAAGTGCAAGGTCTTGGGTTCAAATTTGATTCCAAGAAGTTCAACATGGAATGCGTTTCTATGAACAATAATAGCGTCATTTAATTATAAGTATTTGACAGTTTTTTCGGGCCCTAAACCTTAGCTATTTTATTCTACCCAGAGAAACGAAGTCACTTTCAAGTAGGTATGTTACGTGTATCACGTTTTAATTGATGATTGCTAGAACCTACTTGGTAAATTATCTTTCACGTGCGAACTCTTTTGACGAGTATGTTCCCACTTCAAACTTTGATCGACATTTGTTTTGTTGGTTTTCTACATTCTTGACGTTGACTTGACACCTTCTAGCAGTTGTTATCTTCGTACAATTTCATCGGAAGTTGACTTTTGAATAAAATTGTTATTATAGTTTTAAGGTACACAGACTTAAGGTATATTTTCCATAAATGTTCCGATCTTTATGATCATCCTGGCTGCTTCCATATTTTTGACTTTTGTAAGTTCCGATATCTTTACCTAATTGTATGTTACGAATTTATTGAAAAGTCGCTGCTCCTAAATTTATGACGAATTATATGGGCCGATATTATAGACCTTATCTAGCGTAATTAATATATTGAAATTTAATGCTGCTCCGAAATATTTGAGTACCTTGACCGCTACCATATATCTGATGGCGACTGTACCGCAAGGTAGCGTTCTTACCAGTACCATTAAAACCTTAATAACTCTAAAAATAATTAACATATTCGAAAGCTAAAAGTATATTCTAGACCGGTAAGGAAAGGGCTTTCTTCTCATATACTATTTACATTAAGTTCTGAAACTCCCTGTCGATGATTCCCCAGTTTACCTATGTTTTTTTTTGAGATTTATCTTCAGTATTTTCTGAAATGAAGAGAGGGATTTACCTATTATTACAAGCTTTGATTTAGCTTACACTAGTGTTCGTAAGTTTGTTAGTTGTTCGTCAAAACTTGAATACCCGTTTTGAACTAGTTCCCGTTAGTTTAATAAGCTGAAATTTGGACCACATAATAATATGTGTAACCCCGGTGAAAATGCAATATTATGGTACGTAGGTAACAGCTGAACTGATGATGGAGTCAGGAAGTGGCGACAGGATATCCGCTATAGGTACTTCACGCAGACCCACCGTGTTGGCGTTCATTGGTTTGGTCTTGATAAGCAGATAATGAGACTGCAAAAAAGTACAGTCGGCAAGTAAATCTACAGAAAATATAAAAAAATATTTGGCATACTAATGATGAAAGACATACGTAGTCATTTAGAAGAAAAATCGTTACTTTGCCTTATAATACAATAAGAACCCTGGGGGAATAGACAAGTGGCAAAGCGATTAAAAAAAACGGACAAAATGCAGATATCGTAACCTATCTATATCTATCGCGTCGGCCGCTTATGTCAATTCGATACATTATATCAGTTTTCAAAAATCACTTATTTTAGCGTTATGCAGCATGATTTGAAATTAAATGTTTCATAAGTTCTGTTAAAAAAACATTTTTGGTGCAAGCTTTTGTTGCCAGCTGTAGGTACTTTTTTTTGCAAAATCTTTATTTGCTTATTAAGACCGAGCAATAATGCTTAACTATTGAGTTCTAACAGGGTGGGTCACGTTGACCACGTTAATAATAGCGGAGACCCTGTCGCCACCTTCCGTCTCCATCATCAGATCACCTCTTAGATACCATAATATTGGTGGTCATCGAGTTTACATAATGAGGTCCAAATTTCAGCCCATTCCGTTAAGTGGGTAAAATTTAATTTGCAAGACTTGACCCGTACCTACCTTCATACATACTTTTAATATACTTAATAACATTTTTAACTACATATGAATTGTTCAACATGTTTTTTTTTTAAGTTATAATTAATAATAATAAAATACTACTTAATAATACTTAAGTATTGTTATTTTAATTTTATATTTGAATATATATTGTAAAAAACCAAATTTTCAGAAAATTTTATATCTGGAATAATAAAAAAATATTTCTTAGAACATGGATACCTACATAAAAAAAATATTGACTTAAGCTATAAGTACATAGCTAAAAGCAGAAAATGTGATAAGATCATTTTACACCTCACTGTTTTAGCCATAATAAGGGAAACCATTTAATCCTTATACTTATAAGTAAGGCCGGTGCTTATAATAGGAGATGAGTCCTGTACTATAAGCATCGGCAGTCTTCTTATGTACATAGGTATGTATCTTTGATTATGTAGGTACAGTCAACCAATTTGATTTCTAGGCCACTTTGGACTATGTTAAAGTGACGTTGTCAACCAAAACGTAAGAGACTCCCTATGATCTAGACACGCGGCAGCGTGTCCAGCCAAGTTCAAGAAAAAGGAACTGGCGAGCGCAGCCGTGTGTTATTTACACGAACCGTTTGGAGCCACTTTTGACCCCTCAATAACTCCAAATCCACTTAACATAAAAACATGAAATTTGGTATATGTATTAAAACCCTTTAGATCAACTAGAACCCTAAATTTCATAAATAAAAGTGAAACGGTTATTGAGATATAAACGTCTAAAAATCGGCATTTTTACCACTGACTGACTGACTGACTGACTGACTGACTGACTGACTGACTGACTAATCATCAAAAACCTAACCCACTTCCAGGTGACCTAGAAGGTTGAAATTTGGCATACAGATGGGTAATTATGCGTATACAAATAAAAAAATCTGAAAACAGTGATTTTATAAGTTTTATTATTATTATTATTTTATTTTATTATTTATGCTAGTTACCTCAGAACTCCGTCATTTATTAACCGATTTGGAAAATTCTTTTTTTGTTTGAAAGGGCACACTGTCTGATTGGTCCCAATGTCACCAGGTCAGAATCTGATGATGGGGTCCTGGAGAAATTGAGGGAACTCTTCAAATAATTTGGGTATAGCTATATCAATTTGGGTATTTTGTATATATATACGAGTATATAGCATACATATATTAACTCGTGCATATATGCTTTTGAAAAGCACTATTTGGTGAAGTAAAACTGATGATGATGAATGAAGATCACAGATTCACCGGAACTACTCAGTAATTAATGTTTGTTTATTGAAACGCATGCCAACTTATTTGACAAAAATAAATGATATCCCATCAAAAACATACATGTGAAAATGCAAGCCAAGTTCAATGTTAAGAATATGCAATGCGTGTTTATCGACTTCACTGACAAAAAAAAATGAGATCTAGATGGGTGCCAAGTTCCGTAGATAATCCTGATATTTATTTATTAAGAACATACCTACAACATTCTAAAATAAATTGAAAACACAATTTCTTATTTTTTCTGCTACAATAATATTTGCTATTAAGTATAACTTCTTATATTTTAACACCCAAATTATTTACACAAAGCAAATAACAGGATAAACTGAAGCTTAAAATCTGACTTGGCTAGTTTTCATATTTGTTATACGCAAGTTACTGTATTTTTATATTGTATGGTCATATTTTAGTCTTCGAAATAATTGACTTGCTGGTAAAAAACTAGGCTAGCCAAGTCAGATTTTGAGCTTCAGTTTATCCTAAGTTATTTGCTTTGTGTAAATAATTTGGGTGTTAAAATATAAGAAGTTATACTTAATAGCAAATATTGTTGTAGCAGAAAAAATAAGAAATTGTGTTTTTAATTTATTTTAGAATGTTGTAGGTATGTTCTTAATAAATAAATATCAGGATTATCTACGGAACTTGGCACCCATCTAGATCTCATTTTTTTTGTCAGTGAAGTCGATAAACACGCATTGCATATTCTTAACATTGAACTTGGCTTGCATTTTCACATGTATGTTTTTGATGGGATTTGGTTTACAACATCACGTTGACAAAGTCCATAGTGGCCTAGGAATCAAATTGGTTGACTGTACATTTAAACAACGTAATTCAATTCGTGATATTTACATAAAGTAATAATTGAACCAAACTATCTCAAACTGCAAGTGGCCAGAACCCACAAAGTTCGCCGCAACTAATTATATTAAAGTACCCGTTAGTTACGAGAACGCGTGTTATTATAGCGCGTTAGTTTGTTTATTGTAGGTTTAAAGTCTTGAAACGTGTAATAGACTTTTAAACCCATTACTTTCCTTGTTAATAAGTTTTAAGTAAGTGTGAAAAAGTAAAAACAGAATAAGTATACTAGAGGACGCCCGCGACTTCGTACGCGTAAAATTAGTTGCCCACTACTCCCCCTAAATATTTCTTCCCGTTGGGGGTTGGATTCCTAAAAATCCTTTCTTAGTGCTCACTTACTTCATGAGAGGAACCCCTGTACCAAATTATAAGTTTCTAGGTACAGTAGTTTCGGCTGTGCGTTGATATATAAGTCAGTGAGTAAGGTTTGCCTATTATATTATGTAGATATTTACCAACATAAATCTTAAGTATACAAATGTAACTCTACTGATTGAGAGAATCGTACAACCCTGCCAACGAAGGTATAGGCTGGTTTGAAAAAATTAATAGGTCACACCCAGGGCAATTACAAAAATTCCGACTAAAATGATCAATATCTCCGAAAAAATCATCAATATCTTATATCGATCAATATCTTTTGCGGGTGGTAGGACCTTGTGCAGGGTCCGTCCGGATCGCTACCACCATCTTATCCATTAACCTACCGCCAAACAGCAGTGTTCACACTGTTGTGTTCCGGTTTAGGGATAAGACAGCCGGTGAAATCACTAGCATAGAGGCATTCTATCTTAGTCCTCAGGGTTGGCAACGCATTTGCAGTCTTAGGATTGCATTGCAGTCTTGTTACTGCGAATGTCTATGGGTCACAGTTTCCACTTACCATCCGGTGGCCTGTGTGCTCGTTTGTCTTCTCTATGCCATAAAAAAAAAAAAAAGTACTAAAAATCGCTGAACATACATGGGGGTGTTTTTGGTAGCCGCTGGGTGTGACCTATTTAATTTTTTCATTTGGACCACACTAGTGACCCGACCTCCTGTATAAATATTTATCCGTTCACCTAATAGGTAAAATCATAATATTGGACAACATAAATCACAGTTACAAACTTACGGATGATGTCTTGCCTACTTGCATAAGAGGGTGTAAACTCGAGCTGTGGATCATTCGGCAGTCTGAAAGTTTCGGATTTCAGAGTAGTGTAGACCCTTCAGAATTATGTAGTGTAGTGTATGTTACCCTTTAATTTCACATGCAAATAGTAACGAACGACATACCACAATGTTTCACACTTTCAATTATACCGATAAGGATCAAAAGTCGTTCTCAATGCCCATGGGAAGCCAGGGCCCCGTTAATGATTCAACATTAGTCGTTCAGGGGCTTTGTATTGGGGCCATTATCGGTCACGCATGTCCTGCACTTTCTTTTGCCGTCGTGACTTTGGTCTCGCCGACTATTGTTCGACAGGACACCTTATATCCTGGCTGCCTGTCAGACAAACAACCAGTCATACTTAAGCGACCGACCGCAGACCATCCTTGAATCTAGCTGATCGAATCGTTGAGTGAAGTGCTGTGGTCAAAATGTGTAGCAAATTTGCCCTCTTGTCTCTAGCTTACATAATATTGTTTGTAAGCATAGTGAAATGTGAAAATTCGAGTTTAACAGGAATTGAAAACAATGGTAATTAGATTATCTTTGCTAAATTCAAGTTTCTTTATACGACGTGTTTTGTGTGTGGATGATTCCGTAGCAAAGTGATAATAATAAGGAACGAGCTTTGTCTGTTTGTATTCTGCCAATAGAAGGTCTTTACAATAGGACCTGTACCCTTACCATAAGTTACAATTACCGTACTCGCTAGCGAGTCGAATGTTCTGTCCCTCGTACTCTATAAGAATATTACGAGGTTAACTCGGCCGTTCTTTCGGCTGGTTCTCTCGGTTCTCTTCTGATAAATACTATGAATATAACTACTATTTCCAAGGACGTTTAATTGAAAAAAATATGTATTTATTAGAATTTGACGCCGCAGTTAGCCTAGTTGGTAGTGACTAGTGACCCTGCTTACGAAGCTAGCGGTTCCGGGTTCGATTCCCAGCATGGACCGATATTTGTGTGATGAGCTGATGAGCGCGAGAATTTGTTTCTGAAACTTAGGTGTTTTACGAATATAAGTATTCATTTACCTTTATATGTATGTTTATCTTGTCTAGTATCCATAGTACATAAGTACCGTACAGCAAAGACTTCCTTATGATGTTAATTAAAAATAATATTAAGTAATTTATAGATTTATTATACCATAATTTATACGTATTCAGCGACAATTTTATAAATTTGAATAAGAGGGATATCCAACATCGTATACATTTTTCACTTTTCGGACATCTTGGAACCATAATTAATATTTAGAGTAGGTAATTTATCGATAAATGGGTTAAACTTCATGTAACTAGATCTTTCGTGTAAACGTATTAATAAATAATACAAAATATTATATCTTAACATCTTATGGAAGTCTCTACTGTACGGAACAGGGTTATGTTTCCAAATTGACGGGCGTTTTTCCGAGACTCGCTAATTACCTACGTAGCGTGCCGGTAACATGAGCATCGCTGGCTCGCGACGCCCCTGGGACACTCGTGAACAACCGTTTGTATACGGAAGCCTAAAAACACCCGTTTAATATTTTACTTTTGTTTCAAGTTTGTAACGCCGCGGCGTCACGATCGTGACGGGTGTTTTTAGGCTTCCGTATACAAACGGTTGTTATGATAATAGTACAAGCTCTGAAGAATAACAACGAAAACTAAAAAAAATAGTGTAAGTTGGACTTGCGCTGACCTACAGTGGGGTAAGGAACCCTCGCTGCGCGGGTCCGACTCGCACTTGGCCGGGGTTCTTAGCATGTCATTTTTTTTTTATGGCATAGTGAAGACAAACGAGCACACAGGCCACCTGATGGTAAGTGGAAACTGTGACCCATAGACATTCGCATTCACAAGACTGCAATGCAATCCTAAGACTGCAAATGCGTTGCCAACCCTGAGGACTAAGATGGAATGCCTCTATGCTAGTCATTTCACCGGCTGTCTTATCCCCAAACCGGAACACAACAATGCGAACACTGCTGTTTGGCGGTAGGTTAATGGATAAGATGGTGGTAGCGATCCGGACGGACCCTGCACAAGCTCCTACCACCCGCAAAAAAGCAGATTTTTAGCACTTGTAGAATTTACCGTAGCTCAGGAAGGAATGAACATACGCATAATACGCACAAATAGATGCCCAAATATATTGTAGCTGTACAAATATATAGTTGTATACGAGCTTTCAATAAAATTGATATTAATTTTCCATATAAAATACTATAACGTTTGTCTCCTCTTAAACCATTATTCCGCTAATGTTTGAGTTTTTTTTAAATGTTCCAGAAAAACTAGATTTTCATAATAACTACAACATATTCAAAAATCGTGGAAATTAGACTTGATTTATGGGGTAAGACGCGTCATCGCCTGGAGCCATATTTATATGTTTTTTTTTTGTCAGCTACTCAATTTAAGCTTCACAATCATCTTAAGATAAAGCTCAAACCGTTAGACAGCGTCGCATATACATGGTCTACTATAAAAATACAAGTGTATGATAGTACTGTACAATGATAGCATGTTTGCGTGGGATCCGCATGGGTAATAAGATTGTATTACTACGATTATACTCGTCAGGAGAACGTTACGTTCCCATACTTTTACTGCTATACAGATAAATTATGTAAAACAGTAAATCCCGGTATTAAAAACGTTTAGAATGGCATTGTCAACTTAGAGTACTTTTGTCTTTGAGAAATTAGATCCAGTTTGTTTTAAACCTGAATTTGTTGTTAAACATGTTTGAGTTTATGCGGTGCCACTGACTAGAATAAACGTTTCATCTCTCATCTATCTATTTATTGCTCAGCAAAAAAAAAAACCGGATTGAAAAACTTATAAATTATATCTTTTATGCCGTAGACTTAGAAGAAGGGCGCACGTTTGGGCACAACGCGCTGAAACGGCTGTCGTTCATCTTCCTGCCGGTGATGTTCACGCTCGGTGTCATCTCCACGCTGCTGATGGCTCTCGCCGTCATCTCCGTCAAGAATCTCGCAATCGGCGTCATGCTGCTCATCGTGACAGTCAGTCAGGTGCGTAACGTCTGAAGTTACTGTGTTTCATCCTCCTGTCGGTGAAGTTCACACTCGGCGTCATCTCTACGCTGCTGAAGTCACTCGCCGTCATTTCCGTCAAGAACCTCGCCAGATTTAAATTTTTATCGTCACCAATATAACGAACACCAACTTTAGATGAATTTGAATTTAATGCGTATTTCTATTGTATCTAATCACACCTTACACTTTTACCCAACACGTTACCTACTTCAAGCATAAATAAAACTTGTCTTGTTGTTGCAGGCTGTGTCCCGGTTGTTCCTGTCGGCGGC
Source organism: Acleris laterana (assembly GCA_963966035.1). Classification (NCBI taxonomy): domain Eukaryota; kingdom Metazoa; phylum Arthropoda; class Insecta; order Lepidoptera; family Tortricidae; genus Acleris; species Acleris laterana. Next base: position 16,183,918 of record OZ014447.1, read on the forward strand.
GGCGCCCTCTCCGCTGCTTCTGCACCCGCGCGCGGAACTGCTGCCGGCCCCCGTTGCGCCCTGGCCAGCCCCCGGCCCTCTGCTCTCCCCCTGGGCGAGGTCTGACAATGAAGCCACTATATCCGATTAAATTGGCTTCGAAGGGAAGTCGCACACTGCGAAGTCGAGGCGTAACATGCTGACGTCGCGGCATTGTCGTGGAGTACTATGGTGAGGAGTAGAGGCGCGGACATGGACAAACGAGATAATCGGATTAAAAGTAACTGTTATTTTTGTTCAAATTTCATTTTATATGTGTAACAAAATTATTGTGACTTAGGATCCACATTTTGATCTGTATAATATTAATGGTTAAAATTCGAAATGTTAGAAAAAAAAAATAAGTTACGACTTTTAACAATTATTTCAGTTAACTATGGATCAAACTACTCTCCCTAAAAGTACAAAAAAAAACTTATTTTTCTTGGTTGTATCGACACAATAACCGGCCCACGAAAGTTCTATACGAGAACAAGTAATCAAGAATATTACGAAAGAGAAATTAACGCATGTAAGGTAGAAAGTGTTTTTGTATGACTAAAATAGCAACTTAACTTATTGCGTCTCAAAGTCAACTACCTCAAATAAGCAATAACAACCTGCGCAATACTTAATTAATGTGCATTTATTAGTGTAGTTATTTATTTTATATTTATTATCTGGATTAGTATAAGCATGAGATATTAATAGACCTTTGTCTGTCTCTCGCAACTTTTATTTGTGGTAGATAGATGACGATAACATTGTTTATTTAACTTTATTCAATAAACAAACCTCATGATATTTTGGAGTTTCATTTAACCCCTATTTGAATAAAACCTCTGAGGAAATCCTCGCAATGGTCACGTGGTAAGTCATCTTGTAATATAAACAAAGGGTTGGATTTATTTATCTTCAAAAATACTACTTGTTAGTTGAATTATAGCTCTGTCCTTTCACATGTCGAAGAAAAATTAAAGTTATAATTATAACTCTGTGTTCGTTCACCGCACCGTCTCGATGACAGAACAAATTTTGAGAATTTTATCGTTCTGGGTCTGGTTCATCTGGGTCACAGATTTAGTTTACCGTATTTCCTGTAGACACTCAAAGTTAACGTTTTTAAGGCCTAATTTTCTGGCTGAACCCATGGCCGCATTAACGGACTCAGAGGGGCTATTGCCTCACGCACTCGCAATCGCGATAGTTTTCATTTTGAAAAATCGAGGGTTGTCTGCATACAGAATGAAAACAATTGTTCCGCTTTGAAGGCGGTTGCGATTGCGAGTACGTTAGGTAATAGGCCGGCCGGTCTACTTTAGTAATGTAAAAAAAAAAAATAACATATACATAAACCTTTAACTATTGACAACCCTTCTACAAAAAATGGTGAAGACTATTTTCCCCTAAATAATAATGCGTAAATAACAGATTTGCTGGTTTATGAGTTTATGACCTGTCAATTAGTTGAAGCGAAAATGGACCATAGACTTAGCCCAGTTGGTACTCTGCCTACGGAGCTAGCGTTCCTGGGATTAACCCCAGCAAGGGCAACCATTTGGGCGATGACCACTTTAACATTATTATAAGTTTGTATACAAGTGTCTGATATCTAAACTACATGTCAAGAGTTTAGTTTGAGACAAAGGCAATTTATGTAAATATAATATTTATATAGAGATTTATTAGGGGTCCTAGTGAAAAAGGGTAAAAGTCGAGTTAACTCATAATAAAAAGGGTATTTACATGTGCGGAGTATACTACACTAAAGCCCTTTTTCACTTGATTTTCAGAAAATTTCCCTTTTATATATGACCTCAGTATATTATATGTGCCTTTGTTGCAATTTTCAGAATTGTGCTGTGTCTGTGAATGTGTTAAATTTTCCTCCGAGTAGCATTGTCATTATTATCGCTCATTGAATACAAAACGGACACATTCCAAAATAATTTTGTATTGTATTCAATTAACGTTATATCCGCACTTCAGTAGCATTATTCCCTATTATTACATTATTAAACGCGTGTGACATTAATCATTTTATCTATACTGTTATAAAGAGGAAAGATTTGTAATTTTGTATGTTTCAAACGAATAAACTCAAGAACTGCTGGACCGATTTCAAAAATTCTTTCTCCATTAGAATGCTGCTATTATCCATGAGTAAAATAGGCTATGTTTTTTTTCTCCGCACACAGAGTCGCGGGCAGCCGCTAGTTTTTACATAAATCAAACTATTGCATTAAACGCACCAAACTTTCTATGTCAGTCACTGTTCGATCTACTTACTATCTATCGATGAAATCTATTACGCTCATACTCATGCTCAAGTGTAATTACTTTCTCGGCTAGAATGCCGCAGGTGCGTGTGTTTTTTTAATGCGAATGGCTATTTCAATTCACCTTCTCACTATAGTAAAATCGTTACTACTTTAGAAAAAACTCGTATCAAATATTTCGAGATGTAGGAGTTCGAACTTATTCCCTTCAAGTTTAAAATCGTAATTCACGAAATATGAGATACGAGGTTTTTTTCAAAGCAACGACGAATTTTGCATGGTTCATGGTTCGGATACATACATACATTGCAAGTTAAATAAAAGCTTTTAATCAAATTTAACTTGCAAGATTTGACCCTTGCATACATACATACATAAATATATACATACATTGCAAGTTAAATAAAAGCATCTAAGAAGAACTAGGTCTGTACGGTTCTGTTTTTTGTTTTTTAAATTTGTTTCATTCTAAGAAATATTTTATGGGCAAGGATAACGTACAAACGAAGTTTTTCATGATATCTACAACATATTAAAAAATCTTAAAAATTGGACTAGGTTGAAGGGGAAAGAAACGTTATCGCATTTTGTATGGATTATTTTAGCTTTACGATCCTGTTAAGTACCTGCTATGACTATAATTGCTACATTTAAGTAAGTATGCGTAGAATGATATTATCAGAATATTGTTGCAATAGGAAATAGCATGGATTTTTTTAAATCACATTTCTCAACAAAATATAGAAGTAACGCGATAGAGATCACAAAAAAAAATTGGCCAAGAAATAAGAACGGATGATACAAGCATAATAGCTAATAATAGCTAATTAATTAGACAGCAATTGGACTGAGATCCGATACGCCCTGTGACGTCATGTAACACGTCGGCCATATAAACTCCATGTAAGTTTATGTTTTGCTAGAAAGAGATAGGAACGAATATTTGCTGTCTTAGGGATTGTTTGTTATTCAAACAATGACTTTTCTCAACAGTTTTTTACATTAAGCTGTGAATTAAAGTCATGAATATTGCCTATTCCATAATGGTCTTATCAAGGTATTTCATTTACAAACAAAAACTTTGTCAACCGTTTCATAGCGTTATGTTACAGAGACGGTATTCGATATTATCTATTGCTGCTTGTATTTACGTTTTGTCTTGACTAGAGAGAGCGTAGGTAACAAAAAGAAAACACAGGTTTACTGATTTAAGTTTATTGATTGTAACAGCACATTTAATTTAGCCATGTGTTGCAGTACCAATAGAAAACTGAGATGAGAGGATATTTAGAGTAGCCTCGTAAGGCCCCGCGTACGGTCACGAGCGTTAATTTGGGACCCATTTCAAGAAAAATATGCTTGAACTCGTCAATATCATTAGAGATGTCAAGTCATTTGTAACTTTAAGACAAGTCAAACTTATTGTTGTAGAATGTCAGATTGATTTTAGACCTAAGGTGGGTACCAAATTTAATCTCGTGACATATTTTACATACCTACAGCCATTGGAATAAAAATCAATTACCATGGAAATAAAATGGATTTTAATGGTTAGATTGGTAAGGCTAATATTTCATGGACATATTTAGTTGTGTGGGCCTGAAGAGGGTATAGATAATGAATCGCCGATTGTTAAAATTTAACTTTGGTCGCGTTATAAGGAATGTATCGAACAGAAGATAAAGTAGCTTCAAAGAAATTGAGACTGGAACAACGAATTTACAAATGAGTTGGTGTCAAAAACATTCCACAATTTAAATACTTGTGAAAATCAATTAAATAGACCTTCACCCAAACTGAAAGTCATTTGGACCGTAAATCGGACATAGGAAACTAATATATCCCTTGTAATAGTAATTAGTTTTCGGCCACTTTCCCCGAGGTTAACGATAGCTGGTTTTGATTCCATGAGTCAGAGCCACGGTAAAGATCAAAGTCCTCTGAGGCTAGACAAGTTGCTTAACGCTAACGTAAACGATTTTCGAAAACTGACAAAATTTATGTGGCCCTAGACAAAATGCATTCGAAGGAAGTTATCGTTAACGAAAACGTATAGGATTGACGTAAGCTACCACTTACACTTTGGCAGTACCGATGATAGAGAATATTCATGACTTTTTTCACAGCGTCAATTAAACCTTATTCATGTAACAAACCAACAAGAAGAAATAGTACTCCCGATATGTCCCAACAAATATGAATGGAATTGTTCTGTTTTGTTATCCAATACGTTTCTTGGTAACAAAACGGACAATTCCATACGTCATATTTATGGGGACATATCGGGAGTACTTTATTGCACATAAACAATTACAGGACAAATCAATTTACAATAAATTAAAGCTAAAATAAAACCTACTTATCACTAAACTAAATACTATATATTTATGACGGTATGTCTTTAATTCCGTGGAGTATGGGGCGAGTGCTGGTGTGGGATGCTACTTGTGTAGACACCCTAGCCTCGTCACACCTCCGCGGAACGGTAATTAAACCAGGCGCGGCGGCTGAGGCGGCCGAAAGCATGAAAAAAAATAAGTACAAGGGTCTCGGTGCGGAATATCACTTCGTTCCTTTCGGCGTCGAGACCCTTGGTCCGTGGGGACCCGGTGCTATTAGCCTTTTTAAGGAGTTATCAAAAAGGCTAATAGAAACCAACGGAGACCATAGAGCTGGCAGCTTCCTCGGCCAACGCTTAAGCATTGCTGTACAACGAGGAAATGCTGCCAGCATCTGTGGTACTTTGCCACGGGGGCCCTTTCTTAGTTTTTAGTTTTTATTTAGTTTTAATTTTATAGTATTTAGTTTCGGGAGTACTAGTTTATCTTGTTCAAAATGATCATCCCAACTAACGTGCTAATTTTTGCCCAAATCTGAAGAAAAAGTTAGTCGTTCTATTTTTTTGACACTCCTCTTTTGTTCAGAAATGCTATTAAAAAATCCATGCATTTTCCATAATTATAAATCTATCTACCTAGCATCTAGTCTAGGGCCACGAGAACCTTCACAATGGGAACCTCGTGCAAAAGGTCAGTGACTACAAGTATTACCTCCTTGCCATAAAAAGGATTTTCACCTGGAAAACCACGGTAGTTTTGCATATATTAAACTGGTAAACAGTGAGAGGAATGAGGACATTGAACCACTAATGCTATTAAGCGTAGATATCTGCCATTTTCTAACAGGTTCTGTACAGGTTGCGAGCATCCGTGGACCCTTACCTTTATTTAAAATACAGTGAGCCCTAGCTTTAGAAAGTTGTTGTAAGGTGTACTTTCGAGATACTGTACATTAACTTAATTTTCTTAATCTTAACTTACAACGTGTAAGTTTTTATCAAACAGCATTCATAACATGTATTCAAAAGTGTTCTTATGAAGAGGTTATTATAGAATCCAAGATCCGAATCAGTCCGAAATAATTTGAAAATATTTTGAGTAAGAACACTGTTTATTGTGCGTTTGCATCACAGAAAAAAAACCTACTACAAACAGTAGAGGAATAAACACTTAGACTAGAGTAATTGATCACGAAAACTATCATCAAGCGCTTGACAACATAGGTACTTAAGAAGGTAAAATCTGGCCGTAAGTTGTAACTGTTTTTGGACCAGTAACAATTACCGTTTCGATTTACGGTCATATTCATATAGTACCGTGCAAAGCAGTGAAAGTTCATAATATATCGTAAGCTCAAATCTCAAACCCTTGTACTTTTTAATTCCCACCTTGCACCTTGCCTTTGATAGGTAATTCCACTTGTTCCAATGTTTCGATGGCAAAGCACCATGATGCCTTGTTTGTAAATACTAGCTAGTGAAACTCGCGCATCGAGAGTATTACAATCCGGTTCATTTTATATCTTACGATATTGCATTGTAGGTAGACTAGAGAATATAATACTTAAATAAATTAAAAAATATAGAGATAGAGAAATCGTGACTCATTTTGCCCAAACATCTATGTAGTTAAGAAAGTTTATAGATTACCAAGCTTGGTTTCAGCTACATAATATAAAAGTTTTTTATACTATTTCACACACAAGAAGCTTTCCAAGGGGCTTTTTCTGGATATTTTTTGGGCAAAACGTTTGAAAAGTCAAGGTCAGTAGATTTTTACTTTCTCTCCTAAGTAGTCAAAAAAATTACAATATCAAGGTTTGTAAAATCAGTAAAAAAATAAAAATATGGCGAGAGTAGCCGCATACTTCCCAAATCAATAAACGAACTCTTACGTGGAATCAAATCACCTTGCATGTGATTTGTAAGTATAATATATAACTATTACGGCAGTTATATCATAGCGACGCGTTCATAATTTTTAAAACAGTTTAACACCGATAAAAACTCGTTCCGAAATTTTCCATACCGTGGAGAGCTTCGATTAATCTAGTTCCGACTGCGCTGGCGCTGGTGGTTGGTGAGAGGGGCGCGTGCGCAGGCACTGCCGAAGTGGCCGGCAGAATGGGCGCACCGCGCACGCTCCTGTGCCTCGCGTCTCTCCTCACGGTGTGCGTACGCGCAGCTTTACCGCAAGATACGCACAAAAGCACCGAAAAATCAATACAAATCTTCGATGGAGTCACCATGCACGTACCGACGGCACAGAATTCGAACAAGACTGAAAATAAGTTGATCTCGTTTCAAATTGACACTAACAGAGGCATGGAACAAGGTGAGTGCGGTTTTTTTGTTTTTCGTATTTAGTATATTTAAAAATATATAAATTATCTTTGATAGTGGGCGGGTTGATTGTGCTGTGAAATATTTTTACCTACAAATTCAGTAAAATTCTAGCGAAATAGGGACCTAGTAAATCAAGAATTCTAATTTGAAATAAAAAAAGTTTGTTTAAAACCTGTTTAGGTATATAAATCAGTTACCTACATAAAATATTTAAAAAAAGCTGTAGCCTAAAATACAAATAATGCATACTTAATTTAATTATTATTTTTTATAACTAACGCTAGGTATTTTATTTGAGGGGTTTTATAAGTTTGACCGCTATGTGTGAGTGTGTCTGTGTGTAGATTTTAAACGGGTGAATCAATTTTCTAGCGGTGATTCTTAACTATGTTTCATGAGAATCGGTTGTGCCATTTACCTAAGACGTATCAGCTCTAAAAGAAGGGATTGGGGGTTTTACCTATCTAAGTAGGTATCTAATAGTTATTGCTAGTCATTATCAACCTGAATTTTACGAACCTACTGGATCAACCCTCCTAGTTTAACACTGTCAATGTATGACGGGGAATTAGGATAAACATTTTTTATTACTATTTACAGTAGAGTTCATAAATAGGTGTACACTTTAGTACCTTGTCTATTTAATGTCATGTTTAAGCTGTGACAAATCATAGGTGTACATGGGACGAATCTAACGATTAAAGCGACAAGGTACAAAAGGTGTACATAATTTAATGACGTCTAATCATGACAAAAAAAAAAAGCATTTTTTATTTCTTTTTATTACATCTGCAACGATAATGTCACTTCCGAGATTATTATTTTTGATTTATTGCTACCAAACTAGCATTAAACTTCTTATTTTTAGTTATCCATAGCATTCCATTACTAGGTCATAAATAACTTCTTAATTTATTAAGTAAAGTATAGTAATTAAATATCCGTTGACCATGTCACACAAATCGACCTAGTCCCAAACTAAGCTCTAGGCCTGTTCTACGAATAGATAGACGTACTAGACAACGATGAACTTATATAGAGAAATATATACTTAAATACATAGAAAACACCCATGACTCAGGAAGAAATATTCGCGCTCATCACACAAACATTACCTGCCCTTACCGGGATTTGACCCAGGACCGCTAGCTTCGTAGCCAGGGTCACTCCAACTAGGCCAGCGCGTCGTCGGCGCAATAATATTGCTAATCGTCCATTAAATGTTCTAAATACGTTTGCGTCCAAAAATATATTTTTGGGAGAAGTTTTTGTTGCCGACTGTACTTTTTTATGCACAGTCGTCATCTACTCGACGATTCTAACAAGCCCTAAAACGACGGGTTTATCATGTGTAATTTAGAAGTTCCTATGGCCACCCTGAGTCTCCATCATCAGACCAGCTCGATGGTACTATATTATTATATTGTCATCAGAAAGGCGTATGCACATTTTCAGTTTCATCGGAAACTGGGAAGTGGGTCAAATTTAACTTGCAAGATTTGATCCTTACATACATACCTACATACATACAAACATAGACACATTGCAAGTTAAGTAAAAGCTCGTAAAATCAACGTCTCGGTGGCCTTTTACACTGCTGCGCTGATTCAAACATAAAAGTAAAGAAATTAATATTTCGCATTTCTTTAGGGACATTCCCACTGAATATTCTAATTAAGTACAAAGCTTCGAATCAAACTTTAATATGCCTTATGAATGTCTAACACCCGTATTTATAGTCAAGAAAAGTAATTACTTGAGTAAAAGTAATGACTTAAGCAACGATTTTTATATGACTTTTGACACTACTAATACTCAAGTAATTACTTTTCTTCACTATAAATACGGCTGTAAGTCCCCGCTTACTTTTTTTTAATACGATTACTTACCTTTTAAATAATAGACACAACTTTGCAAACTCCATTAAGGTATTAATTACGCGTCTTATCATACGCATAATTTTCACGTACCTAGGGTCAAAAATCTTTAAAAAGGTAGAAATAAGAGGTCAGTAGTGACTAGAACAGTTCTAAATGTCTATAAGGTAGGTAGGTATAAACATCCCCGATATTCCGTAAATTCGTTTTAGTCCGACGTTGTCCGCATTGCCCGAAAGGACAAAGGAAAAATTCCTTTGAAAAACTTCAGCACAATTTGATGGTCTACAAAGTGTAATGAAAAATGATACTCCTGAAGTTAGCGAACGGTCCCGCGCAGTATCACGGGGAGATTTCATAACTTTTAATGTTCATTTTTTTTTAAATAAATTTTGATTTAATACTAGGGGAAGAACGGTAATAACTATTTCTACGTACTATTTTGTCAAACTTTGTTTGCAAATCTAAATGTTCGTAGTAAATAGGGCTTTAATACAACAAAACTTAATTCATTCCTTTGTGTAATGAAAGTTACCCATATAGTCTGTATGATTAACTTTCGTTAGGTACACAAAGGACGCGATCGTGATTTTGTTTTCAAAAAGCCATTATTAATTATGTAAAACGACCTTACTAGTAGACCATTGACCTGAATTATAAAACCCCCAATGACATGAATTAAAAAAACCCCAATGACCAGAATGTAAAAGCCCCCAATGACCAGAATTAAAAAACCCCAATGACCAGAATTTAAAAACCCCCAATGACAAGAATTAAAAAATCCCCAATCACCAGATTTTTTGCGTGTAATTAAACAAATAGGTACCTACCTTATTATTTCCCATTAATTGCTATACACTCGTAAAATTGAAAAGCAATATGCCCAATGCCCATGGCTGCTAAAAAAGGAAAAACGTGCCTGACTCTCGTTTGTTGAAAGTTGTCATAATTTGGATCTCGGATCCTTTAAAACCAAATCACGAAATTTGGCCGCGTGAAAGTGGAGAAATTCCATGCGTGTGAGCACTGGCAGGTAATTATAGTAGCGGCTTGCTTCTGTGCTCGGCCGATAGGCATGATGAACACTGCGATCGACCAGCTATCTAGAGCGAGGAAAGTGAATGCCGCGACAATGCCACTTGTTGTGCGGCTTCGACGGAGATTTCGTTCATACCTATCTGGAGTATGTGGTGGGAATTAATTCTTTCGTGTTTTAATAACTAGTACCTGGATGACCGAGCTTTGCTCGACATTATTTTTTTGGTATGTTGTCTAAAAATGAAACCTAGCTAGATCGATTTATCACCCCCGGAACCCCCTGGATATTATATGCCAGGAAAATCGTTGGATCCGTTATCGAGATTCACATTTCACGTTCGTATAAATATATATTTGCAACATATTATTATATTTACCATGGACCATTCGAACTATAAATATTTATATTCCAATACCTGACAAATATATATTTTTTAATTATTTACTCGTAATCTTTTTCATGTTATTAAACCTCTTAAATGGATAACTAAAACCATTTCAGTTCTTAAGATTTTACCAATCTTGCCGACTAATCAGAAGTCCCATCAACCTTAATAATAATTCGGTAAAAGAACACACCATCCTTGGTTGAACATAGCATTTCACATATCCTTTTAGAATATCGGAATAAAAGGTATCCTATGTATAACAACAGATTGTCAATTTATATGGAAATTTGATAAGCCGTTTGAGCGTGAAACCGGAACAAAAAAAATAAACACTTTTAAATATTTAAGTAGGCCGCATTTTACCAAACTGAAATAAGACTTTCTACGAGATTACTCAATACAAATTTGGCGTTTAATCTATGTAAAAGACCCTATTACAGTTTTGTCGAATGCAACCTAAAGCAGATACAGAAAACAATGAAGATTTTAGGATAGAATCTAGGTAATAGGATGAAAAAAGATATAGTACAAAACAGGTTACCTAGGTAAGGCTTAATCACGTGCAGTTCAAAATTAGTCGATAGAAATAGTTCTTAAATTAAGCCTAATTTTGAACTTAATGAAATGTTAATCAAATCAATTTAAAATCATTTTTTGGGCCTGAGTTTAATTATGTATTGACTTCCATTTAGGACCAATAATCTAAACAACAACATACTTACACACAATCACGCCTCTGATCCAGACCAACTTCCCTGGCTTCCATCACACTCATAAGTCTGTTCATACACGTGCGTCAGTTTAAGGTACTCATGATCTGGCGCTTTATACGTTCCCGATCTAAACAAAATGGTGTGTAGTCTAATAGCTGTGACTCCATGACGTCACAGTGACAGTCGCGCCAATCGACTTTGAACAGTTTGAAGCCGTCGGTAGACCATTATTTAAAATTCGAAAAGATGAATGAATTTGTATTGAAATCGGCTGTACTATTTAGCGCGATGAAGTTTGTCAGAAATCTGAGAGATGGAGCTTTTGTTCCTCGGCCAAACATAATGTGACATTTTTATTTGCACGACCCTCTAATTGTTAAAACTGATGATTATGTATGCTCTTTTCAGGCCGCGGCAAGCAGAAGAAACTGATGGAGCGTATCTTACCAATGTTCATCATGCCATTTCTGATCCAGTCCACAATCGTCCCGATGTTCCTTAGCATGCTTAAATTCATGCTCTTCAAGTCGATGATGGTTGGAAAGCTGGCTTTGGCACTGATCATCTTCAATGCATTCAGAAACCACAACACCTTTAATAAGGGAAGAGACGCCCAGATGGCAGATTCCCACTACGGTTACCATGGCAACATGGAGGAATATGGAGCTTATATTAATTGAGAAACTAACGATGGTATTATTTTTAACGCAGAAGTGACTTAGGCCTGTATTAATAAATTAATCTCAACTCCAATGCTCGTCTCGAGATGCGTCAGAAATGACAGTGTTCTATGGTTTGACGCTTTCTTTGACGTATCTTGTGACGGCCATCTCAGCCAAGATGAGTTTAATAATATGGGTATTAGTCATTGAGTTAACAGGCAACACATAACCAACTAGCGTCTGCTACAGTTAAGTGTTAGCCAAGTTACAATCAGCTAAAGTGAACGATGTTAGATTTTTTTCCAAGTGTATGGAATTAACATAGGTGAACGCACGGCAGCTGCGTACGTCAATCTTTTATTTAAAGAATAGACAAAGTAAAGGAAAGACATTCATGATGTACTATCAGACCATTGGAACCTTGACCCACCATAGAACTGTGTCACAGAGACGTTATGATTCAAGTCATAAGAAGTGTCAAACAAATTGTTTTATTATGTCACTGTGACACCGTTCTATGGTGGGTCAGGTCAGGGTTCCATTGGGCTGATAGTACCTATCAGCGCAATGGAACCCTTACCCACCCATAGATCTGTGTCGCATTGACGTTATGATTCAAGTCGTAAGGAGTGTCAAACAAATTGTTTTATAATGTCACAGTGACATCGTTCTATTCTGATAGTACGTTACACAATGACCTTCACTCACTGCTTGGAAAGTCAAAAAATATGTTCATATTATTTCGATCATGCCCTATAACTATTTAACAATTTTTCAGATCTAGTCATTTGTTACTTTAAAAATTATATCGCTCTAACCGATACCCTAATGCCATATTCAATTCCACAAGGCTACTTGAATAAATTCCCTGCCGTGGTTTTCCCTGGGGACTACAGTATGGAGTTCTTCAAAAGGGGAGTAAATAGGTTTTTTAAGGGTCGGTAACGCGCATACTTTGCGCATTCTTCTTGGTATTGCAGGCGTCCATAGGCTACGGTAACCGCTTACCATCAGGCGGGGGATAAGCTTGTTTTCCACCATCGTGGTATGAAAACAAAAACTTACTTTTAAGGCAGCTTCTAAAGGGCAGACAGACAAGCCAATACTGGCCTGTCAGTTGATCATTAGAACACAGGAACTGTTTCCCTAACGATTTAGGAACTGACGATCTGACAACTAGAAACTGGAACATTAAATTTTTAGAGAGGCCATAAGTAGAGAGTAGGCACAATTATTTCATACTTTTGGATAGTTCAGTACACGGATAGTTCTTTTAAAATAAAATCTTAGTTTTTACTACAATTATAGATAGTTACATTAGTTACTCATGACATGACCACAACGTAATTGATTACATTGATAATCATAATTAAGTACCTACTTACCTGGCTACAAAGTTTCAATAATTTGATGTAACTAAAATATCTTATTCAAAGCTTTAACGTTTTTAAAAGGTACGTTCTTAAATTATTTGACTATGATTAAGGTACTTTGAAAACGTCTGCATAAAAGAAGTCATTTAATAGAGTTATTATAGCAAAATTTCGAATAGAGACCATTTCGTTACGAGGTTAGAGCAATGTTACAAACTTTCTTCAACTATTCAAGGCCTCCGCGCCGAGTACTCGAGTTTTACTTTTTTGTAATAAAAAAATACGGCCAGTCGTGGTCGCGAGTGACTTTGTTAGTGTACAATTTGTAAGCCGCTCGTGGAGTAGATAGTTTTGCTCTGTCCCAGTTCCCAATTTGTTGTTTCAATGCTTCTTTTATCTCCGTCTTTGGAAGTTTTTCCAGGGTTTCTCTATTCAATTTAATGGTCCAAGTGATTACTCCAAGATGCAAGATGTTTTCTATCGACTCAAAGTGGCACTTACATGGGGTCGACTTATGGCCGAACACTATTTTAAACCCATGCGTGCATAAATAGGCTTACTTCAGATTAAAATTTGACGCATTTGTACGGGCAAATGTCAAATTTTAAGAGTGCGCCAAGCGTACACCGGATGTACAGTGGGTCCTCATTACTATTATTGTGTTTTCTAATAAACTAAAGTGTTTTCTTGAAATTGGACGGTACGCTTTCGTTCTACAGATAAAAACACAACTTAAAAGGGTATATCACATAGTTTAGTAACAATTCACCTTCGAGTTATCAAATTAACGGAAAAAAGTGGCTACCTTTTCCCGTTAAGCTGACTACTCAAAGGGTACTAATTGTTATTAAAGTTTGTTACGTATTTCATAAATTGTTTTTGTACTTGCACTATAAAAACGCATGAGAGTAATAACACAAGAAAGAGGTTTTTTAGAAACGCAAATTCGGTGTAGGTACTCTCTATACTTACGCGCGTTTGGGGACTTGGTTTATGCTCCCTAAAAAGCGAGTTGGTAAAAAGTGGTAAATTTTTTTAATATTTTGTTAAAAATAGTTTGTTGAGTGTGTAAATATTAAAAGTAAGTTTTAGGTATTATTATTTATTTCTTTAATGTAATATAGAGTTAAAAAGGAGTGTTTTTGATATTAAATTACTAAAAGGCGAAATTGGTTTTATTTTGAGTGTTTTTATTTCCACGCAAATTAGCAAACTACTAAATGCACCATTAATAAACTGAGAAGCAATGAAGCAGCTTAGATCAAACTCCTGTTATAATGGTGACCCTATTTTAAATAAAATAACCTGGTTAAAAACGACTCTTCATCGTATAATCATTTTTTAAATAACAGAGTTAACCATTTAGGAGCTACCATGCAACAGACTGACACACACTTACAATACCCCTTAGTTTGTGTCAGGGGTTATGTCAAAAATACACTTCAACTTGTGTCAGTTGTACAGTAGCGCCAGCGGCAGTTGTACAGCAGTAGCTGTGGCAGTTGTATAGCAGCGACAGCGGCAGTTGTACTGCAGCGACAGAGACAGTTGTACAACAGCAACAACGGTAGCTGTTCAGCAGCGACAGCTGCAGTTATACAGCAGCGACAGCGTCAGTTGTACTGCAGCGACAGAGACAGTTGTACAACAGCAACAACGGTAGCTGTTCAGCAGCGACAGCTGCAGTTATACAGCAGCGACAGCGGCAGTTGTACTGCAGCGACAGAGACAGTTGTACAACAACAACAACGGTAGCTGTTCAGCAGCGACAGCTGCAGTTATACAGCAGCGACAGCGGCAGTTGTACTGCAGCGGAAACGGCAGTTGTGTGTGGGTTGAAAAGTATATTTTTCTTTTGGTAAAATAACGCAGGTTTATTTACAAGTTTGACAGTAAAAACTGAACAGTCAAATAAATCGCACGGTTAATCTAACATAGTGAGACTTTATTAGGAAAAAACATTGATATTTTTGCTGTTAATATTTTAACACCTACCTACATAAATACTCAAAATGTACAGTCAACCAATTAGATTCCTAGGCTAATTAGAGGCCAAGTGACGGTTGTAAACCAAATGTAAAAACACTTCTTATGATTTGGTTGACAACGTCAAGTTGACATAGTCCATAGTGGGATAGGAATCAATTCGGTTGACTCTACAGGGATAAAACCTGGATAATATTTTATGGTTTAAATTCCATTACAATAAAAAAAACGCGACGTTTTAAATTTGGATTTTCATTAGGTGGCTTTGAAGCAACAAAGTTACCTTAAATTATGGACACAGTATAATACGGTATTGTGAAATTAAATTAGTGTGGTCACCTAATACCTCGGCCCGATACCTACCTGACCGCCGGCTTGTAATAAAGCTAGCCAGACCATTCACGCCGTGGCGTTGGTTGGAGTGACATACTTGCATAAGCAGCCAATACCGGTGCTACGTAAAATTAAACGACGTGACACGTGAATCATGCATGCCGCTGCGTACAAAAACAATTGAAAGTGTAAATTAGAACAGTGCTTGGACAACTGTGTTACATTACAGTGCAAGAGATGAATACCAAGGTTGGTGATTAATAAATAAATGTTAATTGCATGGGGTAATAATATAAGATTATCAGGAGAGAGTTGATTTTTGTACATCCCTATTTTGTAAATATTGTATTGTATATTTTGATTTTGCGTTGTACTACAAAGTACGTACATAAATACTTCTTATTCCTATAATCGGGTAAATAAGTTTCCGTTTAAAGGGTTTCGTAGAAATTGTGGAATCCTTAGTAGTTTTGCCATGTCTGTCTGTATGTTACGTTATTTTTCCTTATTGAAGTCACAAAGCGATACAAGCTAATTTTTTTACACATTTTAGGCAAACCTCTCCGTACATGAAGGTATGTAGATACTTAAAGCAAATGTTAACCACAAACGCGGCCGAAGTCGCGGGTAGGAGGCAACGTTAAATAACATTAGCAGAGGAAAATATTTAATTTAATGTTTATTTAAATAAAGTTAGTTAAAAGTTTATTTCAAGTAAGTAATTGTCTTAGCGCTTTTAAATCTATTACGTTATGTTCCTAATCTGCCGTCCGATCACTAAAAGGCCGTTAAGTGAAAAAACCACTTTTTGAGATATGAGCAAAAAAGGTGATAACTTAATTTTCTAAATATTTTAAAGACTTATAATGTTTTTTGTAATTGATAGTTAATTGTCTATTTTTGCTCTTTCCATCAGTGCTGGAAGTATATTAATAAGTTCTATGGTTTTTTTTTTATATAGGTTTTTATACTTTAGCCTAGCATTCTTCTATTAAAAAGCAATACATTTACAACTCTTAAAGACGGCTTGCTGAACTGTAGCCGCTTTTAAGTGTTGTTATATATTGTAACTGGAGGACCGTGGCATTACATACCACAGTTATAAACAATATCACAGCTAAATAACGGTTAAGTCACTTAACCTTTTTTTTGAATTGTAACGTGTAAAAGTTACTATCATCAAAACTTTGAACAAAAGCGTTAATGACCTTAAACTGTCTTTATCATTGTGTCCTTATAAAGCAAAATACGAACAAAACTACAATAAAAAAGGATTTTTAAAATCCAATCTATGTTAACTGTGTTTTAGTGTAGCAATACTCCATCGTAAACTGAACGCATTGAGGTAAATAGACGGTTAGGTTTCACTTCTTTCGTTGTAACAATATCAAGAACTATGGTCAAACATTTTTATTATTGCTATAGAAGTAAGTGAAATTTATTATTTAAGTAGAATATTTAGTAATTATTGGTAATAATACACTTCTTTGTTGATTAAACTTTTATTTCTATAATTGTTACAAACAAATCTATACAATTTGGCAAATATTCGAATAAAATTGGTAACAAAATAAACTCCGTAGTAGCAATGACAGATGAAGATGCGCAAATTTCTGGTTGACTTATACTAGCTAGTGTTGTTTTAAATTCCTCACTTGGACTGTAGTCTTTATCCTTGACGAAATTGTCTGAAGAAAAGTCGCCTGTTCAACTAAGTAGTGACGCTTGCGGCGAATTGGCTCTGTGCTTATCTTTTGAAAAATCATGATTATCCAATAATGCTTCAATTGACGACAATGAATACGTAGACATCCGATCAATATATTCATGACAGACCAAATCGAGAAACGATTGATTTGGCTTAAGAATAAATACTTCTTGGTCAGTCATTTTAGTTTTATTGCATGAATCGGGGTCTGCGGGCCTAGTATGTGGCTGCGTCTATATCGCGTGTCAAATGTGGATAAAGCATCCGTCACTTTTAGACAAGTGTACTTATTTACGTATCAGAAGGTGACGGATGCCTTATCCAAAATTTGACACGCGATAAACGCAGCCATATTAGGCCCACTGTAAGATGGCGATTTGAAAAGATAAAAATAAAAAAATATGTTTATTCAGTAAATAGGCCGCATGAGCACTTTTACTCGTCAAAAATCTACCAGCGCTTCGCAAGAGACCACTGCTGAGAACTAATTACTCGTAGTAGTATTATAAAAATAATTATAAAAACTATACTTAATTATGATGGTGCAAGACAACTACATAAAAAGTTTCGTTTCGATCATTCTCCTACAGAATACGTGTCCCCTAGACAATATACAATGTTTACATATTTCTTATGACTAAGTTATTATTAAGTTATTTGGGTGTTTACTTTAGGCCAAGCATTTTTATCTGATAGATAGTCCTCGACCCCATAGTAAGCTTTAACATCAGCGACTTTTTCAAGTAAGTTTTAAGAACTGGAAATGGTAACTTTAAAACTTCGTCAGGTAATTTATTATAGAAATGGATGCATTGACTTACAAATAATTTAAAAACCTAACGGACACGAAATATTTTAGTTTTGGAATTTGGAATCTGAACCGCAGGACCCAAGTCTTCATAAATATTCAAAGGCAAACTACAAGCTTTGATCAACTTTGATAACTCTGACCCTGTATCTAAAGATGTTTTAGTCTCTCCAAAGTTATTAAAAATTGAAGTTGTCAAACTGTATTCTACTGAATTTAGAGTTCACAAGGTGCATTTCTGATAGCGGATCATTTCCGGGGCCATTTTTACGCCATAACTTTTCATGTGTCTGTCTGTTAGTTGATAGTGTGTTGGATTTCGGGTGTTGCAATGGACGTTGGTTTTCGTTTTCTGAACTTGATTGCTCCATGCAAAGACCTAGAAATCTTATTTATTCTAGAACCGCGTAGCCATAGAAAAATAATGAAAATAAATAAGATCATATTATATACTTCTATATTTTAATATGTGATGTATCTTGTTTATAGATCAGCAATATACATAATCAGTTTGTTTTTTATAACACAGGGCTTCTCCCGCACAGAATCAGATAGTCAGTTTTTAAATGTAGCCACGCCAATCACGGGGGTACTTAAGACTGCGCCGAGCGTACGCCGGATGTACAGTGGCACCCTCATTGTTATTATTGTGTTTTCTAATAAACTAAAGTATTTTCTTGAGATAATACGGTGTGTTTTTGTACTACAAATGAAAACACCACTTAACCTCGTAAGACCCTACGTCCTAAATTTAGGACATTTGTCAAAGTAACTTTTGACTTTAGTTGACAGTCAGAAGATTATCTTTCGAACTAACAAAATTTGACGTGGGCCTTACGAGGTTTAAGTACACATACTTTAATAACAATTCACCTTTGAGTTATCAACTTAACGCTGACTACTTAACGGGTAATTGTAATTAAAGTTTGTTACGCATCCCATAAAATGTGTTTTTACTTACACTACAAAAACGCATCGTTTGATTCCACGGAAGTTCTTTACTTAATTAGAAAACACAATAATAGAAATGAGGGCGCCACTGGACGCTCGAAGTTTGCTCGGTGCAGTCTTAACACGAAACAAAGAACCACATAGAATTACAAAAGTAGTACAACAATAGTAGTAGCGTTTAAAAAATAATAGATTATCTACTTCAACATTAAGTAAGTCTTAGTGTTTTTTTTTATCTGTAGACACGTATTTCCCGGCTGTATGTTTTTATAATGAGTCCAAATTCGATGGGTCTACGTTAAGTACAACGGAGCCCATGTTGCCGTCGTCCGGCTCTAGACCAGATCCAATATACCCTATTACTATATTATCATCATAATTGTATAAGTATACCAAATTCCACCTCAGCCGAACACTGAACTGGTTCAAAACTTGTTTGCAAGATTTAAACTAAGTAAACATACATACCTACCTTCATACATAGTAATGTAAAGTTAAAAAACCTAAAAACTTAACCTTTATAAGCAAAATAACAACAAACTTATTAAAACTTACAATATTAATACAAATTGCTAGCTAATAATCTTACCTTGCCTTCGAAGTCATTTTCGCGCACGTCCTGCCCTCCTAACGATATGGCGACAACCTGCGCGGGCGCGCGGTTGACCATTTGAGTCGCTGAAGTTTGCCGTTTTTTAGCGTTGTAATGCCACTTTACCGTTTTATAGTATTGGATCCATTGATTGTTTTTAATGTATTGTCAAAACTTAAAAGCGGTGACTGTCTTTAAGCGTTGTAAATGTTTGTTACACCTATGTGTTCTACTACGACGCAACGGTTAAGAACCTTTAACGATGTTTTAGAGAATTAGCAATTAGATAACGGTTTTTTAAAATAGTAGCCCCTGATGAAGCTTGCATAAAATAAATTGGTAAATCACAGCTAGAGTAGGATAACTGTTTTAAAGTGAAGTTGGTTGCAGTAGCCGTGTTTTAAGATTGCACTGAGAATCAGTTGCAGCTGTTATCAACACAGTTATTTGCTTTTAAACGTGTTTTAGTGTCGTGATGTAACTTAACCGTTTTTAAGTATTGACAGATCTAAAAAAACCTTTACTTAGCCGGGTACGGCATCCTCATATCTCTGAATCTATAAATGATAAAAAATACTGGCCTACACTAGTCGATAGAGAAAAAAATTCTCTTTCGCGCTATATTTAAAACTCAAAATTGACAAAATGCTACTTAACGGCCTTTTAGTGATTGGACGGCAGTAATGGTGTAGTGAGTTTTAGTTTACTTTGTTTCTCCTCGAGCCCGCGCAGTTGCCATGTATATAAAATGTACACACATACATACATTAAATCAAGCCTGTTTTCCAAAGAGGTAGGCAGATACCACTTCTTTCTACCTGCTACGGTCCTGACAAATATCTTTCGCTTCTTCCACATTCTTATATCGTGTCATGCACGCACGTCGATTTCGGGTACCTAAGATTCGGATCTATTCCAGTATTTCTTCGATTTGATTTGAAAAAACTACTTGACTGATTTAAAAAGTCTTATAAATACCTTTAAAACTAGAAATTTGATCATTTTTAAAATGAGGTTTTTGAAAATTAGTATCTAAAATACATGCTCCGGTACTTACTTTTTGGAAACATCTACCTCTTGAAGGTGATGCAAACTGTATTAGTACTCTCCGCAGACGAAGTCGCCGGCGGAAAGCTAGTTAGTGACAAGTTCATCGAGAAACGTAAACAAGTTCATTAACCTTTGAAAAAGTCGGCGCGGAGCACAACTTTTGTATTTGAAGTCCTGCGGACAACTGGACCCCTTACCATGAGTTACAACTACCGTACTCGCTAGCGAGTCGAATGCTCTGTCCCTCGCGCTTTATAAGGAGACTCTAAATACTGTGAGGTACGGTCACGAGCGTTAATTTGGGACCCATTTCAAGAAAAATATGCTTAAAGTCGTCAATGTCGTTAGAGATGTCAAGTCATTTGTAACTTTTAGGAAACTCAACCGTGTTGTTGTAGAATGTCAGATTGACTTTGGACCTAAGGTGGGTGCCAAATTAAATCTCGTGACTGTACAGAGCATTATAGCGAGAACGGTAATTGTAACTCATGCTAAGGGTAATGATTGGTCACAACATTTTATTTAAATAGAGGAAATAGAGGCGCTTTACGTTTGTGATCGCGTAATATTCTTAATGCTTGTTCCCAGGTGAAACCTCAGATTGGGAAATGGGCCAGCAACAACAAAACTCTTATTGCGCTCGTATTGTTGAGCTTCTGTTTATTCGTGTCAACGGTTGCACTGTCGGTGCAAGTTAACAAATCTAAAGAGGACAATTGCGATCATAATGATAAGATTCAGATTGACCCCCGACCAGCTAGCAGGAATAAGACAAACAGTGAAGAAGTGGTAAGTATCTCTACAAATTCAAAATATTTTAGTCCGGTACACGTTCCACGATCAGATCGGGGACGTATTGAGAAAGTGCCAGTACCCTTACCATGAGTTACAATTACCGTACTCGCCAGCGAGTCGAATGCGCTTTCCCTTACACTGTATAAGAATACTTGCGAGGTCTGCGAAGGACACAGCTTCAACTCGCTAGCGCGTGCGGTATTGTATTGTAACTCATAATAAGGGTACAGGAGAACCCAAAACCGACGCACGTGTATGAAAAGACTTATGATATGAGTATTAAGGAAGCGAGGGAAGTTTTCTGTTACGTATCAAGTGGAAGGAAGTGATCTCTGCCTACTACGAGAGAGAGGCGTGATTATATGTATGTATGTATGTAATACACGCTCACTTTGGCGTTAGTCTGGTCCACCAGTATGGTAGGTAGCGTTATAGGACTGACGGTGTTCAAATATTTGTAAATCCGTCAGTATGGGATTTCGTTCGAGTTTTCGTTAAAAACTTAATTCCTAAACATATCGGAAAGTTAAAACTATATTCTGAACCGTTAAAAAAAGTTTTTCTTATATTTTATTCTCTAGGGGTTTTTGTAAGTGTTTTTTACGTCTAGTTCTGGGACACCATGTACGATAATGACGAATAAAAACAGAGATTGACTCAAAATGATTGTATTTTTTTTTGAACTCAACTACGTCATGATCATTCTTTCAGCCTAACAAACTTCTGGCGGGTTCGATGGACCTTGTTTCATTGGCCTCAAGATAAAACTCAATATTTTACCAACCACAATGCCTCCAATTTTGTCTGCATACAAATAAAATCATACCGTAAAGAGACACCACCTAAAATAAATCATAACATGTTACAAATAAGAACAAGTATTAAATGGACAATAACGTTACGTCAATTGGAAATAATTTCAGTCTTATAATTAGTAACATTATGCTTCATATTAGGCTGTGTCCCTACTCACCCCGTTTTACGGTATCCAAAATTACGATTCGTACCTACTTCATACTATCAGGCCAATTCCACTACAATAATAAATATACATTGCTCTGATGTCGAATTTTTTTCGTTTCCTATGTTTAAACACTCATCACAGCCATCACACACTCACATTGATGTCCAAGGATATTAAAAATTAAACGCTATAGGATATTTCACCCTCGTTATTCTGATGTTAAACGTCCAATATAAAAACAAAATGTAGGTCTTTTCTTTTAGCCCCTGATGCAAAAAGAAGGGGTTTATTATCTCTGTATGTGGCGCCATAGCTCTTAACGTATTATTCGATTTGGATGCGGTTTTTTCATAATTTGAGACCAGGGTTTCTAGCGGTGATTCTTAGGTAGGTCTCATAAAAATCGGTTGAGCTGCTTAAGAGATATCCAGCTCTGAAAGAAGGGGTCACTAATACATCGGGGGTTCTAACCTACGTATTTTTCGATCGGACGAACACGGACCTAAAAAAATACGGACGTAACCTCGTCTAATCATGAGTGAAGCACGCAAAATGGGTGTCTGTGACACGCACACACGTAAACTGTCACTCATGCTGTGGCTCGGCGCGGTGGCGTTGTCTTACCTAGTGCATCCGTGTGACCTTGCATGCTTCACACCATTTTAATGCACCTTATGTCCGTATTTTATGTAACGAGAATATCCGTAGTCGCCCAAGCCGTACCGCTATACTGAACAATCCGACAGGCTCTTGCCCGGTTTTATAAGTCTGTAAGTAATTTCGTACCCGTATTGCAAAAACCAATTATCTGCAATTTTTTACCAAAATTAAGTTGTATATATCATTCGACTCGTCTCGTCAAACTTTCAAGTGCTTATATCTCGAAAATATATTTTTCAAATTTCGATGCAGATAACTGGTTTTTGCAATAAGGGTACGATTTAAATTCAAATTCAAATTCAAAATTATTTAATTCAGACAAAGTCCATAGTGTTAGTAACAATAGTTTAATATTACGACTATGTTAGTACTGCATTGATATAAAAAGAAAATAAAATACAATATAATTATTAGATATGTCAAGAACCTAAACACTACAAAATCAGTACAATAAAATTCTAAAAAATGCCGTAGACTGTGCCTCGAGAACTGTGATTTAGTAATTGGAAGATTTCTAAAACCCTTAAAACCCTCAAACCCTTTGCTTCTGTATTTAAGAAAGCTACAAAATGAAAACGTTCAATTTATTGTAATGGGGATCTTGTGCGGGCACGTGTATAGTTGATTAAGTATAATGATTATAACAATGCTATAACCCAGCTGTGATGTAAGGTGGTAAAGGAAACAAAAGCGCATAAACACAATATTTACTGCATCTAATCAGTATTAATACTGCAAGAGAATTATTTGTTTATGTTGCGTGACCTGTAAACGACGAACAAAAATAAATTAAATTTATTTTACCGTTAATGCTGGTAGCACATCGCCATGGTTGTAAAATTGTGTACCCTTAGCATGAGTTACAATTATTATTACCGTACTCGTTAGCGAGTCGAATGCTCTGTCCCTCGCAATCTATTAGAATACCTACTGTGATGAGCATTCGACTTGCTAGCGAGTAAGGTAATTGTAACTCATTGATAGGATACTGGTGTAACAATAGATACTGTTCAAATTAGTGTTAACTGTCACGATTTACAAATCACTAGCGACGCGCCCTCGCTTCGCTTCGGTATATGTGAGTTTTCTGTATCACCCGTACATAAACCAGATATTATACATTTAAACCGCCCTCCTGAATCACTCTATCTATTGCTGAAAACTGCATTAAAATCCGTTGAGTAGTTTCAGTCCAAAATCAGTCCTCAATGAGGCAGGCATATATAGGTTTGTCATCCCTCCCCTGGGTAGTGATTCTGTAAACAACGCCGGTCGTACGGACTGTCGAGTGATATCCAAGCGGCGAGTTTAAGTAGTTTAGTAGAGCGAACCAAACACATTTTAGCGCGTGCATTTTCAATTAAGCATTATACGTTCGACCCATCGTGCTGCTAAATTGAAAATGCACGCGCTACAATGTGTTTTGTCCGCACGACCGGCGTTATTTACAGAATCACTACCCAGGGCCCTGGCTTGCGGACGTCGCGCGGTGGTAGCTGGCTGGCGGGAATGATGACGTGGCAGGGCTGGCGGTGGCAGGGTAGTTTAAAAGATCTAAGCGAACAGACAGCGGTCGCGACTTCATTTTATACTATGCAAAGATTATTATCTCCTAAGAATCAGCGTGGGTAAAAAATAATCGGAATAACGGCTTTTAAATAAGTAAACTTGAATGCTTGAGTGTTGTTTGTAGACTTGTTTACAAAACACCTTAGATTTGAGCATTTTTTTGTTAAGATCCTCAGTAAGTGACCGAGATAAAAGAGGACGGTGAAAACTTAATTAGAAACCAAATCCAAAATAGTTTTATTTATCTAACGCTAAGTACCTACACCTTTTTTGCATGCTGGTTAATTCTTGGAAACCCAACGCTCTTAACGATTTTTGAGTTGATAATTACTGTTGAGTAGGTACAGTAAAGGAAAATGATTCCTAGTCTACTTTGGACTATGTCAAAGTGACGTAAACAATCAAACCGTTAAGAGAACTCTTATGGTTTTATTTAGTGTCACTTTGACATAGTCCAAAATGGTCTAATAATCAATTTCCTTGACTGTACATACTCTAAGTTCATACCGGCAAACGACTTTTCTGAAGGGCGGTTGCTGGACGCGCGTTCATGACTGGATCTCGGTTAGGGAATCCAAATTAACCGGCTAGTAACCGTTTTAATGTGAAAATAACCGGTTAAAACCGTTTAAACCCAGTTATTTGTATTCCCTAATCTCAATCTTGTCTCGCAATGGCCTTTTCCCTGGTCTCTGCAGTAATATACCATTACATAGGTTCGCATAAATAGTATGTTAAAATGGCAGATTTATAACCAGCCAGTTGAGATTTGGTGAAACCAGAGATAACAGTAGAATATCACCGGTTACGATATACCCCTCGCATAATCCTTGTAGGGTGATGGAACCAGTAATAGACAAGGTACCAATAATGGACAGAAGATAAGGGTTATACATTTGTTTTGCAACAATCAATTTAGGACCGTATGAAATTTGCCGTCACCTTAATCTTACACAATAAATAATGTGTATCTTTCATTTCAGAATCTCGACTACAGGCTTCCGAGGCACATATTACCTACGAACTACAAGCTCCAGCTGAGGCCCAACTTCACAAATAAGACCTTCCGTGGTTCCGTAGAAATAACCCTAGATATTCTCCAAACAACAAGAAACGTGACACTGCATGCGAACAAACTGACAATAATTTCTGCTAGCCTTCAAAACTCGTTACATTATAATATACCAGTGACCTCTGAAACGAGCAACGACAAGAGGAATCTATTAATCATAAAAGCTCCGGACAAAATTAAAAATGGCCTCTACACTCTGAGAATGAACTTTACTGGACTGCTCGACGGCATAACAGGATTTTATGCCAGTTCGTTAAAAAATGGGGGGTAAGTTATTTATAATTACTTATGTAAATTTTAGCTTTGCTTCTCTCCCAATATCTTTAATCAATAGTCAATTCATTCAAAGAACAGTCAATCTTTAATGAAAAGTCAGTGAACAGAAATTTATTCATAGACCACTTTGGACTAAGTATGTGAAAGTGACACTGGTAAATGACAAATTAAATTAAATAATTAAAAAACCCCCGATTCAAAACAGTCTGTAAAAAAACTTTTAAATGTAAAGAAATACAGTATGTAAACTTACTAAAACCATTTATTTGAACCCGAGCATGTCTAGGCGATAGATAAGGTTGGGGTATATAAATTATTGAAATCTTAGCACTTTTTCAAATTTAAATAAAGAATGCACTGAATGCAAGTTCAATAATCTGTTACGATGAAAACATTACATACGGGTCTTATAATGGGCACTGAACAACGATGTAAACATAACACTTGGGATGATACTTTTAGGGTTAACCGACTTTGAAAAAGGTGAGATGTTATAATTTTTATGCAATGATAAAATTAAAAAAAATCGACACACACTAGCAAAAAATGTGGTAAAAGACTTAACTCAACTAGCCTAGCAACTGGTTGAAAGAGATGGTTTTAGTAAGTTTACATACTGTATAAGTATTGGCCCTATAAGTTTAATTATAAGTAGGTACCTATTAATATTTTGATTCAAGCGTCGCCATGTCGGGGACCGCTAAGTAGAAAGGGTAGGTATTTCATATTATCTCATTAAATTGCCGTAAAAACGGGACCCTATTACTAAGACTCCACTGTCCGTCTGTCTGTCTGTCACCAGGCTGTATCTCATGAACTATAACTATAACTAGAAAGTTGAAATTTTGAGTTTTCGTTGTTTTTCTTCAGGGTTTGTACCTACTATAATCATACCGACGCGTGTATAGTTTAGCGTTTTTTTTTTTATTTGAAAGCAGATTTTTCACAGGTATTTCTTATCTATGTTTCATGAAAATCAGTTGCGCCGTTTAACAGATATCAGCTTTGAAAGAAGGGATCGCCATTATATCGTGGGTTTTTATCTCGTAATAGCTATTATTCAGATATAAATTATTATTATTTCATCTACCTTACTTATAAACATGGAATAAGCTTGGAATAGTTTATGCCATGCTTTGGTGATTTAGCCGGTTTTCGTCCAGTTAGTGGAGTTGCCAGCTTTGGAGGACCCAAATAAAATGTTTAAGTAATAAAATGTAAATGCATTATATTTATTTTTAGTGCTCATATACTCTATTTTAAGTTTAGATATAGCATGAAGTTGTAATCTTAACTGTTTTTTTTATAAAAAATGATAATGATGAAAGTATGGATTTTACTAGTTTTCGTCCGAAAATGTTGGTTTCCGTCCTAATGTTATCTAGTTTTCGACCACTGTATTTGGGGTATAGTTTAAAGCCATCAAATCAAATACCAGACTTTTAGGTAGCAGTACTTTTAATAAACAAATTTCACATTTTGGTTTTTTAATACATATTCGCAAATAATTCGTAAGGTATATATTTTGGCAGGAGTGGATGTGGATGAGTGGATGGACTCTTCGGAGTAAGATGCAGTTTTCTTTCTTGGATTTTTCCCAATGAAGTCATCTACAAAGAAAATAACGAGCTATAAAAAAAAACTATAAAACTGAGCTATAAATGGCTTTTCTTTGTAATTGGGTTTTTTTTTTATTTTCTAACAAAATAAATATTATTTTAAAGAGAAACAAATAAAATAAATTTTACTGTCCGAAAACTTGTAAAGTGTATAGAAGCAGTTTTTAGTTTTCGTCCCCTGCAATTCAAGCAAATGGACGATAATATAATCAGCATAGGAGTAGTTTTGTTTTCGTCCACACCCATTAAAGCATGTGGACGGAAATATATTCAATATTTACAACAGTTTTCAGTTTTCGTCCACATATTCAGGATATTATTTTACCCACGCAACACTGACAAAAGAGTGGACGAAAATTGAATATCGAATCATGTAACCACTAAAGATCATTTCACATTAAACACAAAGTAAAATCTTATACATTGTTGGATATTTTCATGATACCAAATATCATCTGACATTTTAGTTTTCGTCCAGGCGGACGGAAAACTAGATTTTTTGCAGTTTACGTTATTTAGTATTAGTCCGCTAAAATTTTATATGTTTACCGTTAATAATATAAGATTACGACATTAATTTAAGTTAATTATGTTCAAAATAAGTCTTATGCACCAGAACATTTATCACAAATGCGTAAATAACAGTAAAAACTCACCGTGAAATCTCTTGCTGGGACTATTTTTCGAGCACCGCGATGACATGCTCGTCGCACGAAATCAAACCGACAACTGCCGTATTTTTTTTTAGAGTCTCAACACGTCCTGTAATATTTTTAGGTTGGTAGGAATGATGCTTTGTTACTAAAGGGCGCGACTAGTTCAAACTTGCGCGATGACAGCTTTTTGTATATCTATTCTGTGCTTATGATCAAAACTACTCTGCGTACTGGACGAAAACTGGAACAGGACGGCAAACCGGCGAAGTCACCCTATACAGGGTTATTGGTTTTTGATTTGATTGGTTGGTTTTCAGTTTTTTTTATAAATAAGTTCCTAGTTGTTATGCATTTTTGGAGAGCTAAGAAAACAGTTAAGTTTTTAAAATATTCTGCAAGCCAAGATTTATAGCGTTTTTTTGGTTTATAAGGCATTTTAGTGGAAAGCGATCGCAAAAAAATATTGAAAAATTTTCGTTTTCCGTCTCGCTTTTTTAAATTTGGACCGATAATTACTGTTTTAATATTGAGAAATAACCAGTGTTTAATTGATTTTGTAAATCAGAAATAAAAAATAGATTTAATTTGATACTTTTTTTGTAATAAATTTTTCAAGTTGAATTTCTGACTAATTTAAAAAAAAACTAAAAAACGCGATAACTCAAAAATGGTTCACTTTTGCATAATGCATATGGGGATCAAAATTATCGCAAATGGTCACCCCTATCGCCTCCTAACGGGAATAGGTCGACTTAGCAATAACCCTGTATGTAAATGTGACATTTGCATCTGACAGAAAGTGACAAAGCAGTGCATAAACTAGGTATTTCAAGCTTATTCCACGTTAATAAGTAAGGGGGCTAAAATATATATATTATTTCTGAATTAATTACCTAGCTAGGTACTTATTAAAGCAAATTAAGTAATTTTCCGTTACTACCGTATTTGTTATGTTAAACATTAAAAGGGAGGGATTAATTAATTTCAAGCATGATTATTATTTAGAACGCAAGCTATTCAAACTTTAATTAACAGGGATAAACATGTTATGTCAGAACTTGCTCCAAGGCACCTATTGAAATGGGTCGAGAGGAGTTTTGGGAATGTTTTTCTGGTTATTGATTAACTACCATTTATCAGAAAAACATCGAATAAATTAATAGGTAGTTCACAACATGTTTACAACACATCATTTTAAATTTGATTTAAGTACTTAGGTATAAAGGCAATATGTGACAGTCCACGGTAAAAGGTACCTTATGGCGGCTTTTAGTTTCGGAGATATTTAAATGTTTCGTAAAAATGGGTAAAAATGCTGTTTATATTTTTATTAGCTTATCAAGAAATATAACATGCAAGAATTCTTTACCTATTTTTATTTTCCGTATAAATGAGTTTAAAGTCATTTAATTATGGTTCTCAAGTTTAGTAGAAAAGGTACCTTATGGCGGTTATAAGTTTAAAAATGATGCTTAGCTCTTGTATTTTGTATTCCTACCGACGCCGACGTCTGTATAGGTATACTTTAACTTCGCCGCCATGCATCTGTACTGCTCGCACTAAAACCTTACTCATCGTCCCTTCTCTGTCACCGCCGTGCCTCGCTTGCCGCCGCTGTCGGTCGGGTCGAGGCGGTCAGTGTTCATCAGTTCTTGCGTCCGCCCGGTTGTTTTCTACGCGTGTTCGTTTGTGTTCTACACGTGTTTATTATAGCTACAGTTTACATCAAGTTTTTGATTTACTTAAGTGAAGATTTCTGACGTGTTAAATAATGGAGGAAGATGAAAATGATCAACCTAGGAAAAAACGTAAGTTTATCTACTATTTTCACCTTTTAAATATCAACTATATTTTAACTTTATTTGTTTACTTATTATGTTGTTATCATATTAATACTATTATTGGATAGTATTTATTTGATGTTTAAATATTAAAAGTAATACTAGTGGATATGCAGAATTATAGGTACAGCTAATGGACCGACGTTCTTTTCGTACCAGTTTTGAGATGCTCATTAAGTAGGTACCTATTTACGCTATGCGTGTTTTTTATTTTTATACCTTCCTAAATTGAATGTTTTAATTTGCAGAGCGTCACGTTTACGTGCCTGAAACGGAAACACAGGACTTTTTCGAGGACGAAGATTTTTTATCAAGTGAATCACAGTCCGTTTTGAGTAAGTAGAATTATTTTCTCGTCTAAAGTCCATAATGTTAGGTAGGTTACTGTAATTAGTACCGTTGTATCGTACATATTACCTGCAAAAATAACTTTATTTTGTTTTAGGCATGCAACAAATTGTCAATAGTGGTGAAACACAAAAGGATTTATCCCAAGTAAACCCACGTTTCTTTAGCAACGATGAAGACACACAATGTGATACACAAAATGACGAAGATGCTGTGGACGCGGGGACCGATAAAAGACAAATAATACCAGTCTACCACCAGAATATATCTAAATCAATAACAGGTGGGTACTTTACTTGTATTTTTTGATTTATTTGAAAAAATATACCTACATAAATAAATAGAAAAACTGAGAGCTCACCGCATACATTTGTTTTGCCGCCCGCACGTACTTATTGTATAGCAGGTATTTTTTAAACTTATATAAATTTATTAATATAGCTTTATTATGAAAAGTTTTG
Organism: Acleris laterana; assembly: GCA_963966035.1. Taxonomy (NCBI): domain Eukaryota; kingdom Metazoa; phylum Arthropoda; class Insecta; order Lepidoptera; family Tortricidae; genus Acleris; species Acleris laterana. The sequence goes on from OZ014447.1 coordinate 16,214,640, forward strand.
GCTCTTGTATAGGGTCAACTCTCTGTTTGTGTACCTACATCATATTTAATAAATCTAACGCTGTTATCCGCCGTCCGATCTCTAAAACCGCACTAAGCCACAAACACAGAGCGTACTCAGCGGTCTTGAGATGTACACTTAGTGGATATTTAAAACATAAAATCTTAATTATAAATTAAACTCTCTCAAAACTATAATTTGTGATCTAGTAAGGTTTTAGAGATAGGACGGCAGTTATAAATGACAGTAAATAATTTATCCGCAGATAAATCAACGCAATGTGATTTATATGAAGTTCCTAATAGCCAAGATACTGAATTAGATAAAGGAGCTAGTTACTTTGGCTTGATGGTGGCAGTTGAATTAAGCAAGCTGACAAAAACTCAGCAATATTCGTGTATGAAAGAAATGTTAAATTCCCTGCAAAAATATAATATCACACATCATCTACAGAAATAACTTATTCCAGGAGTGACACTGCAAGACGATTATGCAGCAGAATATGAAACGTTTCTCAAAGAGTACAATTACAACCCTAAAGACAATAATGTAGATTCAGACCTAGAATTTGATTTGGAAGAGACGATCATGGAGAGAAATATATTCAAAGAAGATTTAATGGAAGAAATCAATGTAGAAACTACAGCACATGAGGACATTGTGTTTGAGAAAGGATGTGGTTGTGAACGACAATGTATAAAATTATTTCCTCGTGACGAAATACTAGCTTCTAGACTTGATTCTCAAAATTTAAATTATAATTGTGATCATCATATAAATCATCAAAACGTTTTATTAACGGGGGCCTTAAATTGCTTGATTAATACATCTGCTGATACCTCGAAGAAGAGTGACAAGGCAAAAGCAAGAGAGAGGACCAACATCGATTATAAATTTCGGGGAATTTCGGTATGTAGATCTTTTTTTCTGTTTGCTAACGGAATAGGTATGAAAAGATTTAGAAACACTTTAGAGAATATTAAACAAAAAGGTATCGAAATAACTGCCCATAAATCTAGTAACACTCATGCCAAGACACTGACATTTGAACAGAGGATGCTAGCAGTTACTTTTATAAAGACGTTTTCGATGCAAAACTCCCTCGTGTTGCCAGGTAGAATGCCTCGTTATCGTGATACTGATTTACACATTTTGCCAAGTAGCATGAACAAAATTTATGTGTACGACAAGTATGTCGAAGCGTGCACGAAAGATAGGACAAACAGCGAAGGTCCTCCTGTCGTAGGTAGGTCTTCTTGGTATCAATTGTGGAATGAATTTTGTTCTAATATTGTTATTCAGAATCCACGCACCGACTTGTGCCACGTGTGCCAAAAGAATGTGACAACTATAAACAAAATGAATTCTATGAACGAAGATGCAAAGACTAAAATTCTTCAAGAATCTATCACCCACCTAAATAAAGTTCAAACTGAAAGGCAGTACTACTCTAACACAATATCTGAAATAGCTCCAACTGTTGTAAACATGGTTCTTGGCCCTCATGTAGCTGGTGCATTTGATGGTGTGATGCATTATTCGTTTGATTTTGCCCAGCAAGTGCATTTGCCACACGATGGACAACAAGTCGGTCCGTTGTATTTTTTGACAGGTTATAAGATTGCTCTGTTTGGGATTGCCGTAGAGCCGATGCATAAATTTGTTCTTTATGTAATTCCTGAGTCATGTACTACAGGTAAGGGAGCGAACGTTGTTATTTCATTTCTGCACGATTTTTTTGAGAACTTCGCTCTCGGAGAAACTGAAGTAGTTTGTCATGCGGATAATTGTGCTGGCCAAAATAAAAACAACTACCTCGTACAATACGCCATATGGCGGGTAATGACTGAGAGGCATAAAAGTTTTCAGTTGTCGTTTCTACCTGTCGGCCATACCAAATTCGCACCCGACCAGTATTTTGGCTTGTTCAAAAAAAAATTCCGAAAAGCACAAGTAAGTACGGTAAAAGACGTCTGTGAAACAGCTGTAACAGCATGTCGAAAAACAAATTCGATTATTTCTGTGATGGTCGGGAACGAGTCTGGTGATACTATACATGTAAAAACCTATGACTGGGTAAATTTTTTTAAATCAAAAAGGCCATCCACTGTGCCAAAATTATTGTCATACAGTCATTTTAAAACGGACCAAATGTCAATCGGACAAGTTTTATGTAAAAATTCTTCCACTACTGAAACTTGTGCTAAGCACGTTGTCTTTAACGATACATTTGTGAATTATGAAATGCCTGAGGTTATTCATCCACAAGGCCTCTCCTACGAGAGACAAAAGTATCTATTTGAAAAAATAAGGCAATTCGTACCATCTGAATCCCAAGACATACTTTGCCCAACTCCCCAGCTAGCAGTATCTAAAGATAATGATCCCTTAGAAAGTCTTCCCGAATTACTACCTAGTCAGCCTCAGCCTGGTACCAGTGGTATTCAGCAGTTGCCAATCATAAAACGCAAAAAGCCTACATGCTCATATTGTGGTGAAGAGGGTCACAGGAACCAAGTTCGCGGTGGTGTATTTTTCTGTAAAAAAAGGCGTTTAGAGCAAGCAGATCGCTAAAATTACTAAACTCCGCCATAAGGCACCTTTTCTTTACATAACATAAAATTTTAGTTTTTAAGTAGATTACGAAAAAGAACTGATCATAATTATGTGTGATAATTTAGTATAAAAATTTAATAAAAGAAAACATGAATGAAAAGGGTTTCTAGGATGTAAATTATCGTAATTTATCTAATTTGCATTGACATATTTCCATAAGGTACCTTTTCATAAATGTATGGAACGAAGACTATTATTGTGATGTAACTTTAAGTGACTTAAAAAGTTAAGATTAATGATTGATAACGATAAGTACAGTTATATTTGATGTTAATGAACAGATTTTGTTGATTTATGCAAAAAAATAATGTTTATTGTTACATTAGAACTTAATTATGTTATGTTTGTGATTTTGAATGAAAATCAAAAATAAAAGAATTCTGACTACTAATTTTTGTTTTTCTTGTTTATATTTTGTTAATAACTTGTTTTATGATAGATACATTTAAAATCTTGACTATCTACAGCTAAAATTGAGAAAATATAACACAACACCATTTCCTTAAAATAAATCGGTAGTCATATTTAATTGTCCGATTGTACAAGATTCTATTTGCAATTCTAACATTTCCGGTATATATTTTGATGGACAGAAGCCCAATTAACCAGATTTCCTAGTCCACTATGTAACTTACATCAGTAACATAGTTTTTCAGAGACCTAAACTTAAACAGTCAGTTTCCTAAACTTTGCAAATTCACAATACATTTTTCAAAAAATCATATCTCCGTAACTATAATTCTTAGGGCAATAATCTATTTTGATATCGATAGATTAACAATTGCAGATTATTAAATTGCCCGTAACTCCATACCGACCATAAAGTACCTTTTACCGTGGACTGTCACATATTACCTGCGTAAAATATGCTGAAAAATTTCACCCCTTTTTGGGTAAAACTTTTTTACTAGCTACTAGTTTCATTACGCGATTGCCCGCATTCTTTTCGTTATACATTGCGTCGCTGCAGTAGCTCTGGGCTGTAAAACGTTAAAACAATCCGTCAATGGATTGCTATTATTATTACGCAGGTACGAATCCGCCAGGAAATTCTTCAAAAAGGATGGAATAATGACAGTTATTTCATTGTACATATTTAGCAGCTTACTAGAAATCCATACACAAAAAGATATTATGAAAACAAGGAAAGACGTCCACAATTTTAACACACGAAATAAATATAAGTTATGCGTACCTAAAACGAGAACTAAGAAATATTATAAACAAGGGATTCCACTTAAAATTAATATGTACAATTTACTGCCCTGCAGGGTAACTGAGTTGTCACTTAATGATTTTAAAAAGAAAATGAAAGTATTCTTTCAACAAAACCCATTTTACTCCATCAATGAATACATGGATCTACTTAGAAGTAAATGTTTACTAGAGCTATAAATGTTATATTATAATATAGATGCATGTTATTTTTAAGGAAAATATGTACCAAACCTGACTTGCTAAATGTAATGTATTGTTACTTGGCCAATAAATATTATTATTATTATTATTATTATTATTAAGCTTGCTTGCTCCAATTTCGCCCCTGTTTGGGTAAAACTTCATTGCGCGATAGCCTGCATGCTTTTAGTTATACATTGCGTCGTTGCAATAACTCTCGGTTCAATAATGTTAAAAAAACCCGGCAATGGATTGCTATTAGCATGCGGGGGGATTTAGTCTACCAGTATAAGTGGGTGGTATTATGTATTAAGTATAATTACAATGAATGATCATTTACAAAAATATAGCTTGATGTCGAATATAAAAATAAATCGTAAGTGATCCGAAGTAAAAATTGGATTCGTCTTAGGTACTATTATAGATGAACACAATAAGCAGCAGTTGGTTGGGTTGGATTGAGTTTAACCTCCTGACACCTAAGCATTTATTGAGACCACTTGTCACTACGACCGAATGTACTTTACAAAGCATTAAAAGTTTTTTGTTGTAAAGGCCGAGACCTTGCCAGTTGAATAATACGTAAACTAGATGTCGCCTGAATTTTCACTGGAACAAATGTTTTTTATCGTTATTTGACAAAGATAACGTACACACTTAGGTTAAGGTATTTTTTGTCCTTTATAAAGGACTTTCGGTCTTTATGGCATAATTAGGTATTGTATGGAAATAAAACAAATTATTTAATTTTTTAATGTATTTTAATGAAATTTCAACAAATGAAGTACTGACCATAATCATATTTATTTATATTGTTAATATAACAAAATTTAGGCACAAGACTACACAATAAAAAATCTTTAGTCATATTTTTCATGAAATAAAACTTAAATGAAATCTACATAATTATATGTATTTTAACAAAACTCAAAACAATCCAACAACATCGATATCAAATACTACCTTCAATGAGTTCCGTAGTTGTATGAATCTGTCACGAGACATGGCTCCAGTTATCATGGGAATAGCGTATTTACGATTCCAGTACATCCTTATATGCGGGAAGTTGATGCATGACATAAGTAAAGTTATACCCACATATGTTTTTTTCTCAGATTTTCTACGATTAATTGGTACAACTCGTCATCTAAGTATTCTTCCACATACTCGTAGATATTTGATGGATCCTGAATGGATGGCAAGTAAGATGGTGTGGACAAACCTGGCAAATCAACGTCGAATTTATCACGATGCCACAAAGCCGCATCTTGTGGACGCCTCGGACCTTGACTACGAGAGCCACCACGAGTACGAACCCCAGAGCGAGTGCATCCTCTGCTCCGACCTCGACGACCACTCCTGATGAGGCCACGTGTATGCCCATGACCTGTTGCTAAATTTTCATCTGCCAAAGATCGGGATCCATTGATCAAAGATGTAGACGCAGTGTAATCTTCGTCCTCACTTATGATTCTTCAAATTCGGAGTTATTTATTAATTCCGTAATATCGCGGTCTTGTAACGCTGAAAATAATATGTAGGTATAATCACTACTTAGTACTCGTATTAACGCCGAAAGTGATTTACGTAAGAACAATTACACAAACTTAAAACATAAGTAGCGAACGAAGTACCTTCCTATAGGTTTAATATATTTACGACGGTTTATTTACTGTATTTATTTTCATTATTTTTTCCACGAAAGCACACGATATCGAAAGAAAATTTACTTTTTTGCAATTTCATAAATAACCTACATAAAAACAAGTGAAATTAAGAAAAAAAATGAAGTTTTACTTACCGCGTCGACCACGTGCCGCCATCGTTGTTTACTCTTGAGGACGCGTCGCAATAATGGGAGCCACTAGGTATTATATTGCTGTCGAGCTCAAAGGACAAACTATCGCCATTGCTTAAATTTGATTGGCTGCAACAAATCCCGCGTCCAATACTTTTTTAGCGGGAAAAAACAAACACTCGGGAATTGATACTATGTATAGGCCGGTCGGCCGTTGTCGATATAAGAAGTTCAAAAACATTCGGCCTTTACAGCACGGTTCATTTAGCACTTTGTAAAGGACGCCAGGTGTCAGGAGGTTATAATAAGTAGGTAGATAGACTTGAGTCTGTCGCACTTGACGGGTAGTCTACTTGATCGAGCTATTGAAATAAACGCGCGTTTTATCTGTCAATGCCACTGTCATTTACTGTTGTCAATGTCAAAGTCAGACGTCAAAGTCACCAGTCAATTCATTATGACTTTCATTTCTAAACAACCAATTTGATTAACTCTTTTTGTTTTTGTGTAATAAATTGTTAGTAAACGCTATATTTATTCCAAGATCATTGTTTGTTGAGCGATAGAATAATGGGGCCGCCTTTAAATGTAACTCTTTACGAACGGCTTTCGTCACTAGTTCGCCCTGTAAACTATAAATTGTTGTTGCGACCTAACTTGGACACCGGCGTTTTCTCCGGAAACGTTAAGATTAACATTATTTTAAAGAAAGAAAATAACTATGTAAATCTTCACTCGAAGTTCCTTGATATATGCAAAGTTCAAGTGTTTAGGGGGGACCGAGAAATACCAGTGTATAAATATATTGAAGTAGAGCAACTCGAGCAACTGTTGATTGAGTTTCAAGAGCCCCTGAGTCCGGGAAGCTATCAGATTGACATCGACTTCAATGGAAATTTAACAAAAAAAATAGTTGGTTTTTACTCGTCACACCTAAAGGACAATAAGTATGATTATTATTTTGTTAAACAACCGGGTACTCAATTAAAACTACACCTTATATTCTGCGTATCTGATTTCATAACTTCGATTTGTAAATAAATCCAACAGAAGTAGTATTTTCAATATAATTCCTAAAGGTCCTACCCAGTTACTACGTTTTACCTAAATAATATGTCTACAAACATCTAGGTAAAATGTCCACAGACAAAAGATCCCGTCACATTATTTTGAGGTTTTACAATGATACTGTGAGATACCTATCCCCTGACATTTCTGATATCCATACTTGATAATTTAAAGTACCTAATATATGCATATTCAATTAACATGTTGATGGACAGACTGTCTTATATTGAATGTCAAATGGCATACCTTTTTTCAAAGAGGGTGGATGTCGCATACTGTCTGTCAACATGTTCTAAATGTTCCTAAATACGGTTAGGTGAGGCCATCCCAACAGATGGGATGGGGAAGGATTTTAAAGGAATAAAACATTTCTAAACCATTTTTCTTCCTTTTATAGAAATTTAGGTTTTTAATAAAAGATACAATCTTACTATACTGATCTGTGTGAAACTGAAGTTTATTTGCTGACAGTCAATTGAAAGACGAAGAAACAGAAGAAGACTGTCAATTGTTAAACTTGAAATGTACTAATATTAATATTTATTTATTATACTTTAAAGGAATGCATACCAACAGTTTAATTGTCATAAGCTACTGAAGACATCATGAGGTTCTCATTGTAACATGTTCACCCACAAACATGATCAAGTCACCGAACTCAGTAAAAGTTCTAAGTTTAGATAGCCTTCTCGTTCTCATGATTGTATCACTTATCACAAATAAAGAGTAGAAGTTCTCATGATTGTATCACTTATCACAAATAAAGAGTAGAAGAGATGGGTATTCTGAATCTATTGCTAATGTTACAAAACTATCATAATTTCAGAACCATGGTGGCGAGCAAGTTTCAACCTACGTATGCCCGGCAAGCCTTTCCTTGTTTCGATGAGCCGGACTTCAAGGCAACATATGATATCACCCTTGTCAAACCACAGAATTATGTGGCTCTTTCCAATATGAATGTAAGATTACTTTTCAGTTGCTTATTTTTTAGTTGTATCATATTCAAAATGTGTTGAAATGTTTGCTCTAGCATTAATAACAATCTTATTTTAGTGAGATAGGTATGTAAAATTAAATGCTCCTCAAAAAGTAAAAGTCGGGTTGAACTTTCGGTGCGCGGTGCAGCGCGTTCCCAAAGTAAAACGCCGCCACCACGCTTTTTGAACGCTTTTTATATGGGACCATCTCTGCTCTCAGTGCGTTTAGCCCTGAGGTTACGGTACCAGTAGAACACAACCGGTATGGCGTGTCGTGAATCTTCGTTCGGGCAGACACGAACAACGATTCCGATGATTTCCGAAAGTACGATCAAAACTCACGATCGGACTTGTACGTAATAGATATAAGGTGCAAATTAAATTGCATCTAATTTTTCCCTCTCACTCACGCATGTTTATCAGCTGACTGAATGACACGCGGGCGCGCAACAACATGGCGTCACTAATAACCAATAATAGTACAGAATACAACCACGCAACGCTGATTGGTTCCCGCGCTTCGAAAAAATTTCATCTGCGCTGGTATAGTCTTTATTATTTCTAGCGAGCCGATCTTCTACACAAAGGCCATTGTTTGTGTACAATACTATTATCTTTCTTTGTGTCCGTAACCGCAAGCCGATTACATACAAAAAAGTTAGAACTACATTGAATGTCCATAGAATTATCAACCCTATCCTCTTAGTCAGTAGGTTAAAATGTAAAGTGTCATGCATGCATTGTTTTCACATTCACGCACATACTGGCGCACTTAGAGACGTCCATTAAATTTAATGCTTGATTACAACACAGTAGCTTAATAGTCTGAAATATCAATAAATATTTTTCAGGAAATATCAAAAACGCTTGACAGTGAAACTGCCGAAGAAGCAGTTACATTTGCGACCAGCGTACCGATGTCCACATATTTGGCCTGTTTTGTGGTCTGCGACTTCGAATTTAAAGAAACTGAAATTGACTCGAAAGGCATAGGAGAAAATTTTAAACTCAGATCCTTTGCCCAAAGTGACCAAACGCACAAGATAGATTTTGCGCAAGACATTGGCAAGAGGGCAACTGAGTTTTATATTAATTACTATGAAGTGCCATTTCCTCTACCAAAACTGGGTGTGTATACTATTAGTACATTAAATATCCTTAACCTTTTGAATGCCACAGACGGCTATGGCCGTCATCTGAAAGCCGTGCCACTGACGCCACGACGGCTACAGCCGACACAAGTCCAAGATTAAAAGAGACTTTGTTTTGTATGAATTCAGTTGTAATTTGCATAGCAAACATGCAAGGCGTGTGAATGGCGCATTTGGTAATAGACGTAAGGCGTTCAAAAGGTTAATTAGTTTAATTATGGCCAAAAACGGACAATCAGACATACATGGTTAAATGTCATACAAATACATTAAAATATAGGTTGGACTGTGGGCTAATATTTTATTGGTGTGTAATTGTAATGGTTCAACGAACTAATATAGTTTATTTAACTACCATATTTTTACTGTAATTAAAGTTGTTGGAACGATATTTTTTATTAACTAATTTGTTTTTTTCATAATGATTAATGAAAAAATATATGTATTATTCCAGATATGATCGCGATCCCCGACTATGTTTCTGGTGCAACCGAACATTGGGGTTTGATTACCTACAGGGAGACATCGTTCCTGGTGGATGAGACCACTGCCTCTGCCCAAAATAAGATCAGCGTGGCCAACACGATTGCCCATGAGCTGGCACACATGTGGTTTGGAAATTTAGGTGAGTATATTTTGTTTCAGTGAATTAATAATATAGTTAAAGGTAGATGGTGGCCAAAAGTATAAATAAAATGAATTGAATTATAGTTGGGAAAAATAAAACAATAAAGTTGCGACCACACCGCTGCTTAACGGTTCGTATATTTCAGTGCGTCAAAAACGGCGCCATGTTGTTACAATGGCCCCGTCTTTTGTTTACGCAACGACACCGTAATATACGCACCGTTAAGCTCCGGTGTGGGCGCAGCTTAAATCGTTAAAGAGGCATTAAGAGGATGGAGCGAGCGGAGGATGCTCCGCGTGATAAGTTTCCCACGCTGTAGTTATTATGAAAAATTAGGTCCGTGTTTTTTGTTCGTTTTTATTTGATTCATATACCTACTTTCTTGGAAAGGAGAACGTACAGACTTAGGCCCGTATTTATAAACTCGTCTCAGCTGAGATGCCCGTCACAAGATGCGTCAAGACTGAGGTTTAATTTATAAACGTATCTCGATACGTGAATCGTAATCCTCGGATCAGATGAGATGGTCATTTTGTATGAGGAACTAATCCTGATCCTGATTATGGTCTGTTGGTGACTTGAGACCATCTCAACTATGAAAAAATGGCGGACGCACTGCAACATAGTCGAACATATGGGTGCTCTTTATCAGATAAATCGGTTTAAATACAATAAAGTGTTATTTTTACATTCTCAGAGGCAAATATTTATACCTAAAACGTTTTCAATAACAATAATACCTAAATATTATGTTTGAGTTTGCCGCTAAATAGGTACAATTGCCTTCAAAAGTTGTGTGTTTTGTCTTGTGTTTAAGTGAAATGATTGTGGGTGCTAGATATTTTATATTACGTATAGAGATTACGAGAGAGATACCGACCAAGCCGACGACAACATAATAGCCGGATGTCTTTGTATAACAATACTTAGGGCCACCCTGAGGCGCGAAAGATTTACCTCATTTAAAAGGCTCATTTCTCATAGGTAAGTACCTACAATTTACATTAATTACCTAGTTATTTTATATTCATTATGTATAAATAAAAAACAATCATGTCATAAAAACAGTCAAATGCATTTCTAGTTATGTAATCTACTAATATTTAGGGTACTAAACTAACCTACCCATCTAACGCTAATACCTTAATTCAACAATTTTGCATCATAGCCACAATGCTTCTAATATTTTACTTTACTGTTGTTTAGAAAACCAATAAAGTTAATTAAGTATTTTGTTAATTATTGAAATGAAAGTAAAGTAACGAAACATTTCGTGAAACGGGTTACTAAAGTAAAGAGGAGGGGAGTGTTTTTGTTAGTTTGTTACATTGACAATCATCGTGACAGACAAGATAAGGCTGAGGCGGCAAAGTTTTATTATTGTTTGATACTTAAATGAAAACTGAGTGAATTGTTTAAAAACTTACACACAATCAACTAGTAATAACAGTGAGATATGTACAATGTCGCGTCCTGACATAAATAAGGTGCAAAAAGTATACCTAGGTACCTACTTGTGAAAACTAATCGTGAACCTGTTTCAATCATTTTGAAGTGATTAGAAAGTGTTTATAACTTTATGTCGTTTTGTAGGTTGTCGTCAGTTCAATAATGTGAAACTTGGATAACATGTCAAGGTTCGCCGGAAAAAATCAAGACGCTAAAAACGGTGAAATTTGGATATTTTGAGAAGTCAGTGTTCACGAATCTCAACAGCCGGCCCGACGCATTGACGACTTCGCTTGTCAATTGCCAAACAGATTTATGTCCATCAGGTATAATAAAATTATTCACAATGTTACTCATTTCAAGATTCAGTTTTTAATGTATTCAATATAAATTATCCTTTCTTATAAAACAATCATTGTCTTTGAATAAAGTAACTTTAGATAAAAGTCATGCAAAAGGATACTTACCCCATTTTCATTTGGGCTACTTCAATGTAAAGATAATAGTTTTTATTACTTTTTTCATGCTACTGTGTATTCATACTATGTAGTTAGATACCCCAACTTACCATCTAATAGGCTATAGGTTAGATTATTTGCATTATGATGATCCAGCGCAGTATGTCTTGTCTTGTTCTACATAAAAGGGGTACCTCATATAAGTGAAGTTTAGTGTGTTGATTAGTTCCATGATATGAAAAAATTTAGACATGTAATTTTTGTTGCCTAGTTTTCTCAAACCGCTGCAATAAGTTTTGTACTTCAGAAGTGCAATATTTCATTTAAACATTGTGTGATTTGTATAACGTCAAGTGAACAAACATCATGGTCTATTTTTGCTGGAGAACATGATGATAATCATAAAAAAGGATAACACAGTTTATAACTTGGGAATATTAAAAAATCATTAGAAATAGGAGTTGTAAAAAATTGATATGTTTAGTTCAAGTTAAATGTGGTTAATCCTGTTATTTTTACCTGTTGCAGCTATAAAACAGGATGGCTATTGGTTAGATAATAAGTGGGATCGCTATTTAACAATTTGCTGTTGTATGTCTATAATTTAAATGTACTGTTCTGTTTCGGTGTTTTTGGTGTTCAATAAAGAGTATTTGTATGGTATAACCTGTGAATCAGATAATTACAAATAATATTAGGTATTGAGTTGATTTTGAAAACTGAAAATATGTAAAACTTAGAGACTTTTTTATGAAATAAACAATACATGCTAATAGTAGTTTTATTTATTGGTGACCTTTATGTTTGAAAGTTGATGCATAATAATATGTAGGTACTCCTACACTATTTAACTCTCTTCGCAAAATGAAAGTATTTGGAGCCTAAGATTCAGAGGCATAAGATAACGTAACAACAAGCTTTCTGAACTCTGTAACTTTTCTCCACACTCCATGGAATTCAGAAACCCAGCGCTGAATGTTTTAGTACAATGAAATAACGATATTTAGCTCTCACATATATATAAACTACTTTTATAAACACTCAAGTCAACAAGGATCTGTGGTAATGATATTGGTTGTTGGTATGTTTTGGCGTTTATATTATATTATATGAATGTTAATATTATTAATGAATAATGCGGCTAACTTTGATCAGTGTTCTCAGATTTTAAGTATCTGCATAGGTACCTTAACTAATAACATCAAACTTGATTCTGATTTAAAATATGTTAACTTAAATTTATAAACATAAATCTCTATCCTCGTAAGGCATTATAAATTTAGGTTTACATATATTTAAAATTAGATAACTATGATCTGGATAGTCCCAACTGTGATGTAATAACTTCCACTACCTAACTTTAAAGAAGAGACTGGCACAAACATTACATAATTAAATTAAATGTCACCTAAGTGCACTGGTAATTGGAAAGTGACAAGTGTCCTAATGGGATAAAGTATTTGTATGTAAATACAAAAATATTGCAGGGATTCCTTCCAGTGCTAACATAGACGAATATTATTATTGTGAACGGTGCTATTACCAACAAATGTTTGTGCAATTGGGTGGCATTTAGGTTTTATGTCACCCCATATATGTGTATAGGTGCAATGACAGACAGTTTAATTTGCTGAACAGTTAACACAAGTCGCCTGCAACTTGATTGTATGTATGTATGTATGTATGTATGTATGTAAACACTTTATTGTACAAAAGAAAAACCATAACAATACAATTAATATAGAAATATGTACAAAGGCGAACTTATCCCTTTAAGGGATCTCTTCCAGCTAACCCTTGAGAGATTGAGAAGAGTGAACGGTTGTGCAACAAGTAAACAAGTGTACAAGAAGAAGAATATAACACATTTAGTATCCAATAAAACTTATATAAATAGATTTAAAATAAAACTACATTCAAATACCTTCATAAATAGATATAGAAATAGGTATACATATTAATAGTTAAATATACATACATAAACTACATTTTACATACCTAGAGGATAATTGATGAGAACTTCTTTAATTTGCCTTTTAGGGAGTCTACCGTTTGTGATTGCCTAATGCCAGTCGGTAGCCGATTCCATAATATTACAGAATGTACCGAGAAGGATTGTCGCTTGGTAACCCCTCTCTACCTTCTCTAAAACAAACCAAATCAATGAGTGACAACTGAGAAAACCACTTGTGCTAACCACTGTTATAAAACATGATAAAATAAAACAGGTAAACTGCATCTGAATTTTAATTGAAAAAGTATTATTCAATAATAAAGGAATTAAGTATTTGTATTTAACAGCCTATAATGTCCTACTGCTGGACAAAGGCCTCCATCCCTTCACCTTATATGATAATATACCTACATAAACCGAAAACTAGTTTAAAAAATGCTTTTAAAATAACGACTTGCTTCTTGATTTTACCTTGAAAAAACGAATTTATGATGGTTCACGTATCTTACCTGTCATGTCTAAACGCAAAACATATACTTATTTTAAAAAACCATGCATACTTAAAACGTTTCGTCGTTTCGTTCAAAAATGTCATCAGACGTAGGTACTTACCCTCACAATCTCAGGTAAGATCATCTCATGTAAGAGATTCTCAAAATGAGTTTATTAATTAGCAACGATCCTAGCTCCAGGATTACTTATCGAGACCATCTCAATTGAGAAGGTCTCAGTTCACGGATTGAGATGAGTCTATAAATACGGGCCTAAGTTTTTAACCCTCGACGCAAGAAAGAGGAGTGTTATAAGTTTGACGTGTAAATGTGTGTGTCTTTTTTTTCATAACACTACAACACATTGAAAAATCGTAGATTTAAGGCGAGAGAAACTTTATCGCATTTTATACAGAATTTTCTAGCTTCACAATCTTTTTAAATCCTGCGTCGCGTTTCCGAGACGCGTAATGACGCGCGCTGCGTTTGTTTGTTGTTGTGTACGTCCTAATTCCATTCACACTTATTTATTTCAGTTACAATGAAATGGTGGGATGAAGTCTGGTTGAACGAAGGTTTCGCTTCATACATGCAAGTTAAATCTCTGAATGCAATAGAGCCCTCATGGACGATGGTACGTTAACACATGAAATCGATGTTTCGATATTCGGATAAATTGTACTGTTGTAAAAATTAAAGACATATCTTCAGAGATATAATAACTAGATCAGTAATTATTGCACCTTTTGTTTTTTACTGCAATTCGGCCTTGGAGATCCTATTTGAACTATGTTAAAGTGACGTTATCAACCAAAACTTAAGAGACTCCCTATGATTTGGTTTACAACGTCACGTCGACAAAGTCCATAGTGGCCTAGGAATCAAATTGGTTGACTATACATGGACATAACATGTACCTTAGCAAGTTTCGAGCTATTTTCATTTGAAAGTCAAGAACTATGTTATTTCATACTTTTTTTTCCTGTACAGGTTCTTTTTAAAGTGAAAAATAAAAGTTGTACTTATTAAGATTTGTATCTGTAAAGAACTCTGCAATTAAAAGTACATTGTGGACTTTGTATTTCGAGATTCAAATCTTATTTAAAAAAAATGTCTGGATAGGTATATTATTTCCGAGCTCACTTCATCTGTTCTTTTTGCCAATTAGCTACTAATATACTACCTTAGTCTTTTAACAACTGAATAATGTATTTAGAATGTTGTGATTCCAGTTAGACCAGTTTTTGGTGAAAACAATGCATTCTGTTTTGGTGATTGACGCGAAGTTGTCGAGTCACCCTATCGTGCAAAGCGTGGATACCCCTGACCAGATCACTGCTATATTTGATTCCATTTCATATAATAAGGTAAGTTTATATTTCAGTCGTGTTTTCGATAGCGCCTAAAGTTGACGAAAAAGACGGTTAAGACCACTGTGGGCTACCGTTCAAAATTGAATTAGGAATTATTCCATTCATTCATCAATGAAATCCTACTAATATTATAAGTGTGTGTGTGTGTGTGTGTGTGTTTGTTACTCCTTCTCGCTGCAACGGCTGGACGGATTTGGATGAAATTTGGAATATACACTGGATTAACACATAGGCTACTTTTTATCCCGGAAAATTTAAAAGTTACGATAGTCAAAATCTTTGCAGACGAAGTCGCGGGCAGAACCTTGTAAATAAGTAAAAAACAAATAATCTCGTTGCCCATGGCATGCCTGTTCTTCATGACAGATATGCATGACGATGACACTGATGACAGTGACTTCACGCCTATTATAGTCTTGTGTTTATCGATGTAAGGTCTGTTCATTCTTACTTGTCTTATATAGTAAACAACTTTCTAACCTCCAAATGAACTTTTTTTTGGCTAAAACAGCTCTTTTATCGTAAATTAAGTAAACTGCGTAAACGTTTTGGACATCACTTGGTCAATGTGACAAATCATTGACCAAGTGATGTGACGTGTGATTGCTTTATTTGGTTTAAAATAGCTGTTTTAGCCAAAAAAAGGTTTATTTTGAGGTTAGAAAGTTATTTACTATAGAGAGTATAAGACAAGTTAGACTGAACAGACCTTAGAATCACTACATAGTATAAAAGAAAGTCGCTTCCCTCTGTCAGTCTATCTGTCCCTATGTATGCTTAGATCTTTAAAAGTACGCAACGGATTTTGATACGGTTTTTCTTAATAGCTAGAGTGATTCAAGAGAAAGGTTTTTTTGTGGATAATAAACTCAGTTTTATGTACGGGTGTTACAGAAAACTAACATAAACCGAACCGAAGCGAGGGCGGGTCGCTAGTTGTAAATAAACGTAAACAAAACTTATGTAATTTTCTGACCTATTGCAAGAGTGATGGATGCTTTATCGGCCGCGGTAAAAGCGACCATAATTACAGGGGCAGATGTAGGTATATTAATATTCAACCTTTAGACTTTTAGCTGCTTATCGTATCACGGAGGTGCTAGCAATTAATCTATTGACCTTCGATTACTACTTTGTAGAGATAATTATGTACATATAAATAATTCTTATTACAGTTTTAGATATTTATTATGGAATACAGGTTTGTTCTGAAATAATGCTCTGGTCAAATTACCACAGTTGAAGTACTGCCTTCCTGAATAAAAAAAGCACTTGCGCAATTTGATAGTCAAAATAAATTTAACCCTTTATTTTAAGAAATAACGTCACTAATACATACTTTGGTGCTATGAGACATACGCCATTTTGCTCAAGGCGGGCAGAGTAGCGGGGAAAAGATGATCCCAAGTAATAGTTACGGATGATAAATTGGTATTATTCCTCGAAATTATGATATTATCATCTGTGGTCGCGAACTGGCTCGAACCGGCGGTGAGGCGAAAAAGGTCTGAAAAGGTTACTGAAGCTCTCCTTTTACTAACTGCTCTCAACGTACCGAAAATAAAAGGGAGTAAGTTTGTGTGTTTTTAGAGGTCCTGTGTCAGGATCAATGGGGCATACTCGGCCTGGTTTAATATCTCTAAAGGTGTTAGACAGGGCTGTGTTGCCTCACCGTGGCTGTTCAATTTATTCATGGACAGTTGTATGCGAGATCTGAAAGAGTATGATAAGGGTTTGCGTATGCAAGAGTTGCTAATCAAATGCCTCTTATATGCCGATGATCAAGTTATACTTGCCTCATCGGTACTTGAGTTGCAGGAGATGGTGACAGTGATGAATGAGGGATTTAAGCGAAAGGGGATGAGAGTAAATGTTGCCAAGACCAAGGTCATGGTGATAGAGAAGTACGAGGAGATGACTGAGTGCGTGATCAATATAAATGGTGAATTAGTAGAACAAGTGAGCGAATTTGTGTACCTGGGAAGTGTATTTACAAGAGATGGTAAGTGTGAAAAGGATATCGAGAGGAGGGTGAATGCGGGGAATCAAATCAATGGGGCCCTGTACTCCTTTGTGAGCAGACAGGGCATTTCACAAAAAGCCCGACTGGGTGTTCACAATGGAGTGCTGGCCCCTACCCTGATGTATGGTAGTGAATGTTGGGTGTGGCAGGACAAGCATAAAAGTCGTGTAAATGCCGTTGAAATGCGCTCTTTGCGTAGGTTACCTATCTGAACCACTAAAAATGTTAGTCCGAATTTCGTTTCGACAAAAACTATTCGACAAATTTCGTTTTATTTTATTTTCATTTGTCCGAAAATTCATTTCGAATTCTTACAATTCGGCATTTATTGTGTCGGTTTTTTGATCACTCGACAAATTATATGTTTCCATAAATTTCATTTGTCCGAAGTATCAGTTACCCCATGTAACCTTTCGGTTTATTAATAATTCGACTTTTTTTAATTAACTTTTATTTCATTTGTCCGATGTAACGATCCAACTTTTTTTTTTTTTTTTTTTTTTTTTTTTTTTTTTTTTTTTATGTAGGTGTTAAGTAGGTACCTAACTGCCTAATAAGGTACTGGAAATGTTTATCTCACGATGACAAAAATATGTCTTATACCTTTTGTTGATTCACCATACTCTAATTGTAATAAACAAGCAACAATAAATAAATGTAAATATTTTGCATAAAGCAAGCATGTTTTTTTTAGGGACGACAAAAAAATAACCTCGAAGGCTAAGGCGGGAGCTTCGCTACGCTTCGCTCCCGCCTTAGCCTTCTAACCTAACCTATCCGAGTCGCTTCTGCCCAGACCCATCTTGCTCGCTCGCTTCGCTCGCTCGCTTTACATTTTTCATTAAAATTAGGTAGAAAAACGGTATGAATAAAAATAATTGATACTATAAAAAATGCTTACCTATCTGAAACACTAAAAAACGTTTGCCAGCTGTTTCATTTGCCATTTTTAGTGTTTGCGATAATATATAACAGCGGAAAGTCTGTCGAAAAATAACTTAGGATAGCGTTAAAAAGTAAACTGAAAATTTGTCTAAACGTATGCAGTGCCAAAAGTATCATTGGTTAAATAAAAAATGGGCTAATAAACAAAATACGTAACAATTCATAGGGCAAGTAAATGAGACGGGAAAAGTTTTTCGGACAAACGATACTTTTACTAAACGTAAAATGGTGAAGAAAAAAAATTACGAAACCTGTCATCGGACAAATCATAACAATTCGAATAGTTTTTGTCGAAACGAAATTCGGACTAACAGTTTTAGACTTTGAGATAGGTTACCCTTTGCGTAGTATGTGTGGTGTGAAACTGATTGATAGAGTAAGGAATGAAAAAGTCAGAGAGAAATGTGGAATAAAAGAAGATGTATTGACTAAGATTGAAAAGGGCATGCTTCGATGGTTCGGTCATTTGGAAAGGATGGATGAAAGAAGATTGACGAAAGAGATATACACATCGATAGTGAGTGGACGGGTCGGAAGGGGCCGCCCTAGGCGTACTTTTTCGAGTCAAATCGGTGAAATACTGGAAAAGGGCCGAATCTTAAGTACCCGAAACCGACGTGCGTGCATGACTCGGATGTATGAATGTGGAAGAAGCGAAAGAAATTTGTCAAGATCGTAGCAAGTGTAAAGAAGTGGTCTCTGCCTACCCCTCTGGGAAACAGGCGTGATTTAATGTATGTATGTATGTATGTAATAAAACTGGTCTGTTCACAGGGTGCTTCAATTTTGCGAATGTTGGAGGGATTCATTGGCGAGGAGAACTTCCGTAAGGGCGTGTCAGACTACCTTAAGAAACACAAGTATGGCAACACCGTCACCCGGGACCTGCTCGCGTCGCTGGAGCCCCATTTTAAGAAAGACAACCCGGACTTGAATCTCACGTAAGTTTTATTAAAACAACGACATTTTTAAACAGCGAGAGCCATATTTTTTAATCACAGAATAACATTACATACATAAATATTATTAATACATACTTTCATCTCCAGAGTGGGGTAGGCAGAGCTACAGTATTACCAACAACTCTAAAACTTTGTTGATAATTCTGTAATCACATTTTTCACAATTAGGCTACGATGTTTACCAGGTTAGTGACAGGTTGCAAGCCCATCGCCTAACAGTACTACAAGCCTTTATTCCCTTAGTCGCCTCTTACGACGTCCACGGGAAGACATGGAGTGGCACTATTATTAATGTGCTTACGTAAATAATGAAAGCAGTTCCGGCTTTGGCACTACCAGCGCCCTGGGCGAGATTTCTACGGCGCCCCCAAGTTACTGTTCAAACCCATGCGAAAAAGGCAAGGGGTACAATGAAAAAACCAGCCGCAGGCGCCCCTTTATATCTGACGCAATGGGGGGTCGCCCAAGCGCGCCCTACCCTAAAACTGCTACTGAATGAAAATGAATCAATTGTTGCTTTTTTACCCTCTAAGTGGTGGTAGAACCTAGTGCACAGTCCGTCTGGACTTGTATCATGTAACAAAACAGTCACCATAGAAACAGTATTGCTGGGGGGTTATTATGACCAAGATGTCTTTAAATAGTGTCAGGTATATTTACTCGTAGAATTTTTCTAGGTACCTTGATAGCCTTTAAGCAAACTGTGTATTCAAGCAATCAATGTTATGTTTACTATTTGTATTTTATCTTTACTAGTTCTTGTGTGTACAAGACGCTTTTAATTAAGAACACACTGTGATGTTTCTCGCCGGACAGCTGCTTCACACAATATTACTTTTATGTTGTCCGGCAGCATGAGCATGTCACGCTCGCTCAAAGGTCTTTGCTTACGGCGGCGTCGTTGATCGGGTCGCCACTTTCCCGAACATATGGTTGAGAGAGGCGATGGCTGAGATTGACCTTACATTTGTAATGATTTTATTTTTGGTAGTTTTAAGAAATTATTATTTATTACTTTATTACCTAATGTAACTTACTTTACTTAATGTAACTTAGTTTTAAGTACTATTATGTTTTTATAATTGAAAAAATTACCTTCTGCTGGAGTTTCTTGCGGCGCTTCTTCTCCGCAATGATGGTCTCGTTCGAAGCGCTGGTAGATTCACCCTATATTACCGACGTGTAAAAGAGCCCTCATGTGGCCTATTTACTGAATAAATATTTTGAATTTTGAATTTTGAATAGCTATGCAGTTCATTTTACGGTGAGCGTAAAGGACGCAGCTATAAACTCACACGCTAATGACAGCTAAGCACCAGAGCTAATGTCAACCTTAAGTCATAGACACTCAGGTCTATTTTGCGCTATTTTGCGCGCTTAGGTCAATCTTCCGTGACGGATATTTCCGTCGTTGGCGTTCAACCAGTGGTACGGATATAGCCGTCAATGGCGTGGAAAAGGTTAATATGTCTGAGTCTCACGGAAGTTTTATGTTTAAAACAGTACTGCTGACGTTTCAGATACATACTGGACACGTGGACTAAACAAATGGGCTATCCGCTGCTGACGGTCACGAAGACTGGGACGTCGTACCACATCACTCAGTCAAGGTTCCTCCTAGATCCCAAGGCTGAGTCACCGAGAGACTCTGATTTCAAGTAAGACTATTAAATACGATAAGTATTACATATAATAATTGTTTCAAAGATAAAATGCCCTATAATGGCTATTCCTTCTTTGAGAGCTAATATATCTTAATAGGCGTTCAACCAGCTCTGAAAGGGGTCACTTGTAGAATGACGAGATCGTAAAATTACCGACTCGCAAAATGGCCGCAAAGGTTTTCTTCATTTTATCACAGTCGACGGGGGGGGGGGGGCTCCTATTTCTAGGTAATTTGCCGTTTGGTCATTTATTTATTTATTTTATTTATTCCAAAAAAGTGTGGCAAGTACAATTTTAATTAAACATCTCGCCAAACTTACGTTTATTGGCGATTATGCACTCACTTTTACATTCCGCATGCACCTAACACTAAGAATTGACAACATTAGAGTATTACAATTTATTTGAAAGTATCTAATAATTTGAACTAACCTAACGAACCTAACCTACCTAGTAATGCAAAGAAAGTAGTCCTTTTGCGACTCGGGACATTTTGAGATGTAGGCTACAAGGGATGTGGTCATTTTGCGAATCGGTAATTTTGCGACCTAGTCATTCTACTAGCGACCGTCTAAATGTAGGGATCGCTATTATATCGTTTTTTTTAATCTATGGTATAGTTATTCACTATGTAATGTCTTGTCCTCAGAAGTATTCTTCAAACACTGACACTCTGTATTTTAAGATTTGGTTTCTAATGTTTTAGCTACCGATGGTTCGTACCAATCACGTACAAAACAAACAAAGGGGTGCATGACAAAGTAGTCTGGTTCAATGATCAAACAGATAGTGGTAAGTGATTACTCGTTATTAATATATATGTCTAGAATTCGTTGAATTATAGAGTAACAAGCAAATGGTAGACATAAACGCAAATTATTTTCTAGATAGGCGACAATCTTCTTTCATCCATTCTTTCCAAATGACCGAACCATCCAACTCCAATTATGAAACTACCTAACTAATTTCTAGATTTCCCGTGTCTCATTTGTGGCCTTAATAACTATCACGCTGAAAGTTTTATAATTGGAAATGATTTCGTTACAGTTCATATAAAGGAGGATGATATTGAGTGGATTAAGATGAACAACAACCAAGTTGGTTATTACAGGGTTAACTATTCCTTGGAGATGTGGCAGGTCATGATCCAGCAACTGAAGGCGAAGTCAGACAAGGTTGGTGGTTTACTCATGTCGCTAACATGAGGTTTTTACCCTTACCGTTACCATGAGTTACAACTGCTAGCGAGTCGAATGCTTTGTCCCTGCGAAGGAAAGAGCATTCGACTCGCTAGCGAGTACGGTAATTGTAACTCATGGTAAGGGTACCGATAGCCCAAGGACGTGTGATGTTTTGAATCGAATGGACAGGTTTTTACAGAGGAGAGGTTTTTTGTTTTGTATTACATATTACTGTGGAAAAATGCTAACAATGCATTAACGTGTTTTCAGCTTAGTTTAAAATTCCGCATTTGGCCGGTTTTTTTTAGAAAATTGGTTTGTTCTTGACTAACGCTTGCCCCTGGAGGCCGAAGATTTATTTATTATTTATTTATTTCGTAATACCTGGTGTTTGCCTTCGGATCCCCTTGACTGCCATACATATCGTTGGTCATAATGTATTGTTAGTCATACTTTTTTTTGTCATAACTTCTTTCAGGCTGAAGTTACAGTTTTTGATAAAAGTTTATCGTGTAGATTATTTAGGTTAGGTTAGGTTAGTTTTATAAAAATCCTGAAAAAATTACCGTGTCCTGAGAAAAATGCATTATGACTTGCGAAAATTATGACTTAAAATAATTATGGCATTCAATAGAGACCCGTTTGCTTTATGATTGAAAAAATGGCCTTCTTCTGGAGTTTCTTACGGCGCTACTTCTCTGCAATGATCGTCTTATCTCGTCCGATGCGCTAGTAGATTCACTCCACACTACCGATATGTATAAGAGCCCTCATATGGCCAATTTACTGAATAAATATTTTGAATTTTGAATATTTCGAATTCCTAGCTGACGATATCGGACCGGTCGCACCTCCTGGACGACGTGTTCGCACTGGCCGAGGCCGGCGTGGTGCCCTACGACCTGGCGCTCAACCTGACGGCCTACCTGACCGTCGAGGAGGACTATGTGCCCTGGCAGACCGCCGCCTCCATACTCTACGGGCTATCCGACAAATTGATGAACACGTTGGCATACGAAAAACTGCAGGTACAACACACGGAGCAAAAAACACTTTGAGTAACTGATCGCGAAAAGTATCATCAAATGCTATATTTACTGATTGAACAGTACTATTTATTTAAATTACAATGTTTTTTTTATTATTTATCACTTTCACAACTTATTTGGTCCTTCCAGTAGTATAATTACAACTGTTTTTATTCATACCACTCCATTGCCTAAAGTTCCAGTAAAGTGAGCAAGCACATCATGAACACGTGTAGTCAATGCGAAACCGACTGTTTTTGGTTAGGTTTGATATTATATTTGTTCAGAAATAAAACTACTATAAATTCATAGCCAACGTTAAGTATTTTAATTCCATCTATAACAACTAAAGTCTTTATAATTGCTATGACGAGTAATATTATTTCCCATAATAAGATTGAATTTAAAAAACATTAACTACGCAATTAAAAGTTGTTAATATTTTTTTTATGACTTTCGACAAGCCACAAGCTGCGCAAGAGTCGTTTGCGCTCGCTACTAGTGACCGCGTTGTGTCGTTCGATTCGCGGGCAAACACTACCACATGAACAATGTATTCTAGCCAGTAGTGGCTGCTCCTGGTGGCTGCTTCTCGTGGCATGTATAGTCTGTACCTTTGGCAGGGCATTTAAAAAAGTGTAAACAAAACAACCACGTGATATAGTTCGTCAGCCAATAGAAGCAGAACACTGATACGTCAAAGTTCGATAAAACAGTTTTGATTGGCTGTTTAACAATGTCACGTGGTTTGGAATGTTTACATCTTTTTAAATACCTAAATGTATAGACTATAGTGGTTTGACTGAACCACTAGTGGTTGCGTTTGGTGGTGGTGCGACGGCTAGTGGCCTAATGTGCGGCAGCTCTAATTATGAGACACAATATGGACCCCAATATGTTTCATTTCAGGCTTACATTCAGCGCCTCGTGTTTCGCATTTACACAAATCAAAGCTGGGACCGTAGCCATTTAGGAGTCATTGACCGGTACGTTACAATTATTCTGCCCTGTTAAGCCAAATGGCAGAATCTCAGAAAAATCTCGCGTAGAACCTTCGACTTCATAGCTACCAAGCGAGGGTTGAATCTACTTTGACTAATGAATTTTAGATAAGTACCGTTTATTGGCTGAGGAGGGCAGAATTTTCACTTAGTATCTGGAAGACCGAGCGTTGATCAGGTTGAAAACGAATTTTACTGAAGGTGACAACTTGACTGATCGATTTTTGCCCCAGTGCAATTTTGTTCAAACTCGTTAGACCTGTTTTCGAGAACGAAAATTATCACGAATAATGCAGTTTTTTTAACCAGGGCGCGGTACACTGGAGATACCGGCAAACTATCTTAGCAAACATTTAGTAGATCTTTTTTTGTTTTTGATAAGTTTGGCATGGTCATTATGGTCAAGAGTGAGTTGTCCTTAAAATGAACAAAAATTGTTAAAGAAATAATCCAACTCGACTCAGTTTCATGTAAGAATCATTTTGATTGTATAGAAAGAAAAAATGAGTCAGCAGGACTCGGTAAAATTTGAAAAAATTACCAATTTTTTTTATGACCGAACATAATTAGTAAATATAACCAACTTCTGTGATTATATTTTTTTTTTCTATATTGCTCGTTTAGTAGAGGGCACAGGTCATCTCATCTATCTCATCTCAAGACTACAATCTTAACACTGCAAATCCGTTGCCAACCCTGAGGGCTAAGATGGAATGCCTCTATACTAATATTTTCACTGGTTGTCTTATCCCCACACCATTTATTGATGGTAAAATAAGATAGTGGTAGACGGACCTACAACTAAAATATCTGTCACGTCATGTTTGACTGGGATATAAAACGATGTGACAAAGTAGACTATGTCCCAAATTTTTTAATGACAATAGACAGGTTTAAGTAATAAGACGACTGTATAAGATAACGAAAAAACCGAGGCAATAGATATTGAACTAAAGCTCGTTTGGTAAGAATTATTTTCTTTCAATGGGCCAAAACCAATCGTGGATTTGGTTTTTGAATTGTGTTTGAGTGATTAAAGCCCGTATTAATAAACTAATATCAACTCTAATGCTCGTCTCGAGATGCGTCAAAAATTACAGTGTTCTATGGTGTGACGTTTACAAACAGGAGCATCTTGGCTGAGATGCCCGTCACAAGACACGTCAAAGTCTTGTCAAGGGCATCTCAGCCAAGATGTTCCTGTTTTAAAACGAGTGATTTGGCGTTTCTTCTAAGTTTTTGAGTAATATTAGATACTTTAAATTGAGGGGTGAAAAGAAAATGTAATTTGTGACGCAACATTGAACACATGGTAAACTTCTTGCAGCCTTCTTCGCACGCGGATCCTGTCGCTAGCCACTCACGCAGAGCTCCCGGCGGCCGTAGACAAAGTCCGAAGTATTTTCCTCAGCTGGCTCTACAGCCATGACTCCGGGAAAATCCTATCCGTCGAGACGGATCTGCGCGACCTAGTCTACTACTACGGTAATGTACCAACAGAACCTGAACCTTTCAAACCTCGCTAGGGTAATAATAATCATCATCATCATCTCGAGCATCTATTTTTCCAGTATGTTCAATATGCCTCCCCAAATTTCCTTCATTCATTTCTAGATGACGTCTCTCTTCTCCAATTCTTACCGGCTTTTGCTACAATATTAGCTCAATCTATAGAAATAATATAATATATAATATACTAGCGACCCGCCCTCGCTTCGCTTCGGTTTATATGAGTATTCCCGTTCCCGTGGGAATTTCGGGAATTCCTTTCTTAGTGCACCTCTACGGTACCTAAGCTACGTCCCTTCCAAATTTCAAGTGCCTACGTTTAGCCGTTTAGGCTGTGCGTTGATATGTCAGTCAGTCAGTCAGTCAGTTTCTCCTTTTATATATTTAGATACATACATACATTACATACATTAAATCACGCCTGTTTCCCAGAGGGATAGGCAGAGACCACTTCTTTCCATTTGCTACAATCTTGAGAAATTTCTTTCGCTTCTTCCACATTCATGCATCGAGTCATGCACGCACGTCGGTTTCGGGTACTTAAGATTCGGCCCTTTTCCAGTATTTCTCCGATTTGACTCGAAAAAGTACGCCTTGGGCGGCCCCTTCCGACCCGTCCACTCACTTTCGATCTGCATATCTCTTTCGTCAATCTTCTTTCATATAAAATATCTGATAATGTTTAGATCAAAAAGGCAGGATACCGTCTACAAGTCTACTAGTCGAAAGTACCGCATGGACTCATATTATTAGTCTAGTGGGTTTCAAGAAACTGGCCCCAGCTATAGTTCGGTCGCTACCAACTGAGCTCTGGGACAATAAAATCTTTCTATCGGGCTTTTAGCTCGCACATTGGGTGTATTATTGTAAATGTAAAAACCAGTGTGTATGTTTATAAGTGACAAGTTGCAAGCCCATCGCCTAACTCCACTTCAAGCCTTTATTCCCCTTGTCGCCTCTTACGACATCCACGGGAAGACAAGGAGTGGCACTATTCTAACCCGGCAAACATCTCGGATAAATTCCAAACAAAGCGCTTTTATATTGCCCTTTATAAAGTAACTCTCATTTTAAATTCAGGAATGAAGTCCGCTTCTCAGTCAGAGTGGGACAAACTCTGGATGATATACAAGAATGAAGAAGACGCACAGGAGCAGGCGAAACTCAGGCGAGCCTTGGCAGCACCACGTGATACAAACATACTGAGAAAGTAAGGTCTAAAATCTCTACTTTGTAAACAATAGGATTGAGTCTATTTCTTGATTTTTTTAGTTGTATGGCTAAAATGTGTGTATATTGTTATTGAATATAGCACTATACAAACAGATTTTGTTTTTGCAAATATTTTTATTTATACAGCCTTGGCCAAACATATTGAGCATCCCACGTTTTCCTTTGTAACTTATAAATAAAGTATTCTTTTTCAATTTAAAAATACACAAAGATGTAAAATATCAAGCATTTGCAAATTATTAAGAAATATCGGTTCAAATTAGCAATAAAATGATTTGTTGTAAAAAAAACACGAAAATTTTCCTTAACATCAATAATTATAAGTAATCATTCCGATAGAAGATATAAATGCACCTTTTAAAGTAGTACTTTTTTTTTTAAACGCATGGGTGCTCAACACCTTTAGCCAAGGTTGTAGCAATCCATTCACGAGTTGTGTTAACATTGTTCAGCTGGGAACTATTGTAGCGATGCAATGTACTATCATCGACCAATGAAACAGCCTTAAAAGTTACGCGGGGTTTCCAGGTATCTGATCCTAGCGTGGGACGAGAACAACATCCGCAGCCAGGACTACCTGACCGTGCTGCAGGCCATCAGCGACAACCCGTCGGGCACGGCGCTGGTGTGGGACAACGTGCGCAGCCGCTGGCCGCAGCTGGTGCAGCGGTTCACGCTCAACAGCCGGTACCTGGGCGCCACCATCCCCGCCATCACCTCGTCCTTCAACACCGAGGTCAAGCTTAAGGAAGTAAGTGCATATGGCTGTCTAATTATTATTGTTATTTTTAATTGTATTTCATTGTTTGTTTTTAAATGTACCGTTACACTTTCCATTACTTGCCAAAGGTCCAGCTTAAGACTGCGCCGAGCATACGCTGGATGTACAGTGGCGCCCTCATGACTATTATTGTGTTTTCTAATAAACTAGAGTATTTTCTTGAAATTGGTCGGTACGTTTTTGTACTACAAATTAAAACACAACTTATAGGGTATATCACATAGTTTAATAACAATTCACCTTCGAGTTATCAACTTAACGGAAAAAAGTGACCACCTTTTCCCGTTAAGCTGACTACTAAATTGTTATTAAAGTTTGTTACGTATCCCATAAATTGTGTTTTTTCTTGCGCTACAAAAACGTACCTATCGTCTGATTACAAGGAAATTCTTTAGTTAATTAGAAAACACAATAAAAGTAATGAGGGCGCCACTGGACGCTCGACGTTTGGCTGGGTGCAGTCTTAATTTGGTACCCACCTTTGGTCCAAAGTCAATCTGACATTCAACAACAATAAGGTTGAGTTTCCTTAAAGTTACAAATGACTTGACATCTCTAATGACATTGACGACTTCAAGCATATTTTTCTTGAAATGGGTCTTAAATTAACGCTCGTGACCGTACAGTCACCCGGCTATAATACATTATCCAACACTAGCGACCCGCCCTCGCTTCGCTTCGGTTTATTTGAGTTTTCTATAACACACGTACATAAAACAAAATTTATTATACATAAAAACCTTCCTCTTGAATCACTCTATCTACTAAAAAAAACCGCATCAAAATCCGTTGCGTAGTTTTAAAGATCTAAGCATACATAGGGACAGACAGCGGGAAGCGACTTTGTTTTACACTATGTAGTGATTGATCGCAAAAATATCTGACAGTACCTAGTCCCAGATAAAGGTGTTGACGGTATGGTTCCTCGCTATAGCATCGCGTGGTTTGTTGTTAGATGCAGTCATTCTTCGAGCAGTATCCGGAAGCAGGCGCGGGCGCAGCGGCCCGGCGACGCGCGCTGGAGTCTACGAGCGCGCGGGTGGCGTGGAGCGCGGCTCGCGCGCCCGCCGTGGCCGCCTGGCTCGCCGCCGCGCCGAGGCAGCTGCTCGGCTGAGACCCCCTTGTGATCTCCAGCATGACGAAAATAGTGATTACGAAATAGCGACAAGATGTGAATAGAACGGGGGGTAGCTTCTATTTAATTTGGGAAAAGGAGCAATTTTTTTCTGGAATTATATGTGAAAACTGGGAGCCCGTTGTTTCCCATATTTTTTACTGTGTTGATATAATTATGGATAGTCATATTTTTTTTCGCTGCAAACGTACACTTTTCAGAATTTTGTTCATATATTACGTGTAAACAAGGCAAGGTTAGGTTATATAAGTAACAGTTGCTTGAAAAAATACTTTATAATATGCGATAAATATGACCTAAAACAAATTATGACTAATATAATCGTTATTAACTGAATCTGAGTGAGTGCGGTCATATATCCTTATCTATTGGATCGATTTAGTAAATGGAAAGTCGCATGATTCATCGAAAATGTGTGAGTTAAAAGTATAATTAGCTGGTTAAAAAAGGCTTCAAGAATGATTTTTATATCAATAGAATGTTTTTGGTACACTGTTGTATTTATTTATTTTACCAATTGGGATTCCCTACAAACATTTAAAGCGCTTAGAGTCCTTTAAGGGAACTTAATTTTACGACTACTTACGCTTCGTCTGGCTTTTGACTGAGTTTCTCTTAGATAAAGCTAAATTGGGATACACGTGGTATTTAGTAATGTATGAATCATCAATACAAAACGAGAAATAGGCTTCTTGAATCTGTCTCCAGTTCGATTTAAAAAGTATGTTACAATTAGTTAATTATACTAATTAGGTACCCGTGCATGTGGCATATACAGGGTGTCCCAAAAGTACCACGCCACAGTGACACCGGCGGTAGGTCAGCTCAAGAGGAACCTAACCAGCCTAACATGACCTCAGTAAAAGTTGCACGGTTTTCGAGTTATTAGCGAAATGAAGATTTTTAAGAATTTTCCCCTTTGCTTTTACATTTTTAGTACCAGTATCGACTTGGACAGCTTTTAATAACAGTTTTTTATGTGTATGAAATCACGAATAGCTAATTTAGAAGTCTGAAGTGTTATTTTGTCAATAACTACTACAAGAATCTAAAAAAAGTTCGATTTATCTCGATTTAAATTGTCACAAAAACATTAATTTCAACTTTGATCATCTGCCACAAAAAAAAACAATTAGAAACGAAACAAACAAGTAACGCCAATAAATTAGATACATTATTCAGATTCAGAAATGGTATAACACATGTATCTTACTACGAAAACGATAAGCATTTTTGTCATTTTAGTGATGCCTCATGGAACTAACCTAAAACTTGAGCTTCGAAAGCAGTCACTAAGTGCTACAAAAATGTTGTGGACAGCGGTTTTGCAAAATATCATGAGGGCTAATTTGTCACTCTTTTGAACGTTAACTTATTTTAATTTCAATGGGCCGGATAAAATGGCAATGAAAATAAAAACAGATTTTTTTTTCATTCATTTATTGTAAACTTAATTAGGTTACATTACAATAAGTGTTCAAATTGTCTCCCATGGACTCGAATGCAAAAAACATCGTTTTATAAAATTTCGGCTCAATTTCCGTAAACTGACTTCCGATATGGTACGGGCATCATCAAATACTCGTTGCCGCAATTCTTCCTCAGAACGTATTGGTTTTGCGTAAACTTTGTCCTTCAAGCAGCCCCAATAAAAAAAATCCAGTGGGTTCAGATCTGGGGAACGCGGTGGCCATAAAATTGGTCCCAATCGACCAATCCATCTCTCAGGGAATGTTTCACTAAGATGCTCACGGACTACTCGAGCGTAGTGTGCCGGGCAACCATCTTGTTGGTACCACATCCTTTGTCGCAGTATCAATGGCACGTCTTCTAATAAGCCGGGCAGGTCGTCTTGCAAAAATTGTAAATAATTTCTACCATTCAGAATAGGAGGCAACTCGACCGGTCCCACAATTTGTCCATTTAAAATTCCACTCCATAAATTGATTTTGAACTGGTATTGGGACCGATCTTCTCGTTGTTCATGTGGGTTTTCTATCTGCCAGCTATGCACGTTATGTAAATTGAGATATCCATCCTTTTTGCATGCCGATTCATCAGTCCACAATACTTCATTAAAGAAATTCGGGTTTTGCCTCCACATCTGTATCATTTTTCGGGAAAATTTAACACGATGTGCGTAGTCTGCTGGAAGAAGGCGTGCAGCATCAGGAAGGTTACAAAAATGCCTATCTTTTCGCAGTAAGATAACATGTGTTATACCATTTCTGAATCTGCATAATGTATCTAATTTATTGGCGTTACTTGTTTGTTTCGTTTCTAATTGTTTTTTTTTATGGCAGATGATCAAAGTTGAAATTAATGTTTTTGTGACAATTTAAATCGAGATAAATCGAACTTTTTTTAGATTCTTGTAGTAGTTATTGACAAAATAACACTTTAGACTTCTAAATTAGCTATTCGTGATTTGATACACATAAAAAACTGTTATTAAAAGCTGTCCAAGTCGATACTGGTACTAAAAATGTAAAAGCAAAGGGGAAAATTCTTAAAAATCTTCATTTCGCTAATAACTCGAAAACCGTGCAACTTTTACTGAGGTCATGTTAGGCTGGTTAGGTTCCTCTTGAGCTGACCTACCTCCGGTGTCACTGTGGCGTGGTACTTTTGGGACACCCTGTATGCCACAGTGTTTTTTCTACTAGCAGGGTAGGTTGGTTAGGTTAGGTTAGAAGTAGGTACGATTGCCAACAGAATCGAAACTGCCAGAAAAGAAGGTAAGGTTGAGTTAGAACTATAACCGCAACACAAACGAGCTGTAGCCTGAAAAGAAGGTAAGGTTACAAAACAAAACATCAAGTAAAATACATATATTTGAAGTCAATATTCGATTATAGTTTAAACTTTTTCAACTGAGCTTATCCACATAAGAATACAAAGCTCGCAGTTAAAGCAGATAATAACCGACTTCGAAGGTTAACATACATTATCGACTCTTTTTCTTTAGACAATAGACTACAAAATACAGTAATAGAATAATGGTAAACATTTTTTTTTGCATTTTACAACCGCCCGACTAAGATTGTATAGATACAATGACCATTGTGTTTACAGGTAATTGGAAGAGCTCAGTTCAAAAAATTTAAACTATACATTCATATTATTATCATCGACAGTGCCACACTATGATTCTCAATTAGTAAAGAATGCGAAGTAATTGTATTCTGAAGGAAACTTTGCGAAAGGTAATTTTTTCAAAATGTATTATGTATGCACCAAGTAACATTTTGCAAGACAAAATATAACAAAGCCGCTGTTTTAGGTGTATCCCAATTCCACCTTTGCGAACTTGAATGGGAAATAGAAATAAAACTTGCGTATCTGGCTACATTTTATTAGATGCTTTATCATATCACTCGCACTACAAGTGAAATAAAATTTCTAAAATCTATCGTGAACGCGTGTTGCTAGTTTGGTCTACATTACTTTGATGTTTGCCCCAACACTGCATAGCAGCTGTACGCAGTTCGCACGATCTGGAATTAAATTAGTATTTTCGTCAAGCGGTCACCGAGACCAATTTAACGAGTCCAATCTCGGTGGGTTTACGTTATAGGTAACAGAGACCCAGAGATCCTGTGGTCATACATCTCCATCCATCTTCATCCTCCATCATTTAAAAAAAAAAAAAAAATAATAATCAGTAGCCGTATTGCCTACCGCACTCTCAATCGCAATCGACTTCAAAGTGACATTTTGTATTCAGACAAGCCTTCGATTTTCAAAATGAAAACGATTGCGGTTGCGAGTGCGTTAAATTCGGATTCAAATTCAAAACATTTATTTAACAAAAAACACTACAACACAACAGACGACGTGGTAAAAAAGTAGAAACAAGATTAGAGCAGAGATAGAGTCGTTGCACAATCAATCAATCAATCAATCAATAATTTATTTACACTGTAGTGCGAAGTCAAATAGGACTCAACTCAGCATATGCTGCAGCAGGAGCCACAGCACTGGTTTTCAGCTGAACCCTGGTGTTCACCTATTCGTAGCTGAACGGGAACGCGTGCAGAGATCGAAATGTGTGGTAAATATAGTGAAAATACTGTTTATACTGAAATTTCAGTCAAAATTTGACTTGCATAAGGTTAACAAACATGCAACTTTAAATACTTGTAGTTGACTAATGAGACGGATGTCGTAGATGAGGTAGACCCAAAATATGACCTGGAGAAATCGGCCAGCGATTGGTTGAAACACACTCCATAGGGACAAGTGGAGAGGTAGAGGAGAGGCCTTTGCCCAGCTGTGGGACATGCTCCCACACTTGCTGTTATAAATGTTATATAACGTTATAAAACATCATAACATCCACTAAAACTTCATAATATTTTGTTACAACTTGTTAGATGTTTTAAACGCGACACACGACGGCTACAGCCGACACAAGTCCAAGATTAAAAGATACTTTAATTCGGGTGCGTAACGATCGATATAAAAATATTTTCTATAATATCAGTCGATATAACGCTCATTTGATATACTTATTGAATCATATAACAACATTGAATATATTTAAATATGATATAATTAACATTTTATGTAACGATCATTTGTTCTAAAAATATTTTATATAACATACATTAAGTATAATGCATAATTACTATAATCAACTTATGATATAAAGTTAATTTCATATAAAGTACAGTTGGTATAAAAAAATACTGTCTATACTAACTCGTGTCCAACCACAAGGGTCGGTTTCTTAGTTACCTATTGTGACCCTGCAGAGCGGTAACTCCTAGGTCTTAACTAATATATAGGTTAGGTTAGGTTAGAATTGTGTCAAGGCGCGAAGCGCCGTAACTACGCGGAATAGGAGCTCCGCAAAGCGGAGCTCCGTCGACTTTGCCTCACGGTCAGCGTTGTACCAAAAAATCATTCGACAAAAATAATATACCACATGATAGTTATACAATATGATTTTTATACAAAATGATGATTATACCAAATGATGTTTATAATAAATAAATGATATAGCAAATGATAATTAAAGTAAATAAAAATAGATATTTTGATAATATACCAATCGTATATTATATAAAATGAGTGATTATATCCTTTAAAATTATATCAAAAGTTATTATATCAAATGAAATTATATTAATTATTTTTATACCGATCATTACACACCCCTTTAATTCGTATGAATTAAGTTGTAATTTGTATAGCATGACAATCATGTACGGCGTGTGAATGGCGCATCTCAATGGGTTTGTATTGTGGAACTCGGAGTTAATGGTCCAGAAGACTAAAAGGTACTTAACCTTTTGAACGCAACAGACGGGTCTGCCCGTCAACTAAAAGTGCCACTGACGCCACGACGGCTACAGCCGTCACAGGTTCAAGATTAAAAGAGACTTTGTTCCAAATAAATATGGTGTAATTTGCATAGATTTTAGCGTGTGACTGACGCATTTTGTATTCGAAGTAAGGCGTCCAAAAGGTTAAATCGAAAAAGACTAGGCTGAGTTACCTGCACAAAGGAGGGCAAGTCGAGGGTGTTAAAGGGCCCAGCGCGCAGCCGCCCAGCTCTCATCATGCTCGCTCCCAGCATCGCGAGCTCTCGCCGCACGCGGGGCTTCAGGCCCCACCACGCGGCCCCGAAGGGACCCTCACCCATCCCAAATGCGGTCTAAGCACAGTGAAGTCTAAGTTTTAAACTAATATACGGTGTTCGCGTCGCTCTGTACGTTAGGTGCACTTGAGGTAAACTTATTGGCTCGTACATGGCAACCGCTCACACTAAAACGTTTTGAAAGTCGTGCCACTGACGCCTCGACGGCTACTGCCGACACAAGTTGAAGATGAAAAGAGACTTTATTTTGTAATTAAGTTGTAATTCGCAGAGTAGGTATAGCAAACGTGTTTGGTGTGTGAGTATAACACATTTTGTATTCGACGGCAGGTTAACTCGGTAGGTATGATCGCGAGTCATCGGCCCAATGGCTGCCACAGTCGGAATTGACAGAACTTTGTCATGCCTAGCTGCGACCCTCTCAGCCTGTTACCCAGACTGGTAATCAATGGGAGTATTAAAGCCACAAGGCCACCGACACGCTCGGTCAGCTACGTACGAGTACTAGCGCCCGTGAGTCATCGGGAGTGTTTTATTTTTAACATATTTGAACTTGGTAGTTACAGTACCCACATACATTCCAACCAACCACGAGGGTCATTAGTATTTTAAATCAAAAATGGAGTAGCATTTGATCTCAGTCTCACCTGTGGGGCTAGACAAGTTGCCATCGTACACGAACGCTAGCGTTAGGCGATCACTTTTGTGATCACCTGTCACTTGGCGCTGTCAAAATTAAATAGGCTAGACAATCAGTTTTCAGCGTGTCAGTTGTAACGAGTGATATAATATCACGTGACTTACGTCATTCCCATACATTTTTCAATGACAACACATGTCATGTCGCCAGTGATCACCTAACGCTAGCGTTCGTGAACGATGGCAACTTGTCTAGCCCCACTGATCTTAAGTGACGACGGGGTGAAAGGTTGTACATGCTGACAGAAAAGTCTATTCACTCTTGCCGTGAAACACCTAGGTTATACGGTTCCGAGAATACAGACGCAGGGACAGCATACTATCCCAATCCTTGGCATCGTGAATAAGAAATGAAAGACTGCAGGGTTGAAAGTGTTCAACGACCGGCGTCGCTATTGCCTAACGCACTCGCAATCTCAATTGGCTTCAAAGCAGAACAATTGTTGTCCTCTATTCCTGGTTGCCACTACCTTGATGGCCACCACTGGTGGCGATACGGATTTTTGTTCCTGATTGGCGCCCAGCGGTGGCAATGAGGAATATATTTCCCTATCGCCGCCACTGGTGTCAATGAGGAAAATATACTACTGCCTATAAATGTAATTTCCTTAAATTCCCACCTTTTCAGAATTCTTACTCTTATGAAAATGTAAACATGTAAATATGAAAATGAGGTAGGTTTAGGTTATGCTACTTTTGCAGCAGGCCCGGAGGGCCAAACCATCCAGAAATAGGAGCTCCGCGTTAGCGGATCTCCGTCGACACTGTCTAATTGATTTGAAATAAGAGTGTAGGGAGCTCCTATTTCTGGGTGGTTTGGCCTTCCGGGCCTGCTGCAAAACTAACATAACCTAAATCTACCTCATTCCGTATTATTGCCACCAGCGATGGCGATCGAGGTGGTGGCAATCAAGAATAGAGGAAATCCTCATTGCCACCGCTGGGCGGCAATTAGGAACAAAAATCCGTATTGCCACCAGTGGTGGCCAATGTGGCCATCAAGGTAGGTAGTGGCAACCAGGAATAGAGGATTGTTGTCACTTTGTATGCAGACAAGCCTTCGATTTTCAAAATGAAAACAATTGCGATTGCGAGTTCGTTAAGCAATAGCCCCCCGGGAGTATGGTCAGGCTCAAGGGGCTACCAGTAACCTTCGAGCAATGACACGAGAGACTATTGAAAGTACTCTAAACGTTAAGCATTATCTTTGTAAACGTAACATTAATATGTGCATGTCACTAATTTTCCTACAAGCCGCTGTACGAGTAACATTAAAGTTGTATGCCAATTCGATAGTCCCCGACGTTTTTATTTGCCACCAGTATCCGCTAAAGATACCGTGCTTCCCTCGACCACTATTTCAAATCCTGCTCCGCAAAAATAACCCAGTTAAAACTAAAATGGAATATGCATGGATTTTTTAAATAGCATTTCGTATCAAAATATGATACCTAATTCCGTAAAATATATCACCAAAAGTAAAATTAAAATCGACCAAGAAATACGGATGATATAAGTATTCTTAACTCAAAGTTAAATTCCGTTTTGCTATAAAGAGATAGTCAGAAATCTTTGTTGGCTTACTATTTACTTATTCAAAGATTTTGCGGGTGGTAGGACCTTGTGCAGGGTCCGTCCGCATCGCTACCACCATCTTATGCATTAACCTACCGTTAAACAGCAGTGTTCGCATTGTTGTGTTCCGTTTTGGGGATAAGACAGGCGGTGAAATGACTAGCATAGAGGCATTCCATCTTAGTCCTCAGGGTTGGCAACGCATTTGCAGTCTTAGGATTGCATTACAGTCTTGTGAATGCGAATATCTATGAGTCACAGTTTCCACTTACCATCAGGTGGCCTGTGTGCTCGTTTGCCTACTCTACGCCATAAAAAAAAAGTTGTTTCTCAATTGTTTGTTATATGAATTAGCCTTTATTGAAGCTGTTTTTTTTTTTATTAGTTTTTTTTTCCACAACTGCTCCTACTTCTTAACAAATCCAACATCACTAACTTCAGCTGCAATTAGACCTACATCCTCCGAATTTCTCCGAAAGCCTGCAATGGAGCTTAAAGTAAAGGGGAGGGTGCTTTTTTAATGGCAAATAATATTTCTTTATCACTTGCCACAATATCCAGCGTCGATAACTCCAACTCGAATCATAAAAACCTCGCTCTTACTCAACCGTTCCAATCATCCTCTTTATGTGAACATCTTTTCAATATTGGTCTCACTCATTCACTTATTGAATAACCTCTAAATTAGTTCTCACACTTCATACTTATTTCCTTTCTCACTTATACCCAAAATTACTCATTAACGTAAGGCCGGCCTTACCCTTGGTAAGTTTACTTACGTAATTAGGGACGCAGTTATTTGTTAGACTAAGATAGATTTTTTTTTTCTCATTTTAACAGATAGCTGTGTCCTTACTTACGTAAGTAAAACTTACAAGTGTAAGGCTGGCCTAACACTCTTCACTTACCAATATTACAGACACCCCCACTCACAACGCACAATTAGGTACGCGCAGTTGGGCACAAAGTGCATATCGACAGCGTGGAGTGTCCAACGAAGCGCACAGCACATGGGAGGAAGTTGTAGTCCGTACGAGCTATACATTGGGCGCCAGTCCCAGTGAATTTGGGCATGCAATCAGACCCTGGTGTCGCTATTGCCTAACGCACTCGCAATCGCAATCGGCTTCAAAGCGGTACAATTTTCATTTTGTATGCAGACAAGGCTTCGATCTTCAAAATGAAAGCGATGGCGATTGCGAATGAGTTAGCCCCTCGTACACATGACGTATTTCCGAGTCTGTATTGTCTGTTATAATTATTTTTACTTATAATATTTTTACATACATACATAAACTCACGCCTTTATTCCCAGAGTGGGGTAGGCAGAGCTAGAATTACCAACAACTCTAAAAACTTGTTGATAATTCTGTAACCACATTTTGCACACTTAGGCTAAGATTTAGTGATAGTGACAGGTTGCAAGCCCATCGATTATAATATTTATAATATTTTTAAGTCATAATTATAGCAAAACAAAGGTAAAAGTATTTTTTTAAAACTGTTCATATTGTTGTATTTTTATTATTCAAACCGAAACCTATCCTTGTCTACACGTAAAATATTTAAGAAATTCTGTAAAGTTTAAATCAGTAATGTCTAATGTCTATAGGGAACATGCATTAATTTTTAAATAGCATTTCTCAAAAAAATATGAAAATACCGTAAATGAGAAATACGGATGCTACATGCATTTTAAAATGCCATCAGACAGAGATTAGACAGAGAGATCCGATATGCACTGTGACGTCATGTAAACTCGATGTTAAATTCTGTTTTGCTATAAAGAGGTAGAAACAAATCTTTATTGTCTTACATCTTGGTTTTTTTAATAGCTACTCCAAAAATGTTTTTTCTCAACTGTGGTTACATGAATCAGCTTTTATTGAATGTTCCGTATTGTCTACCTACACTATCTACACTAATGTTATAATGAAGAAAGATTTGTGTTATTGTGTGTGTATGTTTGTAATGAATAATTCAAAAATTCTTTCACCATTGAAAAGGTACATGCACCCTAAGTGACATAGGCTATGTTTTCTTTTTCTGCGTTGACGGAGTCGCGCGTAGCAGCTAGTCTACACCAATATTATAAAGAGGAAAGATTTGTACTTTTGTATTTTTAATAAACTCAAAAACTACTTCGCTAATTTCAAAAGAAGCCAATAAAATAGCCATGTGAGTAGTTAATCCGGAGTGAAATTGCAAAATTACCGCCGAATAACGTGTAGCATTTAATAAGTGAAAGCTTTCAAAGCCCCCGTTTAGCTCGCCTGCCCGAGGGTGGACTGCATGCAACGATGGGGAGGCAGTGAATGCGATTACCTGTGCACCGAGGGTAGTGGTGCGTAAGGGAAGAGGGGGGAAAGGTAGGGGAAATAAGCTGATTGGGTAGTTAGCTGGGTAAGTTTGATAATGGTTGGTGTCGAAAGAAACAGTTAAGTGATATGAGGTGATTGAAAAGCATCAATGGACA
The DNA here is from genome assembly GCA_963966035.1 of Acleris laterana. Lineage (NCBI taxonomy): Eukaryota > Metazoa > Arthropoda > Insecta > Lepidoptera > Tortricidae > Acleris > Acleris laterana. The sequence goes on from OZ014447.1 coordinate 16,253,822, forward strand.
GGGTGTAGGTAATTAATTAGTTAAAGTAGATTCGCGCACTGAGGGTTCCGTACCGCCGCACAGTATTTGAATTCGATTTCGAGCCCAAGTCACACTTGACCATTTTTAGTATCTATGTATTTGTTGTTTTTCTTTAGGGTTTGTACTATCTTTTAAAAAGAAGTAAATCCGCCGTAATTACACATAACACTGAAACAAAAATTGCTCTCTTACGGTTCAAAAGATACATCTTTAAAGTTAGAACGGACGGACGGGCATCAGCATACGCATATTAAAAGGGTCCCGTTGGGCTACCGTTCGGGTACGGAACCCTAAAATAACTTAGCTGGAATGTCATAAATTAAACAACGCATTCTTATTAAATATATCGAATAAAACCAAATTTAGTAGTTTGACCTTTTTTGACATAATAAAGCACAAACACACGAACACACACTTATGAAGTGACACACATTGATAGTTAAATAGTTATTGTAGCGCGTGCATATTTTCAATTAAGCAGCCTTATACGTTCGACCCATCGTGCTGCTAAATTGAAAATGCACGCGCTACAATGTGTTTTGTTCGCACTGACGGGACTACTTAATCTCGCCGTTGGATATCACTCGACAGTCCGCTCGACCGGCGTTGTTTACAGAATCACTACCCTGATCCGACGCCGTTAAGTACTAAAAACAATAAACTATCTACTTATATCTAAATGTTTTCTATTTAAGTTTATTCGGTTTGGTCTGCAACATTTATTGCAACTGTGTTACATTTTCTCGTAGTAAATTGACCCTTCATTACATTATGCATATTGGGTTGGGCTTTACATGTTCTGAGAATATTTTCTGTTTCCGATTTGTTTAAAACGCTATTATATTTTTATTTTTCATTTTATCAGATTTTTGGCTCAAACAATTTGATATTGGGCACTACTGATACCCCTAGCACTGCACCGAAAATGCTAAAAAAAAACGATCACTGGTAATAACAACATATCTAACAGTTTTTTTTAAGATGTTACCCAATAATTTTTGCTACTTAACATTAGTTTTCATTCAGGTAAACGTCCGAGTGTTTGACATGTCAACAGTAAATATTTATTTGCGTCGTGATATTATGTTCATTTATACATTATACACAAAACATTTTCATGTGATTTGGGAGATGAGACCTTTACTTTTGTTTTATATGGTAACCATATGGATTATTTTTGAAAATGAAAAGAAATGTTAGTTAATCGGATTGTATGAGTGAATGTCAGGAGCTTTTAGTGGCAGTCCTTTTCTTTATTTAAAAATTGGCGTGTGAAATATCAAAGCCACACACATTTCTCATCGGTAAAATGAGGTGATGACAAAAGTAATGTTAATCTTATTTTGTTAATTGCAATTTAAAGTATGGGACAAATACTAGTACAGCGACGAGCACTCAGACGTTAGATACTTTTCTTTCATTTTAATCATATTATTCAAATTGACGTCTTCGGCATCAAAAGTTCTAGGTACCCCTGATAACAACTTTAGGCAGGTTAAGTACCTACCCTAATAAATCGAATTTCATATGTTTTTGTAATAGATCACGCATGCCTACTTAATCATACATTATTTACAAGCTACGTGAGTCACGGCTCTCCACACGTGACCGACCACCCTTTAGTTGACGTCATACTTATCTTGCATAAGATATATGAAACAGGTCACCTAACCTCATGGAAGACGGCATCTCCGTATCGGCAGAACAGAAACAGCTGGGTCAGGGTTCCACACATGTACTGGAGCAGGGATACCAGTTGCATGAAGCTCAAGTTTTGCTGAAACAATGAACAAGCGAAATAGTTAGGTACTTAATTAGAGGAGATGAAATTACTAAGGTAATAAAGGCGTGTAGTACTGTTAGGCGATGGGCTTGCAACCTATCACTAATACACTGTTAAACATCTTCGCCTAAGTGTGCAAAATGTGGTTACAGAATTATCAAAAAGTTTTTATAGTTGTTGGAAATTCTGTAGCTCTGCCTACCCCACTCTGGGAATAAAGGCGTGAGTTTATGTATGTATGTATGTAAATTACACCAAAAGTTTTCTAATCTGTATATTTTCTAATGAACCCCCTAATATGGCTGCGTTTATCGCGTGTCAAAGTTTGGATATGGCATCCGTCACCTTCTGACACGTAAATAAGTACGAGAGTGACCGATGCATTATCCACATTTGACACCCGATATAGACGTAGCCATTTCATTTCATGTCATTCTATAACTTGAGAACGGCTAAACCGATTTGGCGGTTTTTTTTTGTTGTGTTCGTCATTGTCAGGACAAGGTTTGTATGAAAGAAAATAATTGAAAAATCCACCGGGAAAGTCAGAAATTTGCAGCGGGGCAAAGCCGCTGGCGGGCCGCTAGTAAAATATAAAGTACCTAGTAAGAGACGGGAAATTTTATTCCCTTATTAAAAACGTTAAAAAGTACTTAGGTACGTTTTTAATACCTACCCAACATGAAAATGGCAGTTTCTACACTTCAAAATGCAAGCATAGATTAGGAATTTCATAAAACTGAGAAGTTAGGGCTAAAATTAATTTTAGTGGCAATAAATTGATCTGACTTTAAAACAACCTAGTGCCGATTGTAGTGCACTGATATCTGTATAGAAAATGTTATATCACTACCATTTTGTGGCATATTATGAAAACTAGGCCTTTTTTACATTTATGTTTTTGGTAGAATGTCAGTACTTTTGGTAGGTAGTCGAAAGTTTACATATAAATTATGTTTAAAAAAACATAACTTAAATGTCATAATACGAGCTAGCAGTTACGTCGATATTACATTTTTCATGCATAAAAAAACCGGGCAAGAGCATGTCGGACCATGCTCAGTGTAGGGTTCCGAAGCCGTAACGACAAACACAAAAAACTATCTCAAAAATCAACATGTATGAACCAATTTTCTATTTAAAGTTATTTGGCGCTGTCTTAGGTGATTTTTAGTAGGTATAAACCCGTTAGTCGCCTGTATCTCAGGAACTAATTAAGTCTACTAAGTAATGATTCTTTTTCTTATAAATTCGTATATAATATCTCAAACAAGAGCCAAGCTTTTAAGTGTGAGATCAGTATAATACCTATGTAGGTAGTTAGGTATCTAAACTGCTTCAAACCGACTTTAAATTACAATAAAAGTTTAATTTTTTATAAAGTAGGTAATTAATAGAAATTGAAAAAAAACAAGGGCCAGTAAATAGAATTTTATGTTTTCCAAACGATACTCGACTCAAATCAATAATCTAATCGATTATTTGTAAACTTTCAGATCGCAAATCGCAAACTGGTAGGTAGCATTTCGGGGCACGTCCGAACACCATCTAGGCGCTCGCGCTTATGAGCGCGGCTGTCGCTCGATTTGTTGCTTGGACAGTTTTGATTTTGACTCCCCCCGCGCGTCCTGCACGCCCCGTTAGCAAATTTTTCTATCAAAGTTATCATAGGCGATTTTGATAGGTATAAACACTTTAGTCGCCTGTATCTCAGGAACTAATCATGTCTACTTACCCGTGATAGTTTTCCTTTAAAATTCGTTATATGCGCTTTCGTTGAAGATATTTTTCTGATTTTTAGTATGTGTAGTTTTGGCTGTAGGGGGGGGGGGACACTTGACTCTAACAAAAAATAGCGCTTTAAAGCTTAATATTTCATAAACGGATCCCTTAATCGAAAAATTGTTTTCATAAACCCGCAATATTTTTGAAAGACCTATCCAACGACACCCCACACTATGGGGTAGGCAAGAAGAAAAAAAGGCATCCCCACGTTACGTGTAGGGGAGGTGCATTAAAAAAATATATTTTTCAAAATTTTATTTTACCACTTTGTTGGCGTGACTAATATGTATATTTATGCCAAATTACAGCTTTCTAGTACTATGAGTCTCTGAGCTAGACTGGGGACGGACGGACGGACGGACATGGCGAAACTATAAGGGTTCCTAGTTTGACTACGGAACCCTAAAAAACGGACAATAATATAAATGATAAAAAAGTGGGATAATACTAATTTACCGAACAAGGGTAAAAATATTTGTTGTCTTCGGTTTTTTTACTTCACTTGTGCTGTAGGACGACCTTAATACCAAATTCCAGGCGGTCAAAGTCAACGGGAAAGTCATTTCATATTACAGATATTTTTAGAAATTTATAACTTTTTATAAGATGATTACAAAATCTTGATTATTTTTCTAAGCTAACCCTAAAATTTAATTCATAAGTTTAGGTGGTGAGTAAAACTTGACCTTGGTTGAGTTACTTTGGATCTTGATTTTGCAGTCTCAAAATGTGTCAAAAATTACAGTGTTTTATGACGACATTTACTTTGACATATATCGTGACGGGCATCTATCTCAAGATGACTTTATTAATGCGGCCCATAGGCTTCTTACAGACGGGCGACCTTTTGGCAACGGCAGAGGCTGCTGCAGCCGTCGCCACCTGTCGGTGGCAGCCGACTACACGTCTGCGGCAGCTGTCGATCTATAGCGACGCTTGCAGATGTAGTGGACCCAGTGCTGGTTTTAGCACTAGATAGACTGAGATTTCTACGGCACCCCAATCTGCCATTCAAACCCATTCGAAATAAGGCAGTGGTTAGAATTAAATAACCAGTCGCAGGCGCCGTGCGGGCCTAGTGTGGATGCGTCTACAACGTGTGTCAAATGTGCATAAAGCATCCGTCACTCTCATACTCATTTACGTGTCAGAAGGTGACGGATGCCATATCCTATCCCGCGATTATCGCAGCCATATTAGGGCCCCTGGGCAGTCGCCCAACCACGCCCTACCCTAAAACCTCCATCTATCGTGTCGCTATAGGTTGATGGCTAACTTTGAGGCGTTGGCGGCTGCCACTGGCAAAGTGCCGTTGTTCCGACCGTGCAGAATAGTTTTAAAATATAGAATCGCTTACCGCATTAAGTCTCATGGCAACTGAACAAACCGTCATGGTGGCTACCAGGAAATACACTCCCAGAATTGTTGTGAGCGAAGCATCTAGTTCTTTGATTACACTGAAACAATACTTAGATATTAACGTCAATGAACATAACTCATAATCCTAAAGGAATAATTAATGTTGTTCTAAACAAAAGTTTCAAACATTTTAGGTTTTGCATAAATACTTGTAAATAGTAAATAGGGAAAATTAGCAAATGTTTTCTATCTATTTAAGTATATATTTCTCTATACAGTGTGTAAATGGTATACGGGCGTTCCTTTTAACTGTGGTTAGTATAACCCCTACTGAGCACATTTAGGCAGCTTTTGTTAAAATTAAATTTAAAAAAAAAACCATACAAAATAATTTAACACGCAATGTATAACGAAAAATGCAATTAATTAAACATTACGTACTTACCTGACAGATGGACTTCGATGTACATTGCGGGTCGATAGTATGTTCAAAAATTAATAACGGTGTATACGTTAGCGTAATCAAAATAATTATTTCTGTTAATGATTAGTAGTCTTAATCTATGTCCAGTTTTAATAAACGCCCGTATACCATTTACACACTGTATAAGTATTTATATCGTTGTCTAGCACCCATAGTACAAGCCTAGAGCTTAGTTTGGGACTAGGTCAATTGGTGTGGCATTGTCCCTCGGATATTTATTATTATTATTATTATTTTAAGGAAGTGGTACAGAATGAACTGGCAACATTTGACCCAAATGCACACAAAAAAACCTTAAAAGAAAGCAAGGTACTTAAATGAAACTAATAAATAAACATGTTTGGAAGATATTATCAGAATATTAGCTTCGCTAGTATTATATTGAGTGTAAAATACACTTTTTAATGCGATTAACCCTTGAAATTCTGGTTTGATCAATAATCAAGTTAACTATATAACCCGATCGGTCTAGACTCTAGTCTCCCACGTACGCTGGGGGCTAATTGTGTTAAGCTTGTGTGGGCAAAAGTGTAAAACTCCCATGCGCGCGCTACGACCTACGCAAATATCAAGGTAAATTCAATAAGTGTGTTATATTTTATCCTATTTTAACGCCAAACGGATTACCAAGTTTTTTGCACAGATATAAATAAGTACTGTAGTTGAATAGTCAAAAACTGGTCTAGTGCAAGTCAGACTCGCGCACCGAAGGTTCCGATCCCTTACCATAAGTTACAATTAACATACTCGCTAGCGAGTCGAAGCTCTGTCCCTCGCAGACCTCGAAAGTAGGTATTCTTATAGAGAGAGCATTCGACTCGCTAGCGAGTACTGTAATTGTAACTCATGGTAAGGGTACTGTACCACAAAATCCAATTTCGAATCGAATCAGTGAAAGCATAACTCACACTTGACCATTATTTGTATTTGTTGTTTTCCTTCAGGGTTTTTCATATAATCATACTAAATTTGATACTTGTAGGTATGTTTTACCGTTTCTAAGATACAAAAAAAAACCTTGAGTAAAAAATGTTTCTTGTATGGGGACTTGCTTCATTATATATTTTTTGTTAGTAAATCCACGGTTATAAGTATTATATTCCGAAAAAAACAACAGACAGCTATTTAAACTTAGAATAGATGGACGGACAGCGCAGGCATATAGGTAACAATAGGGTCCCATTGGGATTCCTTGGGGTACAACTTTGATTGGGTGCATCGTAACAAATGTAAAGTGAAAAAGGTCACAAGTAAATTAAAATTGAATTTTTAGTTATTAATTTATAAAGAAGTTAAGGTACCTAGAAATCCTTTAATAGATTTTAAATAGCGTTTAATATAAAATTACTTACTTGCAAAGTATAACATGAGTACCATGACTTTTTATGATTCTGAAGTGGGCACGTGCATCTCTTTTTGCACCAAGATCCTTACCGCCGCCGCCCCCAATTCGTTCCGTATTCTCACGGAGAATTGAGAACTGACCGCATGTAAAAATCATTATTCCAACAGCGGTACAATCAAACGCAACGTGGATAATCACGCAGTAAATGGAGGCGATCGTTTCAAGTATTATGCCGATGAAGTATCCTGTGAAACCAATGGCATCCAGCGGTACCCAGCCAGGTAGTATGTGCGGGTAAGATTTTGCCTCAGACTGTAGTGCGTACTCGACAAAAGGTGTTAGAATAAATACAACGGCAGTAGTACTGTATAACTTCATCAGAAGCTTTGAAGTACGGAGATGACTTCTGGTGTATATTTCAACGTGAGGTGTCACAACTTCCTCGTCGTCTGTGTCGTATTCTACACAATCTTTATCTGTTATTCCGTGCATCTGCTCATTTTCTAATGAAGTGACCTGTGAAAGGATGAAATTCCAGCGTTCCTTGTTCGAGTACAGGATCACAAGTTTCATGGCTCCCATTCCGCAGAACGAAAGGACACTGAAGCATTCAAATAGCTTGTCTGGGTCGTCTTTATTTACTATCAAGCTCGCAAGTTGCGATAAGTTGGTTACAATCATGCAAATAATAGACATTTTTGCAAAAAAATGCAACCCTAAGCTATGGTCCGACCATAGCCCTGCATTCCAAATGAGACGTCGCACAGTATATACCAAGCTCGGGGTATCACGGTTGAATATAAGCTGGTATTTCGTCAGGTCTAACCAGGACAAACGTTTCATCTAAAACAAGATAAGAGAGGTAGGTATCACATATTTTGTTCATGAAATCATTTAAGAATAGTATACCAAAAGAAAACTTATAAAATATATCTAAGTACATTGCTTTAAAACTGTATACGACTTCATTATATTTATGTCAACTTTATTGCACAGTACACCAATGCCATGCCTTGAGGCATTCTCTACCAGTCAACCATTTAAAAGGTTGTAAGCAGAATGTTTGATTTAGAAGACAAACATACTAAAAGTCCCCACACCTCACAGGTAGGCCCTAGATGCCCTCGTTTTCCACAAAAGGCTGGGCTTGTATCATGGGAGTCGGAACATTCGAGAACTTTTAATATGCGACTTGAGAAATCCAGAGGAACACAGAATTTTCATTTCGAAAGGCATTTCTCGACACATGTGGTATTTTATTTTGGTAGTCCTAAGCCTAAGCCAACCTATGTAATTAATGTTTCAGATATCCTGAAAATATCATGGTTTCAGCAGAAAATAGCGTTCGATGAAATGATACAATCGATTACTGAAATCTAGACTTATGCATAAAAGTTCCCTAATATTAACTAACTTTTTGAAATGAATTCTAGCATAATAGAACGACTGGGAATAGGTAAAAAGTAAATAGAAAAGAAAGTTAGTTTTTTTTTATCAACTTTCATTATGCAGTAAAACTAAATTTTCTATAATGCATCGTTTATTTGTCATCTGTAAAAAGTAGTTCCTAAAGTGTCCCCGAAACGGTCATTGGCAAATTATAACGTTTAGGAATAGCCCAGAGGGGCTATTGCTTAACGAACTCGCAATCGCAGTCGGCTTCAAAGTGGAACAATTGTTTTCATTTTGTATGCAGATAACCCTTCGATTTTCAAAATGAAAACGATTGCGATTGCGAGTGCATTAGATAAAAGCCTCTAAGGTACGTGATTGATCGTTTCAAATGACAGGCAATTGAAGGCGTATCATTCACGCGCTTCAGTCGTTCGTAACGCCACGTCCGACATAATTAGAGGGCGCAATCAAATCAAGAATAAGAAAACATGTGACAGTTGCTATCATGTATATCATTCACCGTTATTGCACGGCGCGTCATATGCATATTTTTTTTTATGTCATAGAGAAAACAAAGGAGCACACACTGGTAAGTGGAAACTGTGACCCATAGACATTCGCATTCACAAGACTGCAATGCAATCCTAAAACTTAAAACGCGTTGCCAACCCTGAGGACTAAGATGGAATGCCTCTATGCTAGTCATTTCACCGGCTGTTTTATCCTCAACCCGGAACACAATAATGCGAACACTGCTGTTTGGCGGTAGGTTAATGGATAAGACGGTGGTAGCGATCCGGACCCTGCACAAGACTGTCAATACCGCAGTATCATTTATACATGTCATAATGGCATAAATTATCAAAAGTGGTACTTTTGTTGCATCATTGGATATCAATTACGTAAACATTGTCATTCTCAAATGACCGTTTTGAAGACTCTTTAAAACGCTGGAGAATATTCGTTGTTGAGCTATGAAGCCTTATAATGTTAAACTAATTTTAAGAAACCCTTCAAGACAAAGTCGAGAGCCTGCACCATTTTGATTAACAAATTAATCATATAAAACGGTAAAAAATGTTTGGACGTAAGTGGTATTTTTGTTTTATCGTATTGTCAATGAAATAAGATTTGAATAAGACTAAATTTTACCGGTGAGTTGAATTTATTACCTACAATAATTTTAGGATAAAATTCATTTTAAGGATCAAAATTGCTATAAGAGACCGTTTCAAAAGAAATCGGGATTTTTGTAGACTAAGGGTCCTTAAAAACCCAGAGTGTGAGCGAGGACCACAGGGGACCACACACTCGGGTTCCTTAGTGCCAATTAGATAAAAAGAGATAAAAAGATAAAATACATGTATTCAGTAGGCCGCACGGGTTGTCTGTTAGATAGTCCTCGACCCTGTACGCTTTAGACATTAAGGACTTTTTCAAGTAATTTTTCAGAGCTGGAAAGGGTAACTTTAACACTTTGTCAGGTAATTTATTATATAATTGAATGCATTGACCAACAAATGATTCATAATACTTTACGGAAGCAGAATTATCGGATAGTGATTTTATTTTTATTTATTGTATTTAAATTATGTATATCAGAATTTTCGGTGAAAGAATCTAATATCTTAATAACATAAATAAGATTCTCTTAAATAAATTGAGTCACGGAAATTTGAGTTGTAAATAGAACGATTGCTCTTCTTTGTAACACAAGTATAGTTTGTATGTCAGCAGCCTTACCCCAAACCAGAATACCGTACGACATGACACTATGGAAATAACTACTTATAATAAACTAAGCGAGTTGTCTCAACATTGCTTAATTGTCTAATTTTCCTAACGGCGTCGGCTGCCGAACTTAGTTTACCTGCCAGTACAGATATGGGGACTCCATTGCAATTTTTTATCTATTGTTATGCCTAGCAGGGGTAGGCATTTTAGGAATTAACAAAATCTTAAATTAGGTACCTATCTACGTAAAACATTGAAATTAATACTTATCAATATAAGGACCCTTTTATACGGGTGTACCTACCTAAATCGTAATTTGCAGGCTTGCTTGTTGTAGGTACATAACGCTGGTCTGCGTCTTCAAAGTTATATTATGGACACCTTTAGCACCATTATCATAATATTATTAGCTTGACCGTGAAATTATTATTGCAACTATTCTATTGTTATCGGGATTCCATAATTATGCAAGAACGTAAATACATAACGTTACGTAGCAGTAGCAGGTACCTACGTAAACCCGTGTTAGAGATTAGTTCTGCGTCTTACTCTATTGGGTTAAATCCAAATTTTATTTGACCTGTTATAGTGTTGTATATAACTCGACCGCCGCCATTACTGTCAAGTAAAAGAGCTATTAAACCGTTGACAATACGATAACAGGAAAAACGATATGGTTTATATCGGCACTGCACCTAGTACGGCTGCGTTTATCGCGTGACAAAGTTTCGATATGGCATCCGTCACTTTCTGACACGTTAATAAGTTCGAGAGTGACGGATGGTTTATCCACATTTGACACGCGATATAAACGCAGCCATATTAGGCCAGCTAGTCATTCTATAACTTGAGAATGGCGAAACCGATTTGGCGGTTTTTTTTTGTTGTGCTTGTCATTGTCTGGACAAGGTTGGTATGAAAGAAAATAATTGAAAAATCCACCGGGAATGTCAGAAATTTGCAGCGGGGCGATGCCGCTGGCGGGCCCCTAGTAAAATATAAAGAAGAACGTTAAAAAGTACTATCAGCCCAATGGAACCCTGACCCACCATAGAACGGTGTCACAGTGACATTATAAAACAATTTGTTTGACACTTCTTATGACTTGAATCATAACATAACGTCTCTGTGACACAGTTCTATGGTGGGTCAAGGTTCCAATGGTCTGATAGTACTAGGCCGGCTGAGTCCGATCCTTTGGCATAGGTACTATCAGACCATTGGAACCTTGACCCACCATAGAACTGTGTCACAGAGACGTTATGATTCAAGTCATAAGAAGTGTCAAACAAATTGTTTTATAATGTCACTGTGACACCGTTCTATGGTGGGTCAGGGTTCCATTGGGCTGATAGTACTTCCTTTTTATTCTGTATTCCCTTTATTTCATTATTATATATTAAGGGCGGATTCGACCAAACGAGACTAAGGTCTTATACCTAGATTAAACGCCGATTTTGTATAGACGAATCTCGGGGTAAGTCTTCTTCCAGGTTGGTAAAATCGACGGTCAGTCTAGTTAGTTAAGGTAAAAGCTCCACGTATTATTGTGTGTGGCAATACATGTTTTTCTCCTACGCACAACTAGAACGTAGATGCGGAACCCTTGGTCCTCGCGTTTGATTCGCACTTGACCTGATTTTATTTGGCTATCGGCTAGCCCTCTACGTGTACCCCTTTCAATAGGTACGCCTTGTAGGAGAGCTCTAAATTCTTTGTGAGTTGGCGAAATTATCAATTTATCATATCACATTGTTTGTATCATATCACGTGCGTGCATGACTCGATGTATGAATGTGGAAGAAGCGAAAGAAATTTGTCAAGATCGTAGCAAGTGGAAAGAAGTGGTCTCTGCCTACCCCTCTGGGAAACAGGCGTGATTTAATGTATTTATGTATGTACATTGTTTGCTTACCTTTGCCTACTTTCTTCTGTGGCTTTATATAAACAGAAACTTTACTTACTTTACTTTTTGGCTTTAGAAACAGATTTGAAGAAGGCACTTTTTAAAAGACGCTATAGTGTTCAAAGAAGCTACAAGAAATGAGGAATATCACGGGCAATATTACATGTAGGTATTATGAGTTGGTAATTGACTTGCGCCGGCCAGCGTCGCAAGGGGTGTGCTCAATAATCCAGGGTGTTGCGACAAATCGACTCGTTCTACAATTTTAGTAATTACGGCACCTCTGTCTCTCGAGCACACTAATTAGTCAGAAATAGAGTAATTTTCTGAAAATTGACGGTTTGAAACCAAATTGGATTTTCTTGGGGCGGGTAAGGTTTGATAATTAACTTTTTAACGTTCCACGAAGTATTATTTTAATTTTAGAATCACAATGTAACGCGCTGTTGTCTTATGATTCATAAATTATAATGAGCAATTGACGTAAGCAATTTGAGTTGTAGCCAAAAAGCATTGTCTTAATATTGTTGTAGGTACCTACTCCTTGTATTAATTAGCCGTGTAATAAGTTAGAGTTTATGGTACAAGTTATATTATAGTGTACGAGTACAAAACTTCGACCCGTAGGATCTATTATGAAGGATTCTCACGATATTTTCATTCACCGCATTTGGCATTAGATAATAAAAACCGTTAAACGGGGTGAGTAGGGGTTAAGGGGTCAACAGGGACACAACATAAAATAAGTCATAACTTGTTACAAATAAGCACAAGTATTACGTTCTCACACACAAATTGATCTAGTCCCGAACTAAGCTCTAGGCTTGTACTGTGGGTAGGGTACTAAACCACGATATAAATACTTATATAGGTACAGAAATATATACTTAAATACAAAGAAAACATCCATGACTCAGGAACAAATATTCGCGCTCACACAAATATCTCCCCTTTCTGGGATTTTAACCCAGGACCGCTAATTGAGTATTAAGTATTAATTGATGAGTATTAAACGGACAATAACGTTATGTCTATTGGAAATAATATCAGTCCTATCATTTGTCTTTTAAGTTTCAGTTTAGGTTGTTTCCCTACTCACCCCGGTTTACGGTAGTTAGGTACTTAAGATTGATACAAATCGTTGCTTTAATACAAAAGCGACACAAATCAAAATGTGTTTGTGTTGCATTTAAATTCGGAATGCTATTTACTTTAAGTTTCAAATCAAACTATAATTATTTTTGATTTGTGGCACTTTTGTGTTTAAGCAGCGTATGATCACCGGTGGTGGGGTTCTAACTCAATATATTACGATCCCTAATCGACCATATAAGACAGGCCACCGACACTCTCACGACCATGCTCCCGACCCTACTATGTTTAATTGACCAATGATATCTAATCAAATTTAGAGAGTCGACAGAGCTCCGCTTTTGCGGAGCTCCTATTTCTAAGTGTTTTGATCCTTCCGGCTAACCGAAGTTGTAACATAACTTAAACCTACCTAATTTTGGTCAGTTGACCATAGCAGTACCAACGGGTCGGTCACTTAGTTAGCCTAAACTGCTGTCGTCGCTGACCTCAATTTCGTTCTTATCCTTATCATCCATACTAATATTATAAATGCGAAAGTACCTAACTCTTTTGCTTTGTAACAATTTCACAGCTAAATATCTGAACCGATGATAATGAAATTTGGTATGGTGATAGCTTGAACCCCGAGGAAGGACAAAGACAAATTTTTACTCTTAGGTAGAGTTAACGTTAAATAAGAATATCGTTGCTCCAGTCTTTTATGTGTCCCCTTAGTCATAAACACAATATAAACCGATTTTAGTTAAAGTAAACTTTATCCCTTTCTGTCAGATGCAAATGTCACTGAGAGACTGAGACTAATAATACGGACTAAACATTTTAAACATAATTTGGCTATTGTGCGTATATGGATGAGGGTTAGTCTTTTAAGCTTGGTACGTGCTATCCACCAAAACCGGTACAAGACTTGTTAAATTTACCCAAGGAACTAATTCTCAAATGCGCTGCTTCATCGGCCGTTACTCGGTCCCTAAATGCCGGCAGAGATACGCGTAAGCGCCCAGAATTTAAATTTAGTACTTACGACATTTTGCTCGTATACCTCGTTTTATTTTGTCTCCACAAGTTAAGTGTATGGTAGCTTACCGCATCAAATATTGGCTTGATAAAAAATTCTTTTAAACGCAAACAAAATATCGGTGCGATCAAAAAAATACACTCGCGGTCAAATAATTCGGGTCAGAGTGCGTTTTTCATACAAACGAGGCTATTTCGAAGCCTTGGTCCCTAACCAGGGGTTGTTTTGAGTGAGGTTTATTGGTGGATACTCCAAGGTTCAATAGAGGAGGTCAAAAGTTCTTAAGATACCTAACTGATAGCACAATCAGTTGACACCACAGCGAGAGAGTTTGGGTCAGCATTTGGATTTCCTTACATTTTATTGTCATTTTAGATGTTTTTCTGAAGATGCACAATTCCGGCGTTAGCCGCAGATTCAATCAGTTGGGTGTCCTAGGCACTCTGGAAGTCCTGTATCGATGCTCGGGGCATCCATCATCAGATTTCACTACAAGCATCCCCTGGCGAGGAACCAAGGCTTCGAAATAAAAAAAAATAGCCTCGTTTGTATGAAAAACGCACTCTGACCCGAATTATTTGACCGCGAGTGTATAAACATTCATCAACTCACGCCTTCATTCCCAGAGTAGGATAGACAGAGCTACATTACCAACAACCCTAAAAATTAGTTGATAATCTGTAACCACATTTTGCACAAAAAGGCTTAGATGTTTACCAGCGTATTAGTAACAGATTGCAAGCCCATATTCCCTTAGTCGCAAAAAATATTCATAAAAATTATGTTAAAAATTATTTGCGATAAAATTTGAAACATATTTCGTGTCATGTACTGAATATTAATTCCTTAATTTGCATAGTCTTTAAAATCTACAATTAGCATAAACTTTTTCTTACATTTAAGTATATTGTGAGTTAAATAATATGCTAGATTTTTTTTTGCGGCTTCACGTGTCTAAAAAAAACCAAGCTATAAAAACTCAACTGAATGTATTGTTACAGCCATGTATATAACTAACTTTGACGTATCTTGTGTTGGCCTCTGCCAAGATGAGTTTATTAATACGGCTCTAAATATCTATAAGTAATTTCTAATGGTACCTACTCTAAACTGAAAACACGAGGTGGTTTTTTTAAATCTATATTTCATAAAAGACTTTTAATATCGCATAATGGGGTGAGTAGGGGTTAAGGGGTGAGTAGCGATACAAACTAAAATGGAGTATATGTTACTAAATAATTATAAGACTGAAATTATTTCCATTAGACCTAACAACAAGTTGTGACTTATTTTAGATTGTGACCCTACTCACCCCGTTTTACGGTAAGTCTATTATAATTATAGTTATCGATAGCGATTTTTTTCCGGACACGTTAACGTGTTTATATTTACAAGCAAAAACCATAACATTCATTAAATTAATATTTTTGCTTCTAATTTATCTTCGTATGTGCACACCTTGTAAGTTATTAGGTAATTATTAGTAAATTACTGTGGCAAAACATCCCGCCTTTCGCATGTTACACTATCCAACAGGTGTATGTTTCTCAGGCGACTTTTGCTATTTGATTTCGAACAAGAAATCTAGTTCAATCAACGAGTGTGAAGTACGAAGGCGAGACCAACAGTTTAAAAAAAGACTAATAAACAATTGAAAAATTGATTTAATTGCAACTTAATCTAAGCACGAGCAAGGAAATCGATATTACTTAATACTGGATTGTAGTTTCGATCCGGAGAACTACCAACCGGAGGACTGCCAGCCGTTTGACCCGCCTGATCTGCCCAAGCCGGAATTCCAACCGTTTGAAGACCTTCCAAGCGAGGAGGAGTCCCAGCCACCTCCGCTGTAGCCATTTGAACCTGAGCTGTATGCACTGGTCCCAAGACCACTGCTGCCCCAGCCTCCAGCGCTTCTTCCGAAACTTCCGGCCCCGCCTAACCCACCAGAGCTATAGCCTCCCCCACTTCTTGCGCTAGCCCCTCCTGATCCGCCCCATCCACCGGAACTGTATCCGTTGCTTCTTCCGCTGAAACCACCTGATCCTCCCCAACTTCCAGAGCCTCCACCGCTCCTCCCGCTCGCCCCGCCCCAACCACCGGAGCCGTATCCGCCACTCGATCGACCTAGACCTGCAAACATCATGTACTTCACTTGATTGTTTTCATATCTTGATTTCCATATTAGGTTTTAGACAAAATAGTAGATTTCAGTTCATTGACCATCGTCTTGTGATCACGGCTATGAATACTTGCAACAGTTAGAACATTGAGCTACCTAAAATATTAACCTCGAAAAAAGTTCCGTTCGTTACAGGCCATCAATTTGCAAAGAGCCGGGTGGGCTTAAGGAAACGTAAGATCTAAAAACTTTTTCAGGAACGCGATTGATTGGTTTGTGAAGTTTTCCTAGCTTGTTGTAGTTCATGTGCCGTGATTTATGCCCGAAATAAAAAATATTATTCTTATTATTATTTTTAGTCCTCTTGAAACTAAGGTTAGTGTACATATGCATCTACAGCTTGCCTCACCGTTGGCACGCAAGATGACTAAGAGGACATCTTGTTGGTTAATAGACGGTCTTCGCCTTTTGCCCAGGTGACCGTCACCTACCCTTATCCTTGCATTTTTCCAACAATAAAAATGGATGTTGGTTATGTGTACCTCCAGAAGCTCCCCAGCTGCCGCCACCGCCCCCGCCGAAGGCCGAGCGCGCTACACCTACCGAAGGCAAGCCTCCATCAAACCCGCTGCCTCCGCCTCCGTAGCCTCCTCCACCTCCGTAGCCTCCTCCGCTATTGTAACCTCCACTACTTTGCCAACCGCTTCCACCTTAAAATAAAATAATTTACGTAAAATTTTCAACAATAGAAGATTATACGCGAACGGTAAAAAACAAGCTACCTACAGCTTAGGAAGATGTAATCGTAGTTAGTGTTTTCAATCCACGAAGTCATGCCCCACTACTTAATTTGTGTATGTACTTTGACGCAAATGTGCAACGATAACTAACGCCCTAGTCTGACTCTTCGTATCACGTGATCTACCAGTGACGCGATTGGTTTTCAAACGAAACTAATAGAAACACTAGTTAGCGTAATGCATTTTGGCTAAGGCCCCTGGAATAGCGTGACGGACTCTATAGGATCCGATTAACGATGGTGAGAACATAAGAATGAATGGATCATTAAGATTATTATCCCAGTAACTGGACACTCTGGACAGTATATAGTAACCAACTAAACGGGATCAGATATGTGTGGTAAATTCTTTTAATTACCTTTAACATCTTTCCTCCATATATTACTTTGCAACATTTTAGAATGGATCAAAACTAAGCATTCTTTCAGCTGTATCTCTCTCTGTATGTTCAACGTCAAACATCAAAACATCAGTTCAGTTTTTTCTCTGTAGGGATGGCGAAATTATTATTTATCAGTAATAGAACTGAATAAATTGATATATTGTTACTAAGACAAAGCAAAATATTCTATTGCAGGTTTATTTTTGAATCATTCTACATGAAAATATACAGGCTGTTAGCTAATGGATGGATATTACGTGACCAGCGGATTTGCTTTTTCAATACGTCCCAAGTATACTCTGTATTTGGGACTTTCTGACAAAGCAATATTTCGTAAAAGTGCCACCGATTTCAATAGGTATTGAAACAGAAAATGGTTAAATAACTGGTTTTACCTGGTGATCTCTTGTTTCGTTCGGCCGCAGCAATCATAGCCGTGGCAAAGAGCAGTACTGCGGTTTGAAGCTGTTTGAGAAGAAAGAGGGTGAAATCTTTTGAACCAATCCATAAGTGTTTAATAGCTAAATAAAAATAATTTATATCAATCTTCAGTAGAGGAGCAGAAAAAACTTGAAGGAAGAAACTCGTAGAACTATTTTATGAGGCATAGGATTTTATTACCGGGCTATCGCGGGCTTCTATATTATAACACTGTCATAATGATAGCCATTAAGTAACGAAAAAGAAGTAACGTGAATATAAATAATTGAAGAGTTCTAGGGCAGCGTTCTACAGTGGCTCAAAGTCGCGTTTCAACTAGACTAATAACGTCGTCGATATAATTACCTCCTAATGACACTAATATTATACACTACATGTTGCGCGCGACTCCGTCCACGCAGAAAAATGAAACATAGCTTTTGTCACTCAGGGTGAATGTAGCTTTCCAATGGTGAACGAATTTTTGAAATCGGCAACGTAGTTTTTGAGTTTATTCATTACAAACAGACACACACACAAACATACAAATCTTTCCTCTTTATTATATTATTGTAGATGGGAACGTTTGTGACTGTGTAAACGCTCGAACGACTGTACAAGTTTGGATGAAATTTTGTAATGGCGATAGCTAACACCCTGAATTAAACGGTAACTACTATTTTATCGAAACACCTTTCAAAGAACTTATCGAATATCGAATGGCATTTCTCGCCGCATGAGTTAGTTTGGCAGTCACAAGTTTAACCTAACCTAACCTACGTAATTAATGTTTAAGATAGCCTAAAAACATCATAGTTTCAGTAGAAAAAGCGTTCGATGTAATGATACAATCGACGAAGTGACATTCGATAAAATGATGGATTACCTTAAATTACGCAAAAAACACCGTTTTCCCGAGGGATGAAGTCGAATAAGCTAAATAAATGTTTATTCTATCGATATTTATTTGGCTTCATAAACGTTAATTTTCGTCGATATAGTGCCGTGTCCTTAATAAATAAACAAATGAATAAATATAAAACGTGTTAGCTCATAACTCATAATAATAAATTAACAAAATTATTTTTCAACACGTAAGCGACTTACCTTCATTTTGAACCTCTGATCTGTGACATCGAAACCATCGGTTCTTCCTTTATATATACGAACTACATTCCCGTGCAGTTTTTGTGAAGCATTGACAAGCTTAAGGACGAACAAAGGCGTTAAGTCGGCGTCACGTTATACCCATTAAACTGATATAGACCTAAATGAACACGGAAGCGCTTACTCACGCGTGAATTG
The DNA here is from genome assembly GCA_963966035.1 of Acleris laterana. Taxonomy (NCBI): domain Eukaryota; kingdom Metazoa; phylum Arthropoda; class Insecta; order Lepidoptera; family Tortricidae; genus Acleris; species Acleris laterana. The sequence goes on from OZ014447.1 coordinate 16,272,776, forward strand.
GTTTTTGTTCTCGTCATATTCATTCTGAATATGGGATTATCCCTCAATAATACAATTACAGGCAAAAAAAATCGCCCACCCGTGTTCTGCTCATACAAAGTCAATGAATAAGTATACCTACATCAGATATGACGTCATGAATACCTAACCTACTGAGCTAAGTTAAATGCGGCTTGTGTGTTTTCCCCTCAATGAATTAAGTTTAGCGTACAAACCGCTGCTTAAATACAAAAGCGCCACAATTCAAAAACAAATATAGTTTGATTTAAAACTTAAAGTAAATAGCATTCTGATTTTAAATGCAACACAAACAAATTTTGGTTTGTGTCGCTTTTGTTTTAAGCAACGAAATATTAGTCTTAATATTTGCTGTGTTCTATTCGTATGATTTTCCGTGTAAGTATGTAACTCGATTTCCCATCGGTTGTGAATCGATTGTCTTTTTTGTTTGAAAGGGTATTTCGAAGTGGTCCCAATGTCACTAACAAGGAAAGGTACCGGCTCCCATTTACTCTATTTTGATATATGTTACAGAGGCGTTTAAAATAACAGACACGTATTTTTATTAGCTGCCTCATTTCAATCTGTTTGGAGAAATTGTTATCCAAAGTACTGAGAAGTGACTAAACCCTCTTAACTTCTGTAGAGAACCTACTGATTTGATTATATGTTTGAGAACATGATAAATGAATAAGCACATGTTTTGTTACAATCGTTGTTAGAGTTGTTGGTAAATAATTTTGTAGCTCTGCCGGTAGCTGCCTCTGGGATGAAGGTGTGAATGTATGTATGTATGCATGTTGTTATATCGGCTCAAACTCATATTTAGAAAAAAACCAAAGAAAGTGTATCTTCAACGATGAGAAATATATAACTTTGAAGGGAAAATATGAATTTGAACCGATATAAGTAACAAAAACACACTTCCTAATCATTTTTTTCATATTTTCAAACATTAGTACCTATATTAGTAGATTTGAAAAAATATTTCAGTGTTAGATAGCCCATTTATCTAGGAATATATCATACTTATATAAACCTAAACGAAGCGAGGGCGGGTCGCTAGTAGGTGTACCCTTGTTTTGCCGACAACCGTTTCATCGAATATTATTTCATCGACAACGATTCATCGAAACATTAGTACTAGTAATATTGTTTGGCATTATTTTATTTCAACTACTATTTATTTAAATGTATCTTACTACGTGGAAATACTAATCAACGAATACTACTTAATCGCTGATTTGTTTCAAATTATCTTAATTGGTACAACTACAAAACATTGCAATTCATTTCTTCGACGTATTACTTTAATACAATTTTTATATGCCCTATTGCACATTTATACATTTTTCAAATTATGTAGTGTGACAAACAAATACCTATGTATAATAAAAGTAAGATTTATTGATAATATTAAATTAATAATATTATTGCATAACTAGTTATATCAAGAAATAGAAGTACGAGGCTTTTAAAGTAAGTTAGGTTAGAACTGCAACCACCAAGAAAACGAACTGTTGACAGAAGTGGGTTAGGTTAGGTTAGAACTGCGACCCCCAAGAAAACGAACTGTTGACAGAAGTGGGTTAGGTTAGGTTAGAACTGCGACCCCCAAGAAAACGAACTGTTGACAGAAGTGGGTTAGGTTAGGTTAGAACTGCGACCCCCAAGAAAACGAACTGTTGACAGAAGCGGGTTAGGTTAGGTTAGAACTGCGACCCCCAAGAAAATGAACTGTTGACAGAAAAGCATGACACATTACTGTTTAGTTTTGATAGCAAAATATTACCAATTGAAATAATGTTATGCGGAATAAATATTATTACAAGTAAAAAAAAAACAATTAAAAAAACCCGAAATGATTAGTCATGACATGAATTCTATTGAAATAAGTAAACTACCAATTAAAAGACCACGTTTCAAATTACCTAGTATCGAGTCCTCGACGCAATGACTTGTCGATGAAATGAAAATACTTGAAACGTTGTCTTTGAAATAATATTCGATTAAAAGTTTGTCGGCAATTCAATGGTAAATAAACCCGCTAGTATCTAGATATAGAAGGACTACTTGCAGCAAAATGACAAGGTTTTATGTCTAAATTCAATGCTGACAGTTCCATTCATAAATTCCTGTAGGTACATGAATGTTTTATTCAACGTATTTTTTTTTGGTGTAGGTAGTAAAAACGGTTAAACATAAAAGCGTAAAATTTGGTAAGTATAATTATACCTAGTACCTACCTACAAAATTAGTGATGTGCCTCTCCATACAAAAGGAGCGTCGTTCCCAAGAATTCTCGAGAAGAAGGCACTCTTCCTATAAATCCCGAAGAAACGCAACCAATTCCTAAAAAATGGTCAAGTGTGAGTTGGGCTCGCACTGATTCGATTCCAAATCTCTGTGCTACGGTACGAAACCCTCGGTGCGCGAGTCCGACCTTTTTTTTATTATCTCCCTCGACTTTCTCCGGGTTCGAGTCATCAGGTCATCACGCATTAAGTCCGCCATACGGCGTACATTATTACGAGTATATACGTTTTTTCTGCAATAAATGTTACTAAATAAATAAACAAGTATTTAGGCCCGCTCATTCCCGAAATACCAGAATTTTAAAATACCAAATTCTCAATATACTTGAATCTTAAAAATTGCATTAAAATTTCGGTATCGTTGATTATGCTTACCTAATATTTCGAAGCTGGTGATTTGGGAATCTGGTAAAGAGAGTAGTCTGGTATTTTGAAATTGTGGTATTTTGGGAGAGAATGTATGTGTATGTGTATGTAATAATATCTACTGTGCTAATTCTGTAACCACATTTTGCACAATTAGGCTAAGATGTTTACCAGTGTACTCGTATTAGTGACAGGTTGCAAGCCCATCGCCTAACAGTACTACACAGCCTTTAATTCTTTATTACTGTTAGGGCCACTTGCACGCTGAATTTAACCCTGGGTTAAGGCGCTAACTCGAGTTATTAAACGTCAGATTCATACGACAACTGTCATTTTAACTCGAGTTAGTGCCTTAACCCAGGGTTAAACTTTTCGTGCAAGTGGCCCTTAGGCGATGGGCTTGCAAACTGTCACTAATACACTGGTAAACATCTTAGCCTAAGTGTGCAAAATGTGGTTACAGAATTATCAACAAGTTTTTAGAGTTGTTGGTAATTCTGTAGCTCTGCCTACCCCACTCTGGGAATAAAGGCGTGAGTTTATGTATGTATGTATGGGAGAGAGCGTTTAGGCCGCGTACCTATTGTTTGACGAGTTATGGAGTTATTGTAAAGGAGCTGGAGGATACAGGCTGTTAGGCAATTGCCGTAATAGAGCGGCGGCAAGTGACAAGCGATGAGCAAGTTGTCAATTTGCTTATATCCTGACAAGAAGTGGTCTGGACTTGACAGAAGCGCGTGGAGCTAACCCCATGTGCTTCTGTTTAGTCCATTGGAGAAAATTCTCTTTTACCGAACAATTGTCTTCGCGTGTGATATCCACGGACTTATTGCTATAATATGGGAGTGTTTATAAATAACTTGACATTGGCGAAATACACCTTAACAGGAGTGAAAGCCATTAATTAAAAAAAAAGAAGTGGTCTCTGCCTACCCCTCTGGGAAACAGGCGTGATTTAATTTAAGTATATGTATGTATGTATACTCGTACGGACATTGTACGAGTTAAGACCGGAGTTACTCTTAGGGTCGAGTGGTTGGAGCCCCGCTACAAGGTTAATTTTAAGTCTTTTGTGGTGAGAGACCAACCGAAGATCTGTTGACCTTTTTAAAGGAGGAGTTCTAGCTCCCGTTTTACGGTAATAACTAAAACGAAACTGTTTCAATGCTGATTGATATGGAATGTCAACCACACACGCTAAAGATAGAAAAATGAAATATCGCCGACTCAGTGACGCAAATAATTGGTAATCTAATTTAAAGATCTAAGCATACATAGGGACAGACAGCGGGAAGCGACTTTGTTTTATACTATGTAGTGATAAAACAGAAACAGACAATGTGTTACTTATGAACTAATTTACAAAGTAGTTTAGATACAGTTGTTTCCTTAAACATATCTCACTAAGAACATAAAAGAAAAAAGAAAAACATTAGCAACATGCAACAATATGTTTCGTTTACGTACTAGGAAACAAAACAAATTTATTTTTAGTACTCAAAAGAAAAACAAAGCGTATAGTCCAGTCAGTAGGTATTTATGCTCTACAAAAGGTGGCGTAGAAAATGTTTTGAAACAATATTGTTTAGGTATGACAGGTTAATAAAAATCCAAGTTCTCGACCTTGAAGGACCCAGGCGTTAGCCGCCATCTTGAATTAAAGGTGCCAAAATTAGGTATATTTTAAATAACTTCTCAATTGTTTACTAAATCACAAAAGTGTCTATGAGAGGTATAAAGAAGACCAAATTGTTTACATTTTTTGCAAACATGTTTATTCTGTAAGTCTTAAAGGTAAGAAGTTACAAGCGACGGAAATAATAATATTTACAAAAATCATTAATATAATTTTAATTTTGTTTAAAAATTGTATAGCTATTTTTTTTAATTCTTTTTGATGGCCCGGGCTGGTTAATGGTGCCTTCTTCATTATCGTCGCTGAAATTTTCTGTTTCATTGTCTGTATTTTTAGTTTCCAACCATGTCATTTCGTTGTCATCACAGTCTTCCTTATCTATCTGAATCTCTACTGCATTTTCACACAGCTGACCACTACAGAATCTACAAACAATAGAGCATTTTAATCCAGCTTTTCTGCAACTACATGTTTTGCTGCATCCTTTTTTACAGTGGCAAGAAATTACACTTAAAAGCGTCTGGGGTGCTGCTTTCTCTGTCGTTGTTATTGGAGTGAGCCTATTGGTGTCATATCTCCAGCCCCAGTCTTCTGGTTTTTTTTTATTCCGTACCATTTTTGGACTTGGTGGTATGTCCTAAACGCATGATACCGTGCAGCGTCCTTTGTCGGCGGCAAAGAAGCAAGATTAAATTTACTTTTTATTGATGACTTTACGAATCGTTTATATCGGATATCTTCTAAGGATTCCTTACCTATCCATGTCCCCTCCGTACAAAGTTACTAGAAAGCGTGCTCCAGCGTCTTCGATTTCTTCTGGTCTTGCTTCTTTATCTTTGTAGACGCTAATGATGGCATCCAGTTGCGCGTTTTTTTCAACAAGGGAACAAAGTTTCATTTTCCCTTGATTGAAGAGAGACGATGTGGTATCGCAGCCACTAAACGCATGGAGAAAAAGAATGTTGTTACTAGCTTTCTTGTATTTAAAACTATTAGTGGAGTATTGTCTTTCAGCAGTTTTGCCTCTACCGGGTTTTAGCAGGTATATGTTGCTTTGGGGTGGAGACAGTGCTGACGTAAAATTGTGTACTCATTACGGGCAGTAAAAAAGAAAGCCCTCTATCGCATATTTACAACCCTCGCCTACGGCTCGGGTCTCAAATACCTGCGATTTCTTTTACAGCCCTTGTTAAGTAATGTACTATAGTGTAATTAAATTATTTTTTGTAAATATTATTGTATGTCGCTTGTAACTTTTTACCTATAAGACTTACAGAATAATCATGTATGCAAAAAATGTAGGCAATTTTGTCTTCTTTGAACCCTTCATAGACACTTTTGTGATTTAGTAAACAATTGAGAAGTTAATTAAAATATACCTAATTTTGGCACCTTTAATTCAAGATGGCGGCTAACGCCTGGGTCCTTCAAGGTCGAGAACTTGGATTTTTATTATCCTGCCATACCTAAACAATATTGTGTCAAAACATTTTCTACGCCACCTTTTGTAGAGCAAAGGCTTTTACAGTTCCCCACAGACTGACCTAGTAAGAAATAACGTGTACATGCAAATTTACCTATTTTAATGCTTTTTTTATTTGTATTACATACATTACATACATTAAATCACGCCTGTTTCCCAGAGGGGTAGGCAGAGACCACTTCTTTCCACTTGCTACGATCTTGACAAATTTATTTCGCTTCTTCCACATTCATACATCGAGTATATTTGAGTTTGAGTGTATTTGTATTATTATTATTTATATTTATATAGAGTACCTACCAATTATTTGCGTCACTGAGTCGGCGTGTAATCTAATCAGCTCAATAAGATGGTAAAAGTGCTAAGGCGCTATAACTACCGACTGGTACGTGATTCTCTTATGGCTTGTTCCTGTATTCAAATCGCGGACAGATAGGCTTACTTCGGATTAAAATTTGACGCATTTTGTATGGCCAAATGTCAAATTTTAACCCGAAGTAAGCCTTATCTATCCGCGGTTAGAATATAGGAACCCGACATTAATCAACTCGCTTTAAAAATCGAACAATTAAACTGCAGCGAGTTAAGTTCTTAAGTTCAGTCACTATAGTATTCTTTATGTATGTATGTATGTATGTAAACACTTTATTGTACAAACAAGAGATCACAATTATAAAATAGACAAAAATATAACAGGGATGTACAAAGGCGAACTTATCCCTTTAAGGGATCTCTTCCAGTTAACCTTTATCTCGTATTTGAATATATTTGCTAATTTATTTATTAATTTGTTTGTTTGGTAAGTGTTCATTTGTTATTTTTCTAAGTAGTTTATTGTAAATTGTGCCAATATTAAAGTTGATATGTAAATGTAAATGTAGTCTACTAATATATGCAATAAGGAACTTTACTAACTACTCTATGGGGAAACCTGAATTAAATAATTTTGAATTTTGAATTTTTTTGAATTTTGAATTGTAATGCGGCTTTATTACTAACATAGTTTCTTGTTCGTGAATTCTGCATCATCCGTGTAAAATATGTTAATTTCACACCTTGTCCCTACTAAGGTTGCCTGGAAGAGATCGCTAATGAGCGATAAGACCGCCTGCTGTTTACCTGGATAATTTTTAATTGTGCTGTTTCTCTGTTATGTTTTTTTTGGGGTAGAATAAAGTGTTTTGTATAGTTTGTATTGTATGTTGTCTTATTGCGTTTGGAAGTGCGGAGTCACCTGACCTGACTCAATTTTTTTATTTTATTACTACAATGATTAAATCAAAATAATATTTTTTTATTTGAAAAATTGCCCAGTCCAAAAAAAATAATTGCCGAATCTCTGGTCACAATTAAGTTTCTGCAAATTATATTCCGCGCCATACTCCGTATTGACCGTCGGTTTAATTCTTAACGGCAATAATTGCTTAGTCTGAAATGCGTCTGGTTAGAGTGCGTATCGACGGCGGGTCAAGCCGACGATAAGAGATACGGCCGCGACATTGAGGGACCTTGGTCACTTGCCCACGTGCGCGTGATCGGGCACGTTAGCGAGGAACACGCGATTCGCGAAATATAAGTGCAATGTTCGGTGTTCACAGGTCACAAAGATAAGGGGGGGGGGGGGATATTTTATAGACAGAAGCTTGCAAGACTAGCAAATAAATACACACTAAATATAATCATCCGTGTCTTACGTTTTGGCAACAAGCTGTGAGTCAGATAATAATATGTCCTTGAATAATAAATAATTAAATTTGCTATGAAAATACTTAACAGCCATATTAAATCTAAGGCAATTTTTACGTTTGTATGTATTTTGACCATAGTAAACATCTTAGCCTAATTGTGCAAACTGTGGCTACAGAATTACTAACAAGTTGTTGGTAATTCTGTAGCTCTGCCTGCCCCACTCTGGGAATAAAGGTGTGAGTTACCGCTCATTGAATACAAAACGGACACATTCCAAAATAATTTGCTCTACCATTAAAAATCGTATTCCAACTGCTTCTGATTTTAAAATGCAACACTGACTCATTTTGGATTGTGTCTGTTTTTCTATTCAATGAACGATACATATGTTAATTCGCAACGTTTGATCTGTTAAGTTCTGGGGAATTCTTGTATTGTTTTGGAGAAACCCGTAGCGTGGCAAGAAGGATAAACCGAGGTGGAAAGTTCATTCAGTGAGTAATTACTGAGACTAGAGAAGAATTTCAATAGGTCCTTGAGGGCATCTAAGGTTAGCATTGACAAATCTCGCAAAATATAATAATTAACTATGAAAATACTTTGATTAGTCATATATTGTATACTAGCGTCCCGTCCTCGCCTTGCAATACCTGTAAATAAACCAGTTCCAAAGATCTACGCGCAGGTACATACAGATTGACGGACGGCGGAAAGCGAGTTCTTGTAATACTATGTAGAGATGCAAGAATTTTTACATTTCTATTAGAGATGGGCCGACTAGTCGCCGACTAGTCGGGAACGCCGACTATTCGGCACCATTTGTAGTCGGCTATTAGTCGGCGACTAGTCGGCAAAAAATGCCGAATATTCGGCACTTATTTGCCTAGGAAAATATAGGAAGAATTTAAACCATTTTATAACAAACTTATTTTACATTTAAGTTTTTAATGCACAGGATGAATAAGTTATAGTTTGTACTATGTTGCGTTATTTATTATTTAACAAACGTCTTATTTTACTCTAATCAAAACAAGAAATAATATTTCTATATATTTTGGTCTTAGGGAATTTCAGTGTTCAATAGAAATATTTCATCTGATAAGTTCTGGGACAGCCTTATATTCTTTTAGAGAAACCCATAGTGCGGCAAAAAAGGATAAACCGCGGTGGAAATTCCGTTGTGTGACAAATTACTATGACTAGAGAAGAAATGTTTTGGCTGTTGGCAAAAACACACAAAATATAATCTTTAGCTATGGAAATAGTTGTTAGATAGTCCTCGAGCTCGACCCTATAGTACGCTTTAGATATTAAAGACTATTTTTAAGTAATTTTTATTTCATTTGTTTTTGGTGGTATTTAATATAATTAGAATCAGTACAAGTTTTTAAACCTATTTGACCGTTTTTTTTTAAGTTATCACATCAAGTTGGTTTCTCGATACTAGGTGACCCAGTGTTTGCTTTTCACTTTGTATGGAAGAAGTCCAAACCCGATGCACATTCTAACTGTTCACAGACTGTACTTAACGTGTATATTTCATAAGGGCGTAATTTTAATGACTGTATAACATCGTTAACAAAGTTTTATTTCTTTTTATCATACTATTTAATTTGGCAGGCCATTTATCACAAATACCTCAATTAACTTGCAATCAACTTAGACTTTAATCTCTGTTTCAACTCACAAGGTTCAAAGACCCTCGAGTTCGGGACAAATCAGTTAGGCTCGTATTAATAAACTCATCTTGGCTGAGAGGCCCGTCACAAAGATACGTCAAAGTAAACGTCAAACCATAGACGCTGTCATTTTTGACGCATCTCGACACGAGCATTAGAGTTGAGATTCGTTTATTAATACGGGTCTTAGGCCCGTATTAATAAACTCATCTTGGCTGAGATGCCCGTCACAAAGATACGTCAAAGTAAACGTCAAACCATAGAACACTGTCATTTTTGACGCATCTCGAGACGAGCATTAGAGTTGACATTCGTTTATTAATACGGGTCTTAGGCCCGTATTAATAAACTCATCTTGGCTGAGATGCCCGTCACAAAGATACGTCAAAGTAAACGTCAAACCATAGGACTGACATTTTTGACGCATCTCGAGACGAGCATTAGAGTTAAGATTAGTTTATTAATACGGGTCTTAAGCCCGTATTAATAAACTCATCTTGGCTGAGATGCCCGTCACAAAGATACGTCAAAGTAAACGTCAAACCGTAGAACACTGTCATTTTTGACGCATCTCGAGACGAGAATTAGAGTTGAGATTCGTTTATTAATACAGGTCTTAGGCCCGTATTAATAAACTCATCTTGGCTGAGATGCCCGTCACAAAGATACGTCTAAGTAAACGTCAAACCGTAGAACACTGTCATTTTTGACGCATCTCGAGACGAGCATTAGAGTTGAGATTAGTTTATTAATAAGGGTCTTAAACTCGTAGAGCGATTGATAAAGAGCCACATCAGGGTCTCTTTTCTAGGTGGTAAAATCACAATCGTATTTGACGTTACGGTATTGTTTTTAACTCGCCCGCCATTAGTGTCAAGTAAATAAGAGCTATCAAAACGTTGACAATACGATAACAGCTCAAAATCGATATTGTTTTTACCGTGTTGAGTTGAAAAGTGGCCAAGTAAGGCCACTATTTAACTATTTACAGAGTGTCATATGTTTAGAATTAAAAACTATGCCAAAAACATTTATGTGTTTATTACTAACGGCTAAGGGAATAAAGGCGTACAGTAGGTACTGTTAGGCGATGGGCTTGCAACCTGTCACTAATACACTGGTAAACATCTTAGCCTAAAAGTGCAAAATGTGGTTACAGAATTATTAACAAGTTTTTAGAGTTGTTGGTAGTTCTGTAGCTCTGCCTACCCCACTCTGGGAGTAAAGGCGTGAGTTTATATATGTATGTATGTACTAAAGTAATACAACGTAGCTCACACTCAACAAGCAAAGTCTAATTGGTAGGTTCCTACATACTTTCAGAAGTACGGACAGTGTGCTGGATCCTCAGTTTTTTCACGATGTTCTAACCCTAGCGGGGCGTGATGTCATGTCAGGAAATTTTATTGTCAAATCACAAGTGTACTGCCTCGCCTCATGCCGGAGTCATAACAACTTTTTTCTCATTAAATATGCAAATCTATATCTACCAACAAACAGCATTGATTTACATATACTTCATACCAAAATGTAAATGTCCCAGTGAAGAGTTTTTTTACCTTATTGGCACTATGAAAACGTGTTTCATTTCATGCAGTATTTTTGTATTATTAATTATTATTGTAAGATGCAAAACTTGAAATAAATGATCTCTAAGAAACTTCCAGCAGCACTATTTATGTCAATTTTTGTCACAGTACTAGTCTCGGTTTTTTGTATCGTTACTTGACCCGTTTTGATAATAAGCTGAGTACTAAATACAACTTCTTGGTTTACCTCTATGATCATCTAAAATCACAACTGATTACCAAATAGGCAATGTTCATGACTTTTTTTACAGCTTTTAGAACTGCTGATTCATGTAACAAACAGTTGAGAAAAATATTTTTTTCAATAGCTGTAGGTAAATAACCAAGGTAAGCCAACATAGATTTGTTCAAATCTCTTTCTCGCAAAACAGAATTTAACATGGAGCTTAGATGGCCGACCTGGGCTCGGGGGACGCAATGTGGGACTCGCCGACCAAGAACGACTGGCATACTGTAAAATGTTCCTACTTTGCTCCCCCATGGGTTTTTAATGGATATTTCAGCCGCTCTCAGGTGGTGAGTTTCATATAACCATCACAGGTCCCCCTAGACCATAGTGACTATTTCTTTTGTTACCTTATAAGTCAAAGCTGATGACAAATTTGTTTGAAAGAATCGATGTATACATCCAGCTACGAAGTAAATGAAAGCAATAGAATAATTGACAATACAGATTACCTCAATATATCCATGGAGCATAATTATCCAGGCGAGAGCAAAGTAGGCACATTTTACGGTACATTCTAAGGCACGCTTCTCACCAGGACACCATGGCGGCGCAACTACCAGCCAAATGTATTACACGATATGCAACCAAGCGGATCCCAGGTGGGATACCCTCCAGCTGTATACAGTTGGTTGAGCCGCCATGGTATTCCGTTGAGAAGCGGGCCTAAAAAAGCTGCAATTCTTCCTCCACACCGTTGTTGGCGAGAGCCATAGGTTTTGCCTGTGTATTTGACTACCTTCACCCCTTTCTCGCTGGGGGGTATATACGCATATCACCCAGGTCCTGGGGGACCTGGGGTGGTTATATGAAACTCGCCACCTGAGATCGGCCGGAATATCCATTAAAAACCCAGCAGTAAACCTCTGCGTCCTTCGGGGAGGTGCCAGGCACCACGAACAAGGGTATTCGGCTGTGGCTCCTCGACGCCAACCACTCCGGGAGGATGCCTTTGTTTACTAAGGCACCCTCAGACTCAGACTTCCGGTGCGCCCCGGTGGACGAAGCGGTTAGGTGACCTTGACCCCTGGTGAGACTTATTTAACCTTAGCAAACTAGAGCCATTACAGAAGCCCTACAAAAGATGCATTCGGCGTTCGTTATCGTTATAAAAAATGTATAGGACTGACGTAAACTGTCAAACAGTCGCTTCGGACGCCTAAGTTTTGTCAGTTTTCGAAAATCGTGTACGTTAGCGTTTGTGTATAATATCTCCATTTTCCTAGAATCGTTTTTACATCGTCATAAGATGTGGCCAAAATAAACAAATAATTACCCTCAGAAGGCATCGGTATAAGACTAACAATATTCAGTGTGTTTTGATCTATGATTTGTAACATTCTCTACTGGTCGGAAGGTAAACGTTTTCTGGTATTTGACTGCTCGTCTTTGTTATTAATTAAAAGGCCAAAAGAAAATTTGCAGCTGAAAAATGAAAAAGACTGTAAGTTACTATCGAGTAAAACGGGTAAGCGCCAGGGCTTGCTGCGTTGTATGGCATGTTAAATGTGTTGTTTTAAATGTGGGTTTGCGGTAAAGAAATTATTTTTATTCTATTCTACCTATTCTAATAGAGTGGTCAACCAATTCAACCATATCACAATCAATACAGTATCAAAGCCATTTTTATTAATTATTGAATGTGTTTATAAAACTAGGTTGTGCAAGCAACTTCGTCCACGTAGAATTAGTATTTTTGTCATCCCACGGGAACCGTTCATTTTTCCGGGATAAAAAGTAGCTTTCTTTAGGAATAATGTAGCATTGTTATGGTAAAAGAATTTTTGAAATCGGTCCTGTAGTTTTTGAGTTTTTTTTTTACAAACACAAATATATAAACCTTTCCTCTTTATAATATAAATGTAGATTAATATCCTTTATATACATGTAGGTACACTACTTTAACAAGTAAAAGAAAATCGAACTATATATATATATATATATATATATATGTGTGATATAAACTGCTCTATAAGTAGATACTACTTAACTTCTGCCTCACAAAGCAAAAAAAACCGTGAATTTCCCGCCGCTTATGAGTCGTTTTCCGTGGCTAGCCACGCGTGTGGCCGGCGCAGCGGTCTGCGCGTACGCAACAACGCGCTTCGCAAATCGCAAAATTGCGCGCCGCAGCATTGTCGCCGCTGCGCGCGCGATCAGTGGCTAGCTACAACCTACACTATAAATAATCAGTGTAAGTACATTTCTCAGACCAGTCATTCGCAACATCCGCAAACGAAAAGTGCGGATTAACTTTCGGGTGGGATCTTGCGTGCCACTTTTGAGGAGTTCCGATCCCCTTTAACTGTAAGTGTTTATATATTTATTTTTTCAACGGATTTAGAATTATAATAGAGTTTATATGCCACAATGATTACAATTAATTTGCTGTAGTAATTTACACTCAAACACAGTTAGGTTTTGTGCAATATTAAGTTAAAACTAACGTGAAACTAAAGAGTAATTTCGTATTTGCAATTAGGTTTTTAAAGAGCCCTTGGTTTGATTTGCTAAAAAGTTATTTTGTTTATGTTGGAAACCAATTATTATTTAGTCAATAATATACAGACAAATATGAGGCTACAAATTAAATTTAAGAGATTTAAGCCACACGGCTACTTCGTTCAGGCTACGTGAAACGGGGCATTCCTGGTGGATTGTTTTGACCAATAAATTGGGGTATAAATTATGGCAGTGATATACAGGTAATCTATACCCATATGAAACCAATAAACAAGAATAAATTAAGGTTCCTTTCGTTAATGCAATTCTGATTTTAATAAATTTTCCTCCGACCAGTGCGCTTTTGGGTTTAGTTTCTGACCGATACAAGAGCCAATATGGCCTAGTCCGCATTAACCCCGCCTGCTTCAGGTAGCAACCACTTTTTTTCACGAGCGGGGATTGCAAGTTAATTCGTTAAGAAACACCGACGTCCTCTCCTCAGTGATATTCCACTACAGAAGCATGAGGTTGGTTAACACAGACAACTAAAAGAAAAAATATAGGTACGGTCACGAGCGTTAATTTGGGACCCATTTCAAGAAAAATATGCTTGAAGTCGTCAATGTCATTAGAGACGTCAAGTCATTTGTAAATTTTAGAAAACTCAACCGTATTGTTGTAGAATGTCAGATTGACTTTGGACCTAGGGTGGGTACCAAATTAAATCTCGTGACGGTATGTCTGCCTTGTGTAGATGTTATGTTATAACACACAATGACAACTTAAAAAACTGCCATTTGAAGATGTTGTGTAGAATACGCCGTTATCAATGTATTAGAACATTATATTTGTTATTCAGATCAAAACAACGAACTGAATTTATGTTAAGTAGTTTCGTTGGCACGTAATTAGTCTGCCATATGGAGAAACTTTTTGTTCCGGTGTAATAGTATATAAACTCTCTGCACAAAAATACAAATATTACAACATTAATATTAAATTAATGTACAATGGCGAACTTATCCTTAGATGGGATCTCTTCCAGTTAACCTTGAAGTAGATGAGTTAGGATAATACCTAATTCAATGGTGTTATACAATGGTTTTCAAAGAAATGTAGATGTTTTTTTAAAAAGCCTGCACTTTTACGGCGACCAGATTTATACTTTTTATCAATAGTTGACAAATTTCGAAATTAATCCAACTGTGTAGGACAGATTCATTTAACAAAAAACCGTGTTACTGTTTTTTTTTTCTTGAGATTTTTTACTACTTAATTATCCTTTGCCGGAATTAGCTTAGAGCTAAAATTAAAAACTATGTTAGATTTGTACATCAGTAAGTTATAAATCCATTATGATCGCCGACCTCCGGTAGGAGATGGCACTAACAGAAGAAGAAGTTATAAAAACAATAATCTAGTAAAATTTTCCATTGTTAGAATCAAACTTGATGTAGTTATGAATAACTATGACTGATGTTGTGGTATAAGATTTGTATCTCTTGTTTTGATAAACTTAAGTAGTTTTAGTATGCTAAAGTTACAATCGTAGATTTGGGCAAACACTTGATCAAACTTTGAAGCACTGGTAAAAAAAATATGGCTACGGGAGGCTCAAAAATTATAAACTTTATGGATAATTTAATACGAAACGACTTAAATTAAGAGAATTGGGAAAAAACAAGGACAAAAGAATTGTTTTGTAAATAAGAACTAAAAAAACGTAACAAATTCATCTTTAACTACCAAATGATAACGATAGATATTTTTTTTCAAAACACCGCTGTTACCAATAAATGACAAATAAAGAAAAAAAGGATATTGCACTTATGAGGAATTAAGTTAAGATTAGATTATGAATCGATATCATACGTATATTCTTTTTCAAGAAGTTTGCTTTCATGTATTATTTTACTTCTGACAAATAGTGAGATTTTTGATCTGCATTCGTTTATGATAAACCTACTAACATTCAATTTAATGTTATCTCATATTTATTTATTTATTTGATGTAAATATGTAAAACGGGAGCGCTTTGTTTCACATAATTATTTTTAGTCCGAATATATTGTTATTCATAATCATCGGAAGTCATACGGTGTTTTTACTACTACGGTGTTTTAGTGTTAACTGACCGTTTTTTTATTTCAGGATTTTTGAAATATCTAGCTGGTAAATGAAGTTAGGTTAGGTTTGTTTCATAAAAACTGTTTCAGTAAAAAACACTGAATAGCGATGATTATGAATAATAGACATTTAGACTACAATTTTTTATGTGAGCCAATATGGACCCATGTAAAACACACTCACGAGAGCAAAATATAATTTATTTCAAGCCTATTTACAAAATAGACCGCGGGGAGTCGTACCTCGTAAACCGATACAGATAAAGCTAACAAAGCCCATACAGATCCAATATACGCTCGATTAGATAATATTAAAACCCCGACAAAATGTAGAAGAGCCCTAGATCGTACGAGAGTTCACATATTATGCAGCAACCGTTTTCTGTCGTGTAGCATGGCGCGATGTATCATCCAATTCATTGTTATTGTCAGAGGTCGCTCCATCTCGAGTTCACGTTCCCGCCTCAAGCCGCGCACGCACACATTCACTAAAATCACGCGGTTAAATTTGTTAAACGGGTAAAAAAACGTCTAGATATACCTGCCGTATGGGAAAGTAACACATTAGGACTATAGACCTAACCAAAACACTGTTTATACACTAAACAAATTTTTTATAAAGCCTTCCGATATGAATTTGACTCTACAAGCAATTGTACTTTTTGGTAAGCGATCCTTCTGAATCAAAAAAATGCCAACGAAATACGTAAACAAATACTTTAATGCGATGTCGAAGGCTTCTTCTTTGATTATTTGCTCCTATCTGTAAGTCTTTCTGTAAAATGAAAAAAAACTACGACATGGGACACTATGGAGGGGAAAAAGCGGGGAAGGAAGGAAGAAAGCAATTAGCAACCGGATTTTTTTGATTCAGAGGCGTCGAATTAGTAGATACCTAAGAAATCACAGTTTACCGAAAAGTAATTATGATTTGCTTCCCGCGTGGTTGCCGGGTAAGAGTAGTGCCACTCCATGTCCTCCCGTGGATGTCGTAAGAGACGACTAAGGAAATAAAGGCTGTGTGTAGTACTGTTAGGCGATGGGCTTGTAACCTGTCACTAATACACTGGTAAACATCTTAGCCTAATTGCACAAAATGTGGTTACAGAATTATTAACAAGTTTTTAGAGTTATTAGTAATTCTGAAGCTCTGCGTACCCCACTCTGGGAATAAAGGCGTGAGCTTATGTATGTATGTATGTATGTGTATTAATGTCGTTTTAGTAATAGGTAACTGTGACGACTCGTTGCACTATCTGAACAAGGGATTGATGTTATCAGAATTGAGTAAAAATCGTCATCGCTGTTTATGATTTGTGTTGATATGGGTTATCACAAGGCTAATTTCAGTGGTGCTTTAGAGTCATGTTTGTCTGACATCAAAAATAACTACAAATATAGATAACTCAAACTTTGAAACAACCGAGTTGACCAGTTTTAGTGTTCTATGTGTAAACTAAATAAACGGAACCCTGCTAAATGAAATGAACTTAATTCTGAAGTGAGTACCTAATACTTTTTTTTAATAAATACATACATACATACATTAAATCACGCCTGTTTCCCAGAGGGGTAGGCAGAGACCACTTCTTTCCACTTGCTACGATCTTGACAAATTTCTTTCGCTTCTTCCACATTCATACATCTAGTCATGCACGCACGTCGGTTTCGGTTTTTTTTTTAATAAATATAGGTAAAATAAAAATAAATAATTTAATAACTTAATTCGAAATTAAAACAAATAATACCTTTGTATGTATGTTATGTAGATACCTATGTTTTGAAGAAAACCTAATCATAAACCCTAGTTAGGTCATTAAGAGCTCTATTTTGTTAATTTATCGCCAGTCCAACTTGCGATTGACAGCTTTTAAGGGTTCCGTACCAAATACTGAAAATCGGAACCCTTACAAGACGTCTGTCCGTCCGTCGGTCTATCAAAAACCTTTTTCTCTGAAACGGCTTAAGCTATCGGACTGAAATCAGACCACCCTGATTAATTTTAGAAACTCAACAAAAAAACATTGTTTTCTTTTGCTGGTTCTGTATCACGACTTTGAAACATCAGTCACACCCTGACATTTGCATCGACGCGACGACGGGGCTTCTTACACTAATCTATAAAAACGAAAAACAATAAGACCGAGGATGTCGTTTAAGCTTAAAAATGGTCCTCACAGCGTAACGCCACATGTTTTTATACTGATGGCGATGTTGTGTTGACGACTGCCATGTCAAAAATAGTCATCAAAGTATACGTCGTTTGGTTGTTTTCTTCTTTCTAGCTAGAATAATAACTGGGGGCCTAATATGGCTGCGTTTATCACGTGATAAATTTTAGATAAGGCATCTGTCACCTTCTGACAGGTAAATAAGTACACGTGTCAAAAAGTGACGGCTGCTTTATCCACAGTTGACACGCGATATAGACGCAGCCATACTAGGCTCGCTGAAGTGATACTAAATAATGCACCTGCAACATGTTCTGAGACAAAGACATGGGACAAATATTAATGCAATCGTTATAGTTCACGTAGGCGTTCGGGTTGAAAAAATGATTTCCAGACCCAAAAAATACCGGGAACAATCTCTCAATACCTGACCTAGCCCTAAACTCAGCTCTGCGCTGGTTACTAGGCAACGATAAACTTACAGATAAATACATAGAAAACATCTAAGGCTCAGGAACAAATCACACTTACTTGGGGGCAAAGAAAACGAGCCACTTTCTATGGAAATTCAGTACCAAGTAGCTCGATTTCTTTGCTCCCAAGTGTGGAACGCCAGCTTCGTAGGTAAGGACACTACTAACTAGGCTATCACATCGTCAAATATACTCTTATTATATATATTTTTAGAAACAAGATTAGCAAAGATAATATATACAATAATTATACTCAGTTGACAATCAAAAGAACCTTGGGTTATTTTTTGGTCTAACGTATTTTAGTGATTGCAATTTTTTTTCATTCGTTTGTTATGATTGTAATACGACTACAAGATTACAGTTTGTTATGTTTTTAACTATAGTTTTTTACACAATATTGTTTAATAACGCGTCTTCGTTGACTTGATTATATCGTTTAAACTGCAATTAATGTTTACAAATAATACTTCATTATAATCGTTTAAACCTTATGAAAAACGACAAAAGACAAAAGAAACGACAAGCACTCTAATTACTTTATGCGTCTTTATTAAACCTAGACGGTAGAGTTTATACTTTAGTCAAAACTTAATTCTATAACAGCTTAAAGAAGTTTTCATACTTACTATATATGTAAGCCAACAAAACTATGATTCAAATTACCATGAAACCCCTTTTAAACAGAAATAGCATAGTATAGAAATCTAAAAATCTGTTGATTGATCATCATGTAGTGTACTAATTATTTTCCAGAAGTAATAGGGAATATTCATGTAATTTTTACACAGTATAAATAAAAGCGTAATTCATGTAGCAAACAGTTGAGCAAAATTATTTTTTTAATAGCTATGAAAATAACTAAGATACAAGCCAATTAATATTTGTTAATGTCTTACTGGCAAAACAGAATTTAACATGGAGTTTATATGGCCCACCAGTTGCATGACATCACAGTGCATATTGGATCCCTCTGTCTAATTAGCAGTGTAAAATGTATCATGTGTTTATCTTGGCCCACTTTAATTTTAATTTCACTTTTGGTAATCTCTTTAATGGTATTTTCATATTTTGTTAAGAAATCCCATTATTAATCCATGCATACTGCCTATTCATGAAACTGGAATATGCATGGATTTTTAGGGATAAAGCCCTAGAGTAAATCATCCAATCGAAATATTTCAACAATTTGGCGTACGTGACTTACCACGCATTAGTTTGATACCAATAATACTGATTAAAGATTAATTATGACTTAATTAGACCACTTTACAAGTTAGCAAATTGAAACGCCGCATTGGCATGCGCGAATTGAGCCACTTACTCGTTAATTAAGACGGTGCAACCAAAAAGTCGGTGCTTAAGTGATTAAAGGTCATTAATTTTATTGTTATACTTAACGCAGTTCGATTAATCCAACTGCCGCAATCAGAGACGTCAATTAAATGTAATGCTGGTTTGACGTGCTGTCTTATTCTATTGCTATAGGAAAGAATGTGACAGCAGCAACTTTAATCAAGCATTAAATTTAATTGACGTCTTTGACTGCGGCAGTTAGTGTGCCGTTAGATAAATACTCTAGTTAGGGAAGCCACTAGTCTCCAGTTTTATGTAATGAATTATCAATTTTTGGTATAGCGGTGACCATAAATTAAGTTATGGGGTTTTTAAATTAATTTTAAAATGTAAATAAAAACTGTAACATCGACGGTTAAGAATTAATAACGCCTAAGTATTTTACTACGCAAGAAAACGTTATAAAATTGTAGATATACGGTATCGATTCTTTATCTCCCGCCGATTTATGCATTGTTGTATCAGGATACATAACACCGCACTCGGGAGTCAGTTATAAATAAATAAATGAATATCAGGGGATAATCTCACACAAATTTACCTAGTACACACTATAGGTAAGCTCTAGGTTTGTACTATAGGTAGGTTATAAGGTAGAGCGGGTTAGTTACAAATTCATATAAAAATTTACCTTGAGTCAAAATTGTAGTTTTCGAAAGAAAAGTGTTATAGCATTTTTTTTATTTTTCTGAAGTCCATAGACTAGTCAACTTCAGTAGTGTCTGAAATAAAGTGTAGGCTGTTTTAGAGAAAAAGGGACTCGACTGACGAATGGATAACACAGTCATGTTATAAGGGTTCCGTTTACTGTATCCTAAAACAAAGGTCTTAGTCTTGTTCATTTTATTTCACTTAGACCTAATATCTGTGCCTCCTGTGACAAGTGATACAACTTGAGTTGTAGCAGTTAACGTGTTCTTTCATGAAACAACTTAAAAAAAAATAACGCATCGTTTGCTCCAACTCCCGTGTTCCTAGGCCTTCTAGTTTCCAAGATACTTTCGTGTAAAATGATACAACTGACCCTTTTTTTTACCATTTTCCGTGTTTAATGATACTTCTCTAGTTAAAACACTTCAAAAAACTATAACTTTATATTTTTTTTCGTGCCTCATGATATATCTAAAAATGTATTATTAATCACGGTTTTTATGCCTTTAAAAATGTCTGTGTCTTTTGATATAACTCGAGTTATATCATTTATCACCAGAGTTAGCGTATTTTGAAAGATACAACTTGAGTTAGATCAAAAATTAAACCTATATTTGCTTCACTTGGTATGTGTTAATTGATACAACTCGAGTTATATCAAATGTCTTCAAATATTTCCTAATCTTTGCAAATGTATAAGTCAGTTGTATCAAAAATGTGAGAATATTACGACCATTTAGAACCTATAAAGTTTGGTGCACAGTGATACAATTACTATAAAATAATAAAATAAGCATACGGGGACAATCTCACACCAACTGAGCTAGTCCCAAACTAAGCTCTAGGCTTATACTTTGGGTACTAGACAACGATATATTAAATACTTAAATGGAGAAATATATCTTAAATATAAACAAATTTATTGATACTTACCATAGAACTGTGTCATAAAAAAGTACTAATATTACTTTGTTGTGACAGAGTGTTGTAAAGGTTAAGAATAATATAGTTTATCTTTAATAGTTATGCAAAAAGAGACCAATAATAAATATCCGGTTTCGAGATATAGCCGTTGTTAAGTAAAAATAATAATTTATTACTTTCTAGTATGTTTTCTAAAACATAAATAACCCAAATTGATAGAACATAGTATGATGTACTTTATTAAGCACAATTTATACAAATTAACTGGAGTATTCGTAGGTTTTTAAAAAAAACAATGTAGTAGGACTTTTTCTATGCAACTAATATTTGCTATATTTCTGTCGATCGTAATTCAATGAAAGGGACCATTTTTATGCTGATTAATGCTGATTACAATATTGCATTCTTTTGGTTTTTGGAGTACCTATTCGTAGGCTATAGAACTAATATTTGATATACTGCTTTCGATCGTAATTCAATGAAAGCGACCATTTTTTTAGCTGACTTATGCTGATTACAAAATTGCATTCTTGTTTTTTGGAGTATTCATAGGTTTTTTAAAAAAACAATGTAGTTGGACGTTTTATATAGAACTAATATTTGCTATCCTGCTTTCGTTCGATCGTAATTTTAATGAAAGCGACCATTTCTTTAACCGACTTAACTGATTACAATATTGTATTCTTGTATTTTTATAAAGAGAGCTATATGCTATTACTCTAGTTGTCTCATTTTGCGGGTGGTAGGACCTTGTGCAGGGTCCGTCCGGATCGCTACCACCATCTTATCCAGTAACCTACCGCCAAACAGCAGTGTTCGCATTGTTGTGTTCCGGTTTGAGGATAAGAAAGCCGGTGAAATGACTAGCATAGAGGTATTCCATCTTAGTCCTCAGGGTCAGCAACGCATTTGCAGTCTTAGGATTGCATTGCAGTCTAGTGAATGTGAATGTCTATGGGTCACAGTTTCCACTTACCATCAGGCGGCCTGTGTGCTCGTTTGTCTTCTCTATGCCATTAAAAAAAAAATGCTCATTATAAATACAAGATTGTAGTATTTATTTAGAAAAGGTTATATGCTGATTGTAATAAGTAAAACACTCATTTAAATACTTTTTATTTTATCAAAGGTTATAAAAACATCACTGCGAAAACTACCAAACATGAGGTAGAACGAAAAACAAAAATTGCTCAAAGCGACTATCTGCCTAGTCGTTGTAAGTAGATTACTTACATAAATGTGCTCACTTGATAAGTACATTTGTTTGTATTCCGACTAATCGACTAATAGTAGATTGGCTGTGTTCTGCAGATTAAAAATATCATCTTTTAACGGACAAAATAGACTAAAGCAAGTACTTTGGCGGCTTTCGACATTATAGAACCCACATATCGTAATTGGCGGTTTTATACATAATGGTATAAATTCAATGAATTGACGTGGTAAAATAAGTCACTTTCAACATAACTAAGGTTAAAAATTCTAATTTACGATGGCATAGCTAACTCATTTTCCGAAAAAATAGTCTGGTCTCTTTCTACATAACTATGGTCATAGTGTCTCTACGTCATCGAGGGTGGGAGCGCTCGCTCGCTGTGTCGCCATCAGAGATGCGATTTATTTGAAATACTTCTATTTAAAATGCAAATACAAAATGCAAAATAGCTATTTTGTATTTTGCATTTAAATGCTTTTTAGTAAGATGCATTTTGTATTTTATTTGAAATACCTTTCGAGATGTATTTTGCATTTTTAATATTCATTTCAAAATGCAAAATACTTTGTGATACAAAAACAACACATCCTTACCAAGTTCAGCGCCAGTAGAAAGACTTTTTTCGTACGGTGGGATGATTATGAGACCTCACAGAAGAAAAATGAGTGATGAGGTATTCGAACAACTGGTATTGTTAAAAAGCTTAATAAAATAAATAAAAATATCTGAGATTTGGTCAAAAGGTATTTTATTTTGAAAAAGTATTTTGAAAATACCTATTTTGCATTTAGCATTTCAAATACAAAACGCAAAACTATTTGGTATTTTGCATTTGAAATAGTAAATCTGAAAAGTATTTTGCATTTTGTATTTAAATGCTTTTTTAAAAGCATTTTGTACATCTCTGGTCGCCATGAACCGACGCGTAAGTATGATTTCTATTGTAGGTAACTTAATGTTAATATCCTTTTATGGTTGCGATATATTATGATCTACATGTGTGCCGCTAACTAGTTATTTGTGTAAAATATTATGACAGAAGATAAAAACGGTAAAAATCTCTCGACGGAGAGAAATAGGTATTTACCAACCAACGTGTTTTATTTTGTGAAGTGGCAGGTTAGTAAATGCTACTGTTCTATGGTGACTTAAATAAAATTATTGTATCAAATTCAGTATGAAATTTAGGTGGACCATACGTTATGTCACTTAACTATATACTTACTCGTACTTCCTACTTCGACTGACGGCGAGCTTAATTTAAATTACTTTATTTCTTACCTAGCTGAGGTTTAGTTATCATTATTTTCATGTTTTGTAGGTGATTATTGAGAATTATTATTTGATTTGTTGTGTAGGTCTATACAGTTTTTGTTTTGAATGACAATATGCACAGTTTAATTTACCTACTGTATGTTTGCAACATCGTAATGTTGCTTTGAAATTAAAGAGTGTAAGTAAATTTGTTTACTCAGTGATTTAATGTCATCATGTTTAGTACAAAGATATCATGATTGCTATTATTTGTTTTATCAATTACTTAGTTGTATTATTTGACACAAGTTTATTCGTAATCAGACCCAAGAATAACTCGATATGTAACATTAGTCACGGTTTAAATTACGTTTTTATTTTGTGATAAATGATGCAACTCACTAAAAATCCTTATATTATGTCCGTTTGTTTTAAGAAATATTAATAATTCAATTCCCTACAACTTGTGTATACAGGTTAGGCCTCTAACTCAAGAAATAAGAGAAAAATGTAGGTTTCAAAAAAAAGTTGTATCAGTCATCACCAGAGCTCCTTGATTACACTATTTTGTGTTAAATAATACAATTCGAGTTGTATCATCTTACACGGGTTAAATAAATCAATCTGAAATGTAAAATGATACATTATGGACGTTTCTTTGAATATCTCAAAATCTATAACTAGTATCATTATTTTTGTCAAACCAGTTAATAAAGTGATATTATATGT
This sequence comes from Acleris laterana, assembly GCA_963966035.1. NCBI lineage: Eukaryota > Metazoa > Arthropoda > Insecta > Lepidoptera > Tortricidae > Acleris > Acleris laterana. Next base: position 16,297,104 of record OZ014447.1, read on the forward strand.
TATCAAAATCGGTAGCAATGTTCAAAAAAATCTATTCGTTTAGAAGCAGTATTTTTTTTAAACTTGTTTTCGCTCTCCTGAAAAATCGTGTTTTTCGAGTTGTATCACTTGTCACAGGAGGCACTGATATAATCCCGTACCGTGAAAGTCTTTACCTTTAAGACACTCCGCGTACTCGGCTTACCCAAAGAATCGAAGTTTTTAAAACGCTTCTCGATGCATTTGTAAATGCATTCTAGTAATTATAAATAACAAAATAAACATATTTATAAAGTAGGTAAACGTCGTACTTTCGCAAGTTATGAAAGCCGCACACTTAATTTTTGTTCCTTGTCTATCTGTAGCAGTACTTATATCGCCGGGGAAAAAGTTTAGTAGACTTCTCGCAGAATTTTTGTGGAGATAGCTAATTGCCAATTGTATCTTCGATCTACTGGCCTGGTGTTTTCTTTCCTCTCTATTTCAAGTCAAAGAAAAACTTGTTATAGTAACACATTTAGGCCGCTTTCCAGCGAAAGGATAAATCCAGTAGACTTAAGTACAGTTTCGATGTTAAAATGTAGGAAACTGTCAGTCTTAAATCTAGATTCATCACTAGAACTAGATTTGCGTATCTATGTTTTTTGTGTAAGTCCTTAATTCCAATATTGTCGCAAAATACCCTTATCACAGAAACACCAAAGTCAAATAGAGCAATTTTTAAAATCTAATCTCGTGTCAATTATTATCGTAACAATTCAAGGTTATCAGTTTAGTTTCATTAATTTATATGTTTTTTAGGGCTCCGCACCTCGAAAGGAAAATGCGAAACCTTTATAGGATCTCTTTGTTGTCCGTCCGTCCGTTCGTCTGTCAAGACCCTTTTTCTCAGAAACCCGTGGAGGTATCAAGCTGAAATTTATATCAAATACTTAAGTTTACTGTCCTTTGGAGCTGTGAAAAAATCGAACCTCTAAGCCAACGCAATCAAAAGATACAGCCGTTTATGCCGCAAATTTCGGCCAATTTTTGAAACTCACAAGGGAATCAAATTCTACAGGGTACTTCCCGTGAAGTCAGAATCTGGAAAATTTGGCACGAAGCAACATCTCATAGCACAGATAAAAATTGCGAAAACCGTAAATTTTTAGTTACATTATTTAATAAAAATATCTTTAATAATTTAAAAGTTACTTTCCCATCCTTATGAACGCGTAGAGGTATTAAATTGAAATTCATATCAAGGTTTATATGGAACCCTCGGTGCGCGAGCCCGACTCGCACTTGGCCGGTTTTTTATTATTATCAGGGTTTTTTATTATTATCAGGGTTTTTTACGTCCTATTTGTACGGAGCGAAGATTTTTACTTTCGGAGGTTTAAAAGTTCATCGTCCTCAAAGTGTATAAATAAGGTCTGGTTTCTAAATTGTTTGGTGAAACTCAATCGAGAGAATCAATTAACGATGAAGGGTAGGGTAGGGTTTCGAATCCCGACGGTCGTATAGTACCAATAAGTTTTAAAATTTCATTGCACAGGGTAGGTAGAGGTGCCTTTATCAGTTTCCCTGGAGAGACGCCATTTCAAGAAGGTTTAACTTACCGCGTGGGGTGTTATTCTCTCAAAAACAACGGACGGTCGGACGGAAGGGCGAAATCGCAACGGCGAGTTTAAGTAGTCCCGTCAGAGCGAACAAAACACATTTTAGCGCGTGCATTTTCAATTAAGCAGCCTTATACGTTCGATCCATCGGCAGAAACCATGCTGCTAAATTGAAAATTCACGCGCTAAAATATGTTTTGTTCGCACTGACGGGACTACTTAAACTCGCCGCTTGGACATTCATTCGTTCATTCGTCCGACCGTCGTTGTTGAGAGAATCACTACCCTGTATTTAATGGTTTCCGCCTGCCACCGTCCGCAAAGTCAGCATTTTTACCCAACTACCAAAGAATGAGCGTAATGTTTTGACATAATGATTTTTAAGAGCTATCTAATGATATCTATAGTATTAAAAAATTTCAAGATGTTTTTACAACATTGTCGGCGTAATTAAAGTGCATACCTATGCCAAATTTTTGATATGTTATTTGGTATAGGGTGATTTAGCCGGTTTTCGTCCAGTTAGTGGAGTTGCCAGCTTTGGAGGACCCAAATAAAATGTTTAAGTAATAAAATGTAAATGCATTATATTTATTTTTAGTGCTCATATACTCTATTTTAAGTTTAGATATAGCATGAAGTTGTAATCTTAACTGTTTTTTTTATAAAAAATGATAATGATGAAAGTATGGATTTTACTAGTTTTCGTCCGAAAATGTTGGTTTCCGTCCTAATGTTATCTAGTTTTCGACCACTGTATTTGGGGTATAGTTTAAAGCCATCAAATCAAATACCAGACTTTTAGGTAGCAGTACTTTTAATAAACAAATTTCACATTTTGGTTTTTTAATTGTTACAGGACATATTCGCAAATAATTCGTAAGGTATATATTTTGGCAGGAGTGGATGTGGATGAGTGGATGGACTCTTCGGAGTAAGATGCAGTTTTCTTTCTTGGATTTTTCCCAATGAAGTCATCTACAAAGAAAATAACGAGCTATAAAAAAAAACTATAAAACTGAGCTATAAATGGCTTTTCTTTGTAATTGGGTTTTTTTTTCATTTTCTAACAAAATAAATATTATTTTAAAGAGAAACAAATAAAATAAATTTTACTGTCCGAAAACTTGTAAAGTGTATAGAAGCAGTTTTTAGTTTTCGTCCCCTGCAATTCAAGCAAATGGACGATAATATAATCAGCATAGGAGTAGTTTTTAATTTTCGTCCACACCCATTAAAGCATGTGGACGGAAATATATTCAATATTTACAACAGTTTTCAGTTTTCGTCCACATATTCAGGATATTATTTTACCCACGCAACACTGACAAAAGAGTGGACGAAAATTGAATATCGAATCATGTAACCACTAAAGATCATTTCGCATTAAACACAAAGTAAAATCTTATACATTGTTGGATATTTTCATGATACCAAATATCATCTGACATTTTAGTTTTCGTCCAGGCGGACGGAAAACTAGATTTTTTGCAGTTTACGTTATTTAGTATTAGTCCGCTAAAATTTTATATGTTTACCGTTAATAATATAAGATTACGACATTAATTTAAGTTAATTATGTTCAAAATAAGTCTTATGCACCAGAACATTTATCACAAATGCGTAAATAACAGTAAAAACTCACCGTGAAATCTCTTGCTGGGACTATTTTTCGAGCACCGCGATGACATGCTCGTCGCACGAAATCAAACCGACAACTGCCGTATTTTTTTTTAGAGTCTCAACACGTCCTGTAATATTTTTAGGTTGGTAGGAATGATGCTTTGTTACTAAAGGGCGCGACTAGTTCAAACTTGCGCGATGACAGCTTTTTGTATATCTATTCTGTGCTTATGATCAAAACTACTCTGCGTACTGGACGAAAACTGGAACAGGACGGCAAACCGGCGAAGTCACCCTACTTACACACTTAAATTCCAAGAGTCTCTGAGTTAAACTGTGGACAGATGGACAGACGGACATAGCGAAACTGTAAGGGTTCCTAGTTTATGACAAAACACGACTATTAGCATAGGTTATTAGTATAACATAATTATACCTATCAATGACATTTTTGAAAATCTTTTCAAAGGTTGCAAAATATAGGTGAAAAACTTAGGTAAAAGACATGCATTGCATGTAGTTGTAACACATCTGTATAGACCGTTGAACATTCTATATTTAAAATTTGACGTAAATTCCATATTAGTTTTGTACACAACTACATGCAAGAGGTCATATCGCACCTTCGCTAGAACAAGGGCACAATGTACTATATGATTATAGGGGCAATTGTGCCCTTGTCCTACCGAAGGTGCGATATTAAGTTTTTCACCTATACTACTTTTGGGTAGGTACCTACTGTTTTGTAAAATACCTGAGACAACTTATTTTCTCTAAAAGTCTAGGTTCAAAGTTTAAAGGCTGCGAACTCGTCTGTTAGTCACGCATTTTGTAGAATGTATAAATAACGATAGCAAAGACAATATAAAATTGTTGTCGATCATTTCTTATTCTGGCAATTTTCTCACATTCTTTATTTTATATTACACTAGCGACCCGCCCTCGCTTCGCTTCGGTTTAGATTTTTCATACAAAAGGATTTTCCCGCTAATTCCCGTTCCCGTGGGAATTTCGGGAATTCCTTTCTTAGTGCACCTCTACGGTACCTAAGCTACGTCCCTTTCAAATTTCAAGTGCCTACGTTTAGCCGTTTAGGCTGTGCGTTGATATGTCAGTCAGTCAGTCAGTTTCTCCTTTTAAATACAGTGTGTTACCGGCACGCGGGCATTTATTCAAACTGCCGATAATATGTTACTTTAGCAATTGTTTGCAAGTAAGTACTATCAATTAAAAAATAATTAAAATAACTTCACAATTAATTTTCTTAGATACTGTCCATTTTTAATGTAGTGCATGTGCTGCGTGTTCATCGTTATCAGTATTGCTGTTGCTTGGTACAAGGCATGTCGTGGTACGGGGGCACATCATAAGAATCAAAGTATCCGTCGACTGTCATTTACACTTGTCAAATCGCTGTGCTTTACATTGCTGGCCATTTAAATTTTGTTAGAAAGTTAACAAAGCCCGAAAAATCGTTTATTCCTTAAATTAATGTCATAGTTACGTTACAGATGTTCGTTATTTTAACCTACTTTAAAAAAAGCCAGGGTGCTGGTAACACACTGTATATTTAGATTTGCTTAAAGTACTTATTACAAAAAATAGCGACAACATGTGCAACGATTGAAAATAATATAGTTTGAACAATGACATATATACTTAGACCGTGAATTTTGACTTGTTTTGGTCACAAGTACGTCACGATTACCAACGGGGGAGGCAGTTGCTTCATTGCTCGAGCTGGCTTGACGGTGCCGGTCATTTATCTACAAACATAATATCTATTGGAAGAACATAACGCTAGCAAAATCAGTGTGCAAAACTGATTAATAAATGTAAACAACTTTTTGACGTCATGGAAATAAAGACTATCTGTCACGCAAATCTGAGCAATCATGACGTGGATTTGAAAAATATAGTAATTCTATTGTTTGTTTGGTAATCTGTGATTTATCATCCATGTGAATACTGCAATTTACAGTACTGTATTATGCAGTATTTTATTGTTGGTGATTGGTATCGTTAGTAATACTCAACTGGCGAATTGGTCTTCCACGAACACTAAAAATCGGCCAGGTGCGACTTGTAAAAAAAAACACGGTTCTTGTATGATTTTTATGGCTCCGTGTCCGAAGAGAGCCGATCGGGACCCTATGAATATGCCACTGTCCGTCCGTCCGTCTAACTTTAAACAGCTGTATCCTTTGAACCGTAATAGATAGTTTTTTTTTATCAGAATTCGTATGTGATGTATACGTATCACTGTATCCATGTTTAAAGTAGGCTAACATGACGAAGTTCAAAATGTATAATTAGCTGTCATATATTCATGTCTCTCTTAAGTAATATCTTTTGTATAACCTAAACTTATTTGAATACTGGCATTACTGCGGCAATTATTGTTTTGTGTCAGTTACCTACTCAATCCATTGGAACCAAGCGCATATATATTGAATTGTCATAGGCCAATAAAGAATTTTAATAATCCGGTACACAAATAATCATAAACGATATACTTAGGTAAATAATCTTAATACAGTCAGGCTTAACGCGATTAAGGACACGTAATATAATTAGAAAGTAAATCACGTTTTCGATAAAACCATTTTAATCTTATCTTTAAATGACCGAAGTTTAAAGACGATTAAAATGGAAGTGATTAAATGTCTCGGTGATCACTTTAAATTATAATTAGACATTAATTTATATGATATCATGATGAAAGGTTAAAAAGTAGATAAGTATAAGATTAATATCTACGATCAATACTTAAACAGCATTAATCACTTTATAGGAGCAGTTGGCTCTTTGGTCTATTAGTGCGAACGTCTTACTTGCATTTACATGAAGACCACCAACAAAGAAGGGTGGGTGGTATATATATGCGAGGGGGGGAGGGTTGATGGTATCGTGTACCCATAGTCCCACTGCGGCGCATGTTACGCACATGGATCATATTGTTCTATGCGTGTGTCAGTTTCAATGCGCGATAGCCCGCATGATGTTCGTGATACATTGCGTCGCTGCAATAACTCTCGTCTCAAAAATGCTCAAATAACCCGTCAATGGATTGCAACCATGCGGACTATCGACCAGTGAAACTAAGCTTTGACGAATTTATACCAACTCGTGCGTGCGTAGTGTGCGTCAAAGTAGAATTCTGGCTTAAATAAATGTGCTATGAGGCAATATAGTGTATTGTGCGTTTAGCTATTGTTTTGACACTAAAGTAAGTAGCCGGTTTGGCCTGTTAGTGAACATCCCTATCTGAGTGAAGTGTTTGGTTAAAATAATATTTAAACTCGTGTGGAACGCAAATTTGTAGTTACAGTGGCAATAAATAACTAGGACACACCTTCACAACTCACGAAATAAATATATAATTATAACAAATGTTTAAAAACAATACTAATGAGTAATTTAATAAATAATAATTATTACTTAAATATTAATAGAGTTCCAATCTCTTCATTTTAAGCTGCCTTACCGATACTTTTTTCTTTTTATTATTAGGTACTTGGTAACTTGGTGATTTGTAATATTATAATTCGTTTTTAATATTATAACAAATATGTATTGTCAAAATTTGTTCCGGCTGTACATTATTTGTATTTTTTAAGTAGGTAATACATAATTTATGTTTTTTTCCTACGCTTTACAACTTCTTCGCACAGAAATAAGTATTTTCATTTATCTGCACACTCTACCATTGACAATGTCATTTCATGTATTTATTCAGAAACGACATATGTGCTCAATTGTTTTGTAATCGCAGTTTGATAATATAGCTGTGACATTTAAGTTAAGTATGCGCTTAATTACAAACGAGTCATATAAAACCAAAGGCAGCAACATTGTTGTTGAATGCAGTTTTGCAACTGTACTTACAATATTTCTAATATTATAGATATGTTAATTTTTTTTGTGCACTCTTTTGTTATAATAGCACATATTAATATACTTATAGATATTCGTACTTTGTCCAAAATACATTTACGTCCACTTGGGAAGCGCTGGTAGATTTGTGTCAAAAATCTAGCAGCTCACTTTTACACATATATTTTTTTTTACCTGTAAACTACACGTGCGCTCTCTTTTATGACTCCTTATTTTAAACCTAAGCAATTTACAGCCAGTCTTCCATTAAAAAAAAACTATTTTGATTACAGAACAATGCCTCCCCAAGGCCAGTCCCCCTCATGGGTGCTGGAAGAGTCTGACGCCGCCACCGACGACAAGGATGTGGCGACTCCGGTCCCCCCCTCGGCTGAGAAGAGGAAGCTTCAGATAGTGTGGAGGAATGTCACCCTCTTCGCGTTCCTCCACGTCGGCGCCTTATACGGTGGTTACCTGTTCTTTACACGGGCTATGTGGACCACCAGAATCTTCAGTAAGTGTCACACTTTTTATACGAACTAGGGAGTAGGGAATGAAATCTCGAGATCTCGGCCATATTCACCGATATCTCGGCCGAAAATTGACCGAGACCTTGCGAGATTAGCATTGTACCGAAAAGTAACTTCTCAAAATGTGAAAGTTTCTTATGAGAAATGCTCGGAAATTTCCAAGAATATTCTTAAACTTTGTATGGAAAGAGAACATTCGCAATGCTCTGAAATGTTTCCGATAATATTCTCGGTAATTTCTTGAGAAGATTTTTTAACTTCTGAGAATATTCTGCAACTTGTACATTGCTATGAAAGATTACCGAGATTGTTTTGTTAAAATATGTATATTGTAAATTTGTCCGTAACTATCCTACTAAAGTTATAAATGCGAAAGTTTGTGCGTGTGTGTGTTTGTTACTCCTTCACGCTGCAACGGCTGGACGGATTTGGATGAAATTTAGAATGGAGATAGCTTATACACTGGATTAACGCATAGGCTACTTTTTATCCCGGAAAATTCAAAACTTCCCAAGTGAATAACGATAATCGAAATCTATGCGGACTGAGTCGCGGGCAGAAGCTTGTTGTACAATAATACACGATAGTCTATCTAAAACCAACAACAAGGTTTTAGCGTTATTAATGCACTTTTTCTATTTTCATACTGATAGAACTAGATTGCATTTGCTTCTCATTCGCCCTCTGACAAAATTGGGAATTGAGCCACAAATTTACCAATTGTTCCTATTCTACTCACCTAATCTTTTTGAGACTTTTTCATACTTAAAGAAGACTAATTGCCGCACAATAAGTAAGCATTTAAATTAATAAAAATGCCTCGGGTACTCCACAATAAGCATGAAACAAGGTATCACGGTAGTATCCGAGTCACGTTTGATTAGAGTTCATCCTAATATGCAAAATATCGCGGTTTTAAGTTGAGTTTTGCGGGTGGTAGGACCTTGTGCAGGGCCCGTCCGGATCACTACCACCATCTTATCCATTAACCTACCGCCAAACAGCAGTGTTCGCATTGTTGTGTTCCGGTTTGGGGATAAGACAGCCGGTGAAATGACTAGCATAGAGGCATTCCATCTTAGTCCTCAGGGTTGGCAACGCATTTGCAGTCTTGGGATTGCATCGCAGTCCTGTGAATGCGAATGTCTATGGGTCACAGTTTCCACTTACCATCAGGTGGCCTGTGTGCTCGTTTGTCTTCTCTATGACATAAAAAAAAAATACGTTTTTTTGTTACAATTTTACTAGAATCGGTTGATGTGTTTTTCACAAAAAAAACCTAACACCAAAGTTGTAGTTGTAGTACTCTGAGAGCGGTCAAAAACAGATTTAAATTATCTTGCAATTATCTTGATCAAGTTCATTTAAATATCTAGAATTGCGGGCTATCCTTCAGGAGCACACACGAGGACACCTAAAGCATAGTTTTTCAAATAGATAGGTATATAATAACACAAATGCTTTTAATTGAAAAATACCATGAATGGAGTTTACTTGAGATCAGACCCCCTTTTATTGTGTGCCGACGTGCTTCGACTTATTATTAGATTCAGAACAATGAAGGTGCGTCACGGTGTAAGAAAATTAGTACGCGTTTCCATTGCTCTTAAGACTGCGCCGAGCAAACGTCGAGCGTCCAGTGGCGCCGTCATTACTATTATTGTTTTTTCTAATTAACTAAAGAATTTCCTTGCAATACGAAACGTTTTCGTAGTGCAAGTAAAAACACAATTTATGGGATACGTAAGAAACTCTAATAACAATTACCCTTTGAGTAGTCAGCTTAACGGGAAAAGGTGGCCACTTTTTTCCGTTAAGTTGATAACTCGAAAGTGAATTGTTATTAAACTATGTGATATACCCTATAAGTTGTGTTTTCATTTGTAGTACAAAAACCTACCGACCGATTTCAAGAAAATACTTTTGTTTATTAGAAAACACAATAAAAGTAATGAGGGCGCCACTGTTACATCCGGCGTACGCTCGGCGCAGTCTTAAGGGTTTTCTCTAGTAGGTATATTGGATGCCATTTCCCGTCCATAAATTTACTGTAGGGCCCGGCCTATAAGAAGTCAATCCTAACACATTGCACAACCATGAAGTTTCTGAATATTGATAAGGTTGAAAGCTGTAAAACAATGCTAAACTTATTTGTTGTGTATGAACGAATAGTAATAACATTATTTTTTTACTGCTGTCAACACTATCAACATTCTGAAACTTTGTATAGTTGTGCAATGTGATGTGTGATGTGGAAAAGATGCTGAAGATGACATGTGAATCATGATACTTTTTTTTTCTAGCTGTGATTCTGTACGTCATGTCCGGCCTGGGCATCACGGCGGGTGCGCATAGGCTCTGGGCCCACAAGTCGTATAAGGCTCGACTGCCTTTGAGAATACTACTAACTTTGTTCAACACGCTAGCGTTTCAGGTAAGATTTACTTGAAATAATAAATACACATCAATTATAAGAAGTCGCTGCGCAGGCAAACGGCAGTTTGTATAACATCTGGGGCATACACTGGAAATAAGTGATTGTTTTGCATAAGCGTCTAGATTCCATACGAGCCTAACAATACGTTAGATATATCAACTAAGACGTTACTTTAATCACTAAAAAACTTGCTGCTTACTATCAGCTTTGGTTGATGTAAGTAATATCATAACTATTGGTTTTTTTTCTCAACTAAGACAAAATGTCTCTTGGTTGGCTCTCATTTTTTGAGTCTATGGACCCTCTGAAATTTTCGCTTACATCCTTAAGACTGCGCCGAGCGTACGCCTGATGTACAGTGGAGCCCTCATTACTATTATTGTGTTTTCTAATAAAAAAAAGTTTTTTCATAAAATTGGACGGCGAGTTTTTGTACTTCAAATGAAAACACAACCTATAGAGTATATGACACAGTTTAATAATAATTCACCTTTGAGTTATCAACTTAACGGAAATGTTACATATCCCATAAATTGTGTTTATACTTCCGCTACAAAAAAACATCGTCTGATTCCAAGAAAATTCTTTAGTTAATTAGAAAACACAATAATAGTAATGAGGGCGCCACTGGACGCTCGACGTTTGCTCGGTGCAGTCTTAATACAGTATCATTGGTTCCAATGGGTAAAGTTCAATTCTTAACCATGGAACTATTAATTCGGTAGTGGTTATGACCCGTTTTTATTAATAACGCCGTTAAAAAACTCGCTCTTTCAGATTTGCCTTGCTTGTGCCCATACGTAAGAATTGCCCACTGTCTGAAGCGAACACGCTTTGGCAGAATAAAAACAATAACAACCTGGCACTATCTCGCTTTAATAAATAAAATGCTGCACAAAGACAGTATATAATTTAGGAATCATGTACTGCAGCAAATGGAGCGAACTCAGCGTTGCTGAGGGTTTTGAGCTCTACTCGTATGACGTAGTTCAATCGGAACACTAAAAATGTTACGTGCATTGACTTATTGCACATTTTGTTGATATTTCTTAATCGTTCAATTTACACACATACATACATTAAATCACGCCTGTTTCCCAGAGGGGTTTTCAGACACCACTTCTTTCCACTTGCTACGATCCTGACAAATCTCTTTCTCTTCTTCCACATTCATACATCGAGTCTTGCACGCACGTCGGTTTCGGGTACTTATGATTCGGAGATTTCGTCCAATTGTCTCTTCAAAATATACAGAAGGCAAAATAATACAATACTTGAACTTAAGAGCATATTATTCTTTTATGTCTAATATGATACAATAGTTTCATCAGTGTAGGGTCGAATGAAATTAATTCTTGAAATGTATTACTCATGCACATACCTGTTTCACGCTCAACTTATCTCATTACGTAGGTACCTATTAAATAATTATAGTTTTATCAAAGGTCCAAAGTTGATATGCATGAAATATTGCACGTGATCGGATGCATCACGTTCCGCAGCTTACACTCTTATCGCTACATGTGCTTGCCACGCGGCTTCGCCTGACCTCTTCGCTATCAGCAATTACTCCGCCTCTTAACGTGGGTCAGATGACTTTTAGTCGAAATGACATGTTTCCTGCAAACTAGTTGCGTAAAGGTCGAATCAGCTATTACTTTATCTTTACATAGTATGAACCAAAGCCGCTTTCCACGTCTTTATTTCTGTCTCTAATATTCGCTAACGTCTTCTAAATCATGCAACTGATTTCGATGCGGTTTTCACCATCAGTTAAATAGTTTCATGGAAGGGTTTATGTATCACAAATTCTGGTTTATGTACTGAGTGTTACAGAAAACTCTAAGTGAAGCTAGTGATTTCATAAAATGTTAATAGTAAGAAACCCAGTCTTGCTTGGGTTTTACTCAAGTTTAATCCTTTTTTTACGCTGGGGAACTGCTGCTTTGCATACCAGCTGGGTCCAGAAGAGCCTAAAATGGTTATGAGGGACTCACGAACCGAGAGTGGCACAGGAGAGGATGCCCCTGGGGCAACAAAGGAGTGGACGCCCCTAATTATTTTTCAAAAAGGTTATCTACAATTTAAGTTAGGGGTCTCTTCTTCTGGAGGTCCCGAACAGTCGCCTCTGTTGCCCTCTCTTAAAACCGGCCATGCCACTGTAAACCCAGCGATTCTCCCCCCACGCCGTTGTTAGCGCAGATTCCGATATAATAAGAGCTCCCCGGGAAAATTCTGGGCGCTCACAGACCAGTAGACCACAGATGGATCCATCCCCCGCGGATCCACACGTTTCGGCTGCATAGGATAGGGAGAACGGCGCATCAAAATACCGCCACTCCTTTTCCTCTGAGGCCGTCATTTTCCCTTGAGTTGCGCGTCTCTTCCCTTCGTTGCCTCTACGGTCAAAATACAAGTATTACACACATACATACCTTCACGCCTTCTATCCCAGAGTGGGGTAGGCAGAGCTACAGAATTACCAACGACTCTAAAAACTTGTTATTCATTCTGTAACCACATTTTGCAAAAATAGGCTAAAATGTTTAGTGGTTGCATGTCTTTTCGTGGAAGTCGTAAGAGGCGACTACGGAAATAGAGGCGTGTAGTACTGTAAAGCGATGGTATTGCCACCTGTCACTAATATACACTGGTAAACATCTTTGCCAGAACTACAAGTAATAGAAATCTGAAGAATCTTAAATTAAGGCAAGTATAACGAATTTCAAACGCAAACTGTTACGACCGAGTTGACAAATAGGTTCCTGAGATACAGGCGTTATAATAACGGCTATGCAACCTCACAATGAGTGTCCCGGTTTTGCCCAGGTTTTAAAGTTTAATTATCTTTTCTAAAGGTCTCTTGTAGTATGCAAGTACTATGTATAGATGATGCAATATGAGGCAGTAATAAGTTCTTGAACAATGAGCTGTTTAATTATTACTCCTTTGACCTTAGTCGCTGAGTTACATAAATAGCTAATGAACGTTCAACCACGTTTAACTAACAGCTAATACTACTAGTTAGGTTAAATCATTTGCTATTGGTCCATTTTTTGCAAAAATATCACCGACGTTTGTTTTTACTAGACACAGTCCAAATTAAAAAAATACGTCGATGTGTAGTCCTAACCCGCACTGAAATAATAACGTCCTAAGTTTTTCACGTTTTTCGTCCTAAGTGGCAAGATCATAGCTTGTTTTCACAAACTTTTTGAAATTTCCTAAACACTTTACTTAGTGTATTTACTTAAAACTATTTAGAATTCTTTCAAGAGTTGGAAACGGGCATAGATCCCAGAATTCATTGCATTGCATCTGACAGAATCTTGACAATGCATACTTTAACCAAATTATGAATAAAGAGATGAAGTAACTATCTATCCTTTAGCTGTGACATTTATACTCATGTTGGTTGGCGAACCATTTTATACGTCCGGTTAATTAAAATATTTTTGCTGGAATTGGCCCTATTCATGATTTGACATTATATACTTTATTAAACCAGTTATTTCATATTCCTATTACTATTATTACGTTACTATTTAAGTTTAAATCTTGATCTATTGATTACTAGAGTGGAAATAGGTACAGTAAAATGCTACGGCTTAATCGTTGTATCCCTAATAAGTATTTCTAGATAATGAATAACGAGCACTTAGGTAATTGAAGCATTGCGACGAGTGTTGCAACGCGATGTTGTCGGTTGAAAGTTAGGCGAGGACGAAGGACGGACGGGTTGCGGTTGCGCGCCGGCGCGTGCGTCGATTAGCACACGTAGAACCCATAGAGGTAGGAAAGGTACATACATACATTAAATCACGCCTGTTTCCCAGAGGGGTAGCCAGAGACCACTTCTTTCCACTTGCTACGATCTTGACAAATTTATTTCTCTTTCACATTCATACATCGAGTCATGCACGCACGTCGGTTTCGGGTACTTAAGATTCGGCCCTTTTCCAGTATTTCTCCGATTTGACTCGAAAAAGTACGCCTAGGGCGGCCCCTTCCGACCCGTCCACTCACTTTCGATCTGTATATCTCTTTCGTCAATCTTCTTTCATCCATCCTTTCCAAATGACCGAACCATCGAAGCATGTCCAATTCAATCTTAGTCACCACATCTTCTTTTATTCCACATTTCTCTCTGACTTTTACATTCCTTACTCTATCAATCAGTTTCACACCACATATACTACGCAAAGAGCGCATTGCAACTGCATTTACACGATTTTTATGCAATTTTGTAGGAAATGTAGGGAGTTTAAAAACGGCTAATATTGTAATAGTACTCTTCGCACCTGCGGGCGTATTGTCTAACGCACTCGCAATCACGATCGTTTTCATTTTGAAAATCGAAGGCTTGTTTGCATTCAAAATGAAAACAATTGTTTTATTTTGCAGCCGATGCGATTGCGAGTGCATTAGGCAATATAGCCCTTCTGTTACAAATACCCTTTGTTAAAAAGAGTCTTCTATTAAAATTCAAAATTCAAATTCAAAATTATTTATTTCAGGTTTCCCCATAGAATTCCTTATTGCATATACACCGTGTTTTTTTTATTTACGATAACTTCGGCATATTACTAGGTATATCCATCGAAAGTAAGTGGTAGGTTTGATTTTTAAATATTGCAAAAAAAGAACTGTGTAGAACAAAGTAGGTAATTAAATCTGTGGTTATTCTTAAAGGGCCTTTAGATTTAACTAATCGTCAGTGTCAAATACGTCAATTTTGGTGACTGACTATTAGTTCAATCTAAAGGCCCTTTTAGAATGAGCAAAGATATAACATTTAATTACTTTCGTCGAAATAGTATTTTTTTTGCAGTTTGGTTTAGCCCTGTGAAAACGCTTTCACTGCGTACCAACCCATATGTGTATTTGGCTTTTTTGATAACGCACGGCAAGGCGTATTTGCTATTAGATTCTGTATGTATGTTTTGTCAAAAAAGTTATCGACACATTACGAATAGGTACCCAACACCCAGCAAGTTCATTAGTGATTCAACTAACTTCTTAGTATCTATCGTCTTGACCGTCTTGTTAGGCTCGTATGGAATCAAGATGCGTTTGCACAACAATCTTGTTAGAAGCAACCAAGTTTTTTTCCAGTATTGTCCAAGGTTACCTTAAAGAGATGGCTATTTAGCGATAATACCTAGCGATAATTGTGTTGTTTTCGCTGTTCGATACAGAGTATTTTTATTTTATTTTGCAATGAATGAAATCCGCTACAGAATAATGAATTTAACCTTTAAACTCAAAATTCTACAGACGACAGAATAACATTTAAGTTAATGAAGGTACATTAACTTGATTAACTTTCATTAACCTAATTTAATCTTCAACGACTTCAAACGTCAGTCATAAACATTCCGGCCAGGATCGACTCCCCAAATATCTATTAAGTATTATTATTCTGACAGCGTTGTTAATATCTGTACCCTTACCATGAGTCATAGTTACCACAAGTACGTCACAGTATTGTTATAGAGTGCGGGAGACAGAGTAATTATTACTCATGGTAAGGGTACTGGTACTGGGTTTGGGGAAGGCCTATGTCCAGCAGTGGACGTCTTTCGGCTGACATGATGAAGGGTACTGTGCTAAAAACTGCTCCAAGCAAACGCCGACCATCCAGTGTCGTCCTTGTTACTATGACTTTATTTAAATATCAAACTTAACAGAAAAAGGTGTCTATTTTTCAATAGAAATTGTGTATTTTTTGTGCAACAAATGAAAACTCTTCGACTTTAAGAAAATAAGAAATGCTCGGCGAATCTTAAGTTGTTACAAATACATAAGAAATAACAATATATCTGTTACTCTTTCAGGACTCCGTGCTAGACTGGGCTCGGGACCACAGAATGCACCACAAGTATTCTGAGACCGACGCCGACCCACACAATGCAACACGTGGCTTCTTTTTCTCTCACGTCGGCTGGCTGCTGGTGCGGAAGCATCCGCAGATCAAGGCTAAGGGGCACACCATCGACATGAGCGACCTCTGTGCGGATCCTGTTCTGAGGTTCCAGAAAAAGTAAGTTCTTTCCCTTTAGACGTACAGTTTAACCCTTTTAACTCCTGTGAGGCTGAAAAGTTGCTAACGCTAACGTAAACGATTTACGATTACTGAGGGCCCAGACAAGATTCATTACGCTAACTATCGTTTCTATTCCTTTCGTTTTTAACCAATTGTGTCACTGGCACATCACGTGACTTTTCGTATCGCGTCATCAACCAGTGACGCGATTGGTTTAAAAACTAAACGAAGGAAAACGCTAGCTGGTGTAGTGCATCTTGAATAGCGAAGCGCTGGTAGACTCACCCTATATTACCGACATGAAAAGAGCCCTCATGTGGCCTATTTACTGAATAAATATTTTGAATTTGAATTTGAAACTTGTCTGGGCCCTCAGATTTATGGAATTGACGTAGGTGTTCGACGCGACCGTCCTACGATTACGCCAATCATTATATATCTAGGGTCTCTGGACTTATTAAGGTGATCGTATCTATCGCTGATTAATGAGTGCGGCTAATTTAGGTCGCCTTTTCACAAGCATAAACGACCGGAGAAAATGTATAATTTGTGCCATGTCCTTATCCATCCAAGTAATGCATAATATTCAAAGATATTAAGGCTCATTCGCGATCATTGTATGATTATTATTAGGTAGGTTTATGTCATATGCTGTATAAAAATTATCTCTTCATCTAAATCGATTGAATAGTTGAGGAATTAAAGTAGAACATTCGATTTTTGCTTTTATAAATACAGCGAAAAATTTATCAATAATCCTTTTGCTTAATTGCACATCCATGTAAAATTTGTTGTTCTCTTAAACCTCCATGGAGGTTTTAAAGTAACAGCATACCAAAATGCTGTGCTTCCTTAAGAAAAAAGGAAATGTGTAACAAAACCTGTTTTGTGTTTCAGATATTACTTGACTTTGATGCCTCTCGTTTGCTTCATCCTGCCAACCTACATCCCAACGCTGTGGGGAGAGTCACTTTGGAACGCCTATTTCGTCTCCGCGATCTTCCGCTACTGCTACGTCCTGAACGTCACCTGGCTGGTCAACTCAGCCGCCCACAAGTGGGGAGACCGGCCTTATGACAAGAACATCAATCCGGTAGAGACCAAACCAGTCTCCCTGGTCGTGTTTGGGGAAGGTTTCCACAACTACCACCACACGTTCCCGTGGGACTACAAGACAGCTGAACTGGGAGACTATTCCTTGAACCTTTCCAAGCTCTTTATAGATACCATGGCTAAGATTGGATGGGCCTATGATCTGAAATCGGTTTCCAAGGACATTGTAGAGAAACGAGTAAAGAGGACGGGAGACGGTAGCCACGCCGTGTGGGGATGGGACGACAAGGACGTTCCCGTGGAACAGAAGACAGCAGCGGTAATAATCAACCCTGAAAAGACTGAATGAGCTGAAGGAAACATCAGTGGATAGATAGAAATACAATAATGAAGTGGAGTTAGGCTTTGTAGAACTTATTTATCATGTATGTCGGATATTAGTCACTACGAGTATAGGTAGAAACAAAAAATACCTCCGACGTGCCTGTATGGTAGCCAATTGTGATAACAATGTGTAGTATTTAGTTTATTTATTTAAGATTTAATGATGCCAAATAAATGTTAAAAAACCCTTTCCTAAAAGGTATGGTTTTTGAAAAAAAAAACATTCCTGTTTTTGACTTGTTTAGCTATCTCATGGATATCAAGAACGAACACAAGCATAGATTAGCGGAATAGGACATAGAATAGCTAGGGTAGGGTAGCTTTTTGTGTAATAGACTCTATACGTATCAAACATGAAAAATTAAAGAATTTTAAAAGCAAAAATGTTTTTTTTTTAGAAAGTTAGAAATGAAATCAAATGTTGTCTGTCAGATTCTGGCAGCAGTGACCTACTATCAATCCACGTATTCCTTTGACGCATTTAGTGTAGCACCGTGCATCCACCCACTTTGCGGATATTCTCGTTTCACCTTTAACCTTTGCAGCCATCGAAAATAATGCTTTAATGAAGCTAAATCAGACGGATTTCGACCCCCGAAAATTAACTAATCGAGTTACTGCGTATTGGTACTTACGTCTTTTTTATTTAAATTATTTTCACTGTAATTAATCCACATTTTAGTTTGACGAAAACGAAATCTAAACAAAAGTTCGTTTTCGTCCGAAAAAAACAGGCTTTAATTTATTCTGACTAAAATAGAATCTGACTAATTTAGTATAGCAAAGTAATCTACCACCTTCTTCACTCCTAAATTATGGGCCCGGAGGGGAACTGCCTTATTTAATGCCTTAAATCCAAGAAACGACACTGTATCGAAAGATGGGGGGTGGGGGTCGACTTTTGGAAAATCCTTCCCTGTACCAAATTTCAAGTTTCTAGGTACCTACAGTAGTTTCGGCTGTGCGTTGTTATAATAAGTGAGTGAGTCAGGTTTGCCTTTTACACAGGGCGGAAGGATAAGTCGGGCCATTGAGGGAAACTACCTTAAATCCTTAAGTTGGCTCATTTTACTAAAAGGAAACATTCCTTTATTTTTAAAAAGAAACAAACAAGGATTTAAGGTAGCTTCGTCCAGGGCCCGACTTATCTTTTCATCCTGTATATGTATATACATATTTTAATAGTAGAATAAAATAGCGTGTTCATTTTTTAATTTTTAGCTGGTTCTATTCTCGGGTAAGAAAAACGAATTTTAGAAATTCTTTGAAAGCAGTTTATAATATTTACATACATACATACATACATACATAAACTCACGCCTTTATTCCCAGAGTGGGGTAGGCAGAGCTACAGAATTTCCAACAACTAAGTATAAAAACTTTTTGATAATAATTCTGTAACTACATTTTGCACACTTTGGCGAACATGTTTACCAGTGTATTAGTGACAGGTTGCAAGCCCATCGCCTAACAGTACTACACGCCTTTATTACCTTAGTCGGCTTTTACGACATCCACGGAAAGATACGGAGTGGCACTATTCTAATCCGGCTACCACACGGGGAAATATAAAATAAAGTTTTTAAGTAAAATGATTCTAACTTAAGGATTTAAGATACTAAGTTCCCTTCTAGAGCCCATATTTTTTTCCGTATATACGAAGCAATCACAAATTCTTCCTTTTTTACCAAACTGCATCAAAAGGAGGGTTATTAGAAGTTGGTTAAAAGGGACAAGTTCGCCTTTGTACCTTCCTATTTTGAAAATATTATATTTTAATTTCTGTATTTCATACAATAAAGTGTTTATATACATACGTACATACATTATTAAAGGTTCTTTGTGTTTTGTTGTAACCTTGCCAGCAATAACCTCTACCGAGAACAAAATTAAATTTAAGAGCAAATCATTTATTTGCTTCCTTTATTTATTAATATTACGTGCTGCAAATAATTTTAGCAGCGAGAAATAATTACATTCCTTTTAACCTTTGACAATATACGCGCTTTTCAAACAAAATACCCCGTAAAGTTGAACTCATAGGTAGCTATACATTTTATAGCTGGAGACCTGTTAAAGGTGATTGAGGCACGTGGAAATTTGTAAAAGACTTCTGTAATGATATTGGGTTTTATACCGAGTTATGTTTTATTCAAGTAGTTGTTTTTTTCGAGCAGATTTAGATGCTTCAGATTCAGATTCAGGTTTAATTACTCAATATGACACAGTATAAATTACATGACATGTCAAATTATATGCAGTTAAATTGAATTCGTCAGAATAGAATTGGGATCGTTCATATTTTTACGATTACTCCAATTCGAAAACCATTTCGAGGAATAGGGTTTTAAAGCTGTTCTGCATTATTATTAAGTTTTTGAAATATTTATATACTAGCGACCCGCCCTCGCTTCGCTTCGGTTTAGATTTTTCATACAAAAGGATTTTCCCGCTAATTACCGTTCGCGTGGGAATTTCGGGAATTCCTTTCTTAGTGCACCTCTACGGTACCTAAGCTACGTCCCTTCCAAATTTCAAGTGCCTACGTTTAGCCGTTTAGGCTGTGCGTTGATATGTCAGTCAGTCAGTCAGTTTCTCCTTTTATATATTTAGATTTCGGATATTACGACAAAAGTATATTTGACTTTTGTTTTCGGCTGGAAGCGGAGCCCTCCTAGGTGTATCTTACGGGTTAGGCGAAAACAGCTTGAAATACATACATACATACATACATACATACATAAACTCACGCCTTTATTCCCAGAGTGGGGTAGGCAGAGCTACAGAATTACCAAAAACTCTAAAAACTTTTTGATAATGCTGTAACCACATTTTGCACACTTCGGCTAAGATGTTTACCAGAATTTTTACCAGCTCTACAGATTCCCAATTCTACAGAATCTCAGCTCTACAGATTCCCAATTCTACAGATTCCCAGCTCTACAGATTCCCAATTCTACAGAATCCCAATTCTACAGATTCCCAATTCTACAGAATCCCAGCTCTACAGTTTCCCAATTCTACAGAATCCCAGCTCTACAGTTTCCCAATTCTACAAAATCCCAGCTCTACAGTTTCCCAATCCTACAGAATCCCAATTCTACAGAATTCCAATTCTACAGATTCCCAATTCTACAGATTCCCAATTCTACGGATTAGAAATAGGTAGGTACAGGTTTTTCAGCATAATTCGTTAGATCGCCATAAATTCGACTTGTTTTTCTACTACAAAATAAAGAACGAACTGAGAACCTTCTCCTTTTTTTGAAGTCGTTTAAAAATCAAGCTTAGGGTATCTAATCATTTCATAAAAAACGTTTCACAAACAGATTCATTTCACAACCATATCATTTGACAAACCGCTTTTTTTTTCCGAAACTGTTAATAATTCTGGATTTATTTTAGGACTATCGTGTAGAACCCTATAGGTTAGGTTGGGTTAGATTACTCAAAAAAGTTACTGGGGAAAAAAACGGGCAAATAGGTTTAAAAACTTCGCTGATTTGTAATGCTTCTGAATATGTAAGATACCACTGAAAAACTTATGAAATAAAACATGAAATTAATGATTTTTTGAGACATGGACATAAGGGAAAATTACAAAAAATCTGATTTAAATGATTAATATTTCCGAAACTAGCAAAAATCTTTGAACATACATAGGAGTCAAATCGATAGCTATTTAGCTGCTCTATCAGCCCTAGGCGGGTTGGCGTCGGTTTCTGGGACACCCTGTATAATGTCGACCGCTCTACATTACTGAAGTTTTTCATCTATACCTACACTATTAAATGCTACTCGAGCTGGGAATCTGTAGAATTGGGAATCCGTAGAATTTTGATTCTGTAGAATTGGAAATCCGTAGAATTGGGATTCTGTAGAATTGGGAATCTGTAGAATTGGGAATCTGTAGAATTGGGAATCTGTAGAACTGGGATTCTGTAGAATTGGGAATCTGTAGAATTGGGAATCTGTAGAATTGGGAATCTGTAGAACTGGGATTCTGTAGAATTGGGAATCTGTAGAACTGGGATTCTGTAGAATTAGGATTCTGTAGAGCTGAGATTCTGTAGAATTGGGAATCTGTAATAGAAATCTGTAGAGTTGGGATCAATTCGTTTACCAGTGTATTAGTGACAGGTTGCAAGCCCATCGCCTAACAGTACTATACGCCTTTATTCCCTTAGCCGTCTCTTACGACATCCACGGGAAGACATGGAGTGGCACTATTCTAACCCGGCAACCACACGGGGAATTTATTAATTTATTAGAAAATGCCAACGCAAAATAATCATGTCATCCTTAAAATGTCTGCTAAATACTTAAATAAATATATTAAAACAAAACTATCGTGCCAAATACAAAATTAATGAAATTGATCTCTTAAAATGACGTATTCTTACGAATTACAACGTAAAAACTGTGAGTTTTTTTTTTTGGCCTATCCCTATTAAATTATAATAGGTACCTACAAGTTAACACAAATACAGAGTACGATAAAAACTTAAAAGTCCATTTTATTTACAATTCAAGTTCCATATACTCATTCACCGAATAGACTTGGTTCTCCAACAAAAGACTCCTAAGCAGGGGCCATAACACTTCGTCATATGGTTTGCGTTTAAGTTTTTTTTTTTAATGTCGTGGAGAAGACAAACGAGCACACAGGCCACCTGATGGTAAGTGGAAACTGTGACCCATAGACATTCGCATCCGCAAGACCGCAATGCAATCCTAAGACTGCTGCGTTGCCAACCCTGAGGACTAAGATGGCATGCCTCTATGGTACCCTGTGAATCCAATACACTGTAACTACAAAAGACATATTTTGAGAAA
This sequence comes from Acleris laterana, assembly GCA_963966035.1. NCBI lineage: Eukaryota > Metazoa > Arthropoda > Insecta > Lepidoptera > Tortricidae > Acleris > Acleris laterana. The sequence continues at coordinate 16,319,469 of OZ014447.1, forward strand.
ACGAGCAAAAATGTTTTTAATGGTTTTCTGAAGATTACTCCTAAGTTTTCTTTACAAAGTATTAAGTGTTTGGTATCAATATAAAGATAATTTATGAGGCATTCAAGCGCAGTGGTTTAAATAATATATTTCCGTAAATACAATGATTTAATGTAGATAACTTGTATTGCCGCGATAATCGTTAGGAGCCAAAGGAAGATATTGTTAGGGCAATACACTGTATTTTAGAGTTACAGTGTATTGCGATGTTAAATGAGGGGCTACCACCAAAATGAAATTAGATATAACAATGTACTTATCTAAGAAATTTATGATTTTGTTTTGACGAAATAATCTGAAATGTATCGGAACCTAAAAAAATACATACGATAATAATATGGAATACTGACATTTGCAAATGTCTGTTTAGTCATGTGTAAGTAAAATTAGTAATCACTTTATTTATATGACTCCCTAAGCACACTCATTCATAAATGAAAATAAATACTTAATATTTTAACTGCTATTATAACAAAATCAGTCTTAAAGTTTTAAACAGCTAGGTAATCACTAGGAACTTAGAACTCAGTTAAAAACTTAAAATTATTTTATACCAAATTAACTTTTTTTTTATGATTAGTCTCACAAGTAGGTAGATAGTATCACAGGTTCACAGTCAGCTATTGGCTGTGACTCACAGCCAATAGCTTACCTACCTAAATATACTTTAGAAAATAAAGGAACTTAAAACTCAGTTGAAAACTTAACATTATTTTAAACAAAATTAACTCTTTTTTTAAGATTAGTCTCACTAGTAGGTAGATAGTGTCACAGCCAATAGCTTACTTACCTAAATTATATACTTTAGAAAATAAAGGAACTTAAAAATCTGTTGAAAACTTTACATTATTTTAAACAAAATTAACTCTTTTTTTTAGATTAGTCTCACTAGTAGGTAGATAGTGTAACAGCCAATAGCTTACCTACCTAAATATAATTTAGAAAATAAAGGAACTTAAAAATCAGTTGAAAACTTAACATTATTTTAAACAAAATTAACTCTTTTTTTAAGATTAGTCTCACTAGTAGGTAGATAGTGTCACAGCCAATAGCTTACCTACCTAAATATACTTTAGAAAACAGGAAAATAAAAATGAATTATAAAATAATATAGAAAAAAAATACGTAAAATTAACTTAAATATTAATTATTTCGATCTTCAGTGTATCATCAAGGTTCGGATCAGATGACACAGCGAGATTTTCATAAATGCTGTCATTTCATAAAAACAAAACAATGTGGTTACTTTGTGGAGTACTTTGAATCGACCAATAACGATCGAGATTGTCGCTCGGCCGCACGCCGATTGGCCCGCCCGCATTTCTCGAAGCCTGATACTTCGATTTGACAAAACACTGTATCTCGAAACGTGCGAGCATTTTTTTGGAAACACACTGCATCTTCGATTGCCGTGTTTTGCTGTTTTAGGACTTCCGTTTTTATTAAATACAGTGTATTTTACATTGCGATATCTCAATATTTCTTTAACAAGTACCAAAATGTATGAATGCAGGATTATGTAATAGGCAAAAATTAACCGAATGGACGTTGTTAATTCAAAACACTGTATCTGCAGATACAGTGTATTGGATTCACAGGGTACTATGCTAGTCATTTCACCGGCTGTCTTATCCCCAAACCGGAACACAACAATGCGAACACTGCTGTTTGGCGGTAGGTTAATGGATAAGATGGTGGTAGCGATCCGGACGGACCCTGCACAAGGTCCTGCCACCCGCAAAAAAGTTCGCAACGTAACCTGCGCTGCATAGCTGTGTCATAGAAACCCCCATAAAGCACGTGGATCCTCTATTTTAAGGTCATTTTAACTACTCTAAACATCGTTACGCCAGCCACTGGTTGGCTTCTAGCTACAAAGTACTTCTTAATCTATTGATATTGGTCCAGACGCTCGTAATACCCAAACAGCACGATAGGTCACGATTCCACAGGACTTTAGGTATCTTAACATCCGGGAAAATCCGTTCATAAATAAAACTGTGGACCTATTATGTTGTCTGAATAAATAAATTATTATTATATTATTATTATTATAATCCATAATTCTTAATACAAACATACACATAGACATACACACATACATACACATACACATACTCATACACATACACATACACATACACATACACATGCACATACACATACACATACATATACACATACACATACCTACACGCAGTCATTCCCAGAGTGGGGTAGGCAGAGCTACAGGGTCTCTGAGCTATTCCCGGTGGTAAAAACCATATCGTCTTTGACCAGTCATGGTATTGTTTTGACGTCAGTTACCATATACGAGGGGCGGCTGAAAAGTTCTAAGCCTAAGGTATTTTGAGGTTGCATATGCGTTAGCGATACTGGCCACAAAAAAGACCATTTAAAAAGTTAATAAATAAAAGAAAAAAATGTCGTCTTTTGTTTATTACATCTCGAGATATCCGACGCTAAAGGTCATCATGTGTGAATTATCAACGCATATCACGAAAATTGAGCACCGTGCAGTCATTAAGTTCCTCACGAAAAGTGACAAATCACCGAAAAGAATTTTTGAAGAAATGTCTAGTATTTACGGTGAATCTGGCCCTTCTCATGCCACTGTTAAAAAATGGAGTCGACTTTTTAAACTTGGACGGGAGTCGATCGAAGACGATCCTCGCTCAGGAAGGCCAATATCGGTTGTGACTGAAGAAAATACTGAAAAAGTCAAAAAGTTAGTATTAGAGGATCGGAGAATTAAGGTTTGGCAAATAGCTGAAGCCTTAGGTATTAGTAAGGAAAGAGTTGGAGAGATTTTGCATCAACATTTGCATATGACAAAAGTAAATGCTCGTTGGGTGCCGAAAATGCTCACAGCTTTCGATAGAGAACGTCGTGTTCAAACTTCTCAGGCATTTTTAGAATTATGTGAAGAAGGTTTAGATGAAGTTTGTTCCCGCATAGTAACTGTTGATGAAACATGGATCAGACAGTATGATCCAGAGTCGAAGTCTGAATTTATGCAGTGGATCGAAAAGGGTGAAAGGCCGCCAGAAATTCAAGGTTCAAAGATCGGCGTCTAAGCTAATGGCCACCGTGTTCTGGGATTGCGATGGCATTCTTTTAATAGACTATTTGGCGAAAGGCTCTACAATAAATGCAGTTTATTATGCTGAGCTATTAAGAAAAGTGCGACAAGCCATAGTCGAGAAACGAAGGGGCAAACTGAGCAAAGGCATTTTGTTTTTGCAAGACAACGCCCCCGTTCACACCGCTCGTGTTGCCAAGCTTGCTCTGAAGGAAACTGGCTTCGAGGAAATTGATCATCCACCTTACAGTCCAGATCTGGCCCCTAGTGATTATTTTCTATTCAGCAATTTGAAGAAAGATTTAAGGGGAAAGCGATTTGGCAGTGATGAAGAGATGAAGGCGGCTGTACAGGAACATTTCGACAGCCAAAATAAAACTTATTTTTTTAATGGTCTAAAAGCATTATTTAAAAAATGTAATAAATGCATTGAATTAGAGGGAGATTATATTGAAAAATAAAAATAGTAAAAAAAAACTGATTTTTTTTTTTCTACCTTAGTCTTAGAACTTTTCAGCCGCCCCTCGTATATATCATACTCACGTAAACCAAAAGGAAGCGAGGCGGGTCGATAGTAATATGATAAAGCTGAAGAGTTTTTTGTTTGCTTGAACGCACTAATCTCAGGAACTACTGGTCCGATTTGAATAAATCTTTCAGCGTTAGATAGCCCATTTATCGAGGAAGGTGATAGATTATATATCATACTCACATAAACCGAAGCGAAGCGAGGGCGGGTCGCTATAAATAAATAAACATCCACTAGTCCTTAAACGTGCGGCTGCTGCAGACATGCGCCTGACTTGTTAGATATGCACTTGAATTTTCAACTAACTCAAAGCCCTCCTTTGAGTTTGAGATACAGCAACTGCTGCAATTTAAACTTGTCTCTGAAAGATGCTCTGTACTTGAAGATTTGTCGAAGTAAATTATTAAATACGGCCAGTTTATAACAAGAATGTTCGAGGAACTTTTAAACGAATCTAAAATATTGGCTCATATAAGATTGGTCTTTCGATTTTTTATACAAATAATGATTTGTGACTATACTCATCATTACTCCGAAAAATTTTGCTCATACTTTTTTAAGTCATAGTAATTATCGCAACTCATAATGCATTTTTTCAAAAAACGGTGATTTTTTTAGATTTTTATAAGTCTAACCTAACAACCTAATTTTATCTACACGTAAGATATTTAAGAAATCTGAAAAGTGTACGGTTCCATGAATATTGGCGTTATAAGTTCCAATCAATAGTATTAAAAAAAAAACAAGAGTATGAAGAGTAATCATTAGGTTGTAAAATTATATGAGATACATTTTCGGAGTTCCAATAGTCTAATTAGCAATTTTATATGAATTTTGGCACACCCCTAACTAATGTTAACAAGTAACTACTTTTAAAATATATGATTATTCAGGAATTTAAAACGCATGGCCATGAAAAGTTTTAAAAACATTTATTGCTTTAAGCCACCGGTCTGATAATATTTTGAGTCGTAAAACTATCTTTGTATTGAAGGATAAATCGTCCGATAGACGTATGATTTATTACATATGTTACAGACGATAAATACGATACATGAATGGGTGACGCAAACATACTAACAATAAGTCTGAACCCTCGATGTCAAATAACAGAATGGAATGAAAATAACTAAGCTTTAACATTTTTATACCACTTCCTCTTCGTCCTTCGTAAACTGTTTTACTTTTCGATACGACATGATTTAACCCTTTTATATTTACTCAGGAGTATATTTTTCTTTCTAATCTCTTCTATTTTACAGATGGGCACTTTCGGATACACTTCGACCCTTTAAGGTTTTTATGCTCAATTACCCTCTGAAATTAAACTCAGATGTTCGAATGTGCAGGTTTTCTTACGGTATTTTTCCTTCACCGTTAGAGCGTCGGGTAATATACATAAGTTAAAAAAACTCATTGGTAGATGGTGACCGCGGGGGTTCGAGCTCTGTACCTTACGATCTGGGGGGTGATTCTGTAAATAAGCAAAGGTGAACGAATGCACAAGTGTATTTAGCAGTACGATAGGTCGAACGTATAAGGCTGCTTAATTGAAAATGCACGCGCTACAATGTATTTTGTCCGCACTGACGGGACTACTTAATCTCGCCGCTAGGTATCACTCGTGCATTCGTTCACCTTTGCTTATTTACAGAATCACACCCCAGGAGTCGACCCCATAAGCTATAGACCACGGAGTTCGTAGTAGTCCGTGGCGCGGACGATCTCTTTTGTTATTTCAAATAATAAATTCCCCATTATAATACTTTCATATCTCGAGAGCTGGAAGAGATATCTTCAAAGGAGAAGTTAACCTTTTAACATCCTTCTTATAATCTTCATTATTCTTCTTCCTAAGATTAAAAGTACCTAGGATAACGGCATCAATGATGGACACTTTTAACTGAAAGGCACCATCAGTAATGTATGCTTCACTCTTAATTCAAATTTCATACGGTCCTAAATTGATTGTTGCAAAACAAATTAATAACACTTATAAATAAGAATCAAGTGTCCTACAATGGTCCTTGTCGATTACTAGTTTCGTCACCCTACTAAGTATAATTGTGATTTCTGGAAGAAAAAGTCGTTAATGTAACCACGGCCGCTGGCGACAAGTAGTAATTTCAATTAGGCCAACTGTGAGAACTCTATGGTTGCCTACAATTTCATCTCATTACCAATGAATTACTTTTACATAGAGGGTGTACCAAAACATCTCATAAAAAATGTGAAACTTCTGAGGAAAATACGTTTTGTGTCTGGTTTGACCCTTTTTATCCGACTGCCAAAGGAGAGTAATGTGTTTATCAGCCTCTATTCTATATAGTATGTTTGTTTCTTCGTGGTACTCTAGAAACTAAACGCGTGGACCCATTTTGAGGATTATTTATCAATCGATTTGTCTTAATCCTGTGTGTCACTAAAGATATGACAGTAATCAACTCAATATGGCGGCAACGAGACGCCATATTGTAAAAAAAGAAAAAAAGGCGGTGAATTATGGCATGTGGGGTATTGTTGGATACTTTTTTTAAAATCATCATTACTTTTCTAATTAGGATTTATAAAGATTTAAAGTTGGTTAGCAACTCTCAATCTCAACTCAACTCATCGTTTTAAGATGTTAAGTTATGTGTATTCTTTTTAATTAGAGTTAGAAAATAATATAATTTAAGAGTGTTCCTTGTATTTAATTAAGTACTAATTTTGATTATAGATTCGGCTGAATGTTTAGTTTAATTTCATGCTAGCTAGCTGCATGCCAATATGCTAGCTATTTGTATGCCTTATGGCGAGACATAGTGCACCAAACTATACACAACATCTTTTAACTACAACCTATGTTTACAAATAAAGATCTTTGATTTGATTTTATTTGATTTGAAGGTTATTTATAGAATCAATCACACATACATATAACCTACAATAATTCTTTTTTGAAGAACTAAAATTCAGTGTTCTGCCAATATTTTACCCAAATAATCTTATACAATACCAAAAGATTCTAGGAGGTACCTACGAAAATATTTGTAGATAACGATCGTAATAAACAAAACATTCGGCAGTGACGCACAAGAATCATCCTGTGAATACGTTTGAAGTTATTCCGGGGTTCCTCGTGAATCAAGCAGTCTTTACCACGCGGCGCTGAGTGAAAGATGTGCTATAAATTTTATCTCCTATAAAATACTCCCAGATACCAGACAGATTCATAATGGAGTTTGATATTGATAGAGAGAACCTTACATTAACTTGGTACGGACCGATGGGAATGAGCGAGATGGGCAGTCTATTGGAAGCAAGTGCTCAAGACTCAATCGCCGTAAAGGTTCCAGTCAGTATTATAATGCTAGTTTGCTTTATAGTGAGTGTTGTTGGTAACGTATGCACGTGTGCGGTTATCGCGCGGGACCGCTCCATGAGAACACCTACCAACTGTTATTTATTCAACCTCGCTGTCACAGACCTCACCACCGCCATGTTTATTCCAATCGAGATTTACCTGGTGTGGGTCCCAGACGCGTACCCATTCGGCGAGATCGGATGCATTATACACATCTTAATCTGGGACTGTCTCTCCAACTGTAGCCTGTTAACGATAGCGGCATTCACCGTGGAGCGATACCTCGCAGTCTCAAGACCGTTTCTTCGCCACAAGCTCGTACTCAAGTCCAGGGTTTATAAGATTGTCGCTCTCAACTGGATAATCTCCGGCTGTTTTGGAATACCTGACTTTTTCCTCATAGGCGTGCTACAAAAAACAGAACGCACCTATTGTTACCTTATAATGCCTGTGGATTTGAAAATTCTAATAGCAACAGAAATGGTCGTGTTCTTCATTGTTCCGATGATGATAATATTCGTTCTTTACATTTTGATTGCATTAAAAATTAGATTGATTCAGAAATTGCACAGAAATAGTCCTGTGGTTGGCAACCAGTACAGGGACAGAACAATTAAAATGTTAGGTAAGTTATAAAAACGGTTCACTATTATTGTATGCGTGTGTGTATTAGCCAAATTATCATTTTGTAAATTATTGTACGTCAACTGGGGTTACTTTGATTTACGGGGTAACATTGCCCACCCCAAAAACTAGTTTTAATATTCAATTATTCTATTAAATGTTTCATCAGGAGCAAGCTACTTATATAGTTATACAATTATTTAAATAATTTAAGAAGATTACCACTAAAATTGTTGTCGTTTTAAGGGTGAGCAATGTTACCCCGTAAATCAAAGTAACCCCAGTTAACCGGTACCTCAAATGTTGTGTTCACATGTTACCTAACCCTACCTTTGTAACCCTACTAATATCATAACTACGAAAGTTTGATTGTGTACCTATATGTTAGTTTGTTACTCCATCACGCTACATTGGCTGGACGGATTTGGATAAAATAAGGAAAGGAGATAGCTTATATACTGGATTAACATATAGGCTAATTTTATATAAGCTAGTGGATGGGTATGTATGTATAGCCAGCCTATACCAAACTCATATACGTTTTCAGGATCACCGATTTAAATTATAAATCATTTAGTCTGGGATTAAAGTAACCTTATACCCGACATAACTTTTCGTTGGCCTGCCCCCTGTCGCCACCCATGTTATAACGGTAGTATTTTATGTCACTTTAAATTTAGGGATTATTTTGACAAGACTAATCTAAAGCTCGAAACGATTTTCGAATTTAACACGAATCATCATGTCAGCCACTCTTCCACTGCTGGACACAGGCCTCCCCCAAAGCTCTCCAGTCAGACCGGTCTTGTGCTCGCAACCACCGCACTAACACGAATACATTGCTTAAAACAAGTATATCAATTTACCTCCTGAAATCAGATCCAATTTCCTTAGCACCAAAATAAATATAAACCTTTGTTGTTATTATGTTCTTTACAACCAAAGCAAAACAACATGTTTGTTTGGATTACCATTGACAATTGATTTTCATTTATATGTGTCGTTATAGAATTACTTACATTACATTGATGTCAAATCGATGTTCAATCAATATAAGAACTCCTCCGGTATAAATTGATTGAACAACACGAATATCCTGGTCCTGCTCGTGCATTTTTAAGCAATTTTTGATTCGGGGTGTTATTCTCACAAAAACAACGGACGGGCGAACGAACGAGCGAAACCGCAGCGGCGAGTTTAGGTAGCGCGTGCATTTTCAATTAAGCAGCCTTATACGTTCGATCTATCGATATCGGCAGAAACCATGCTGCTAAATTGAAAATGCACGCGCTAAAATATGTTTTGTCCGCACTGACGGGACTGCTTAAACTCGCCGCTTGGACATTCACTCGTCCGTCCGTCCGACCGTAGTTGTTCAGATAATCATTACCCAAGCTAAGATGTTTACCATGTGTATATTTATTAGTGACAGGGCTCTGCCCTATGTCCTCTATGTAAGAATTTTTTGTACGGATAATTTGAGTTACCGGGCCGAACCTACCAAGTCAATTTAATCTTATTAATACCTTGGGCAGGACGGCGAGGATAAAATGTAATTCAAAGTATCATAACTAAATAACTTTGTTGAAATTGGGTCTCCTATTTGCAATTAATATTAAACAACGCAACTGTCTACTTCATACGATGATTCCATAATTTTATTCCACAAACCGGCACTTGAATGTCACTTCAACACGCCATGAAGAAACTTGGCTAGCGAAAGCGCCGTAGACACCATAGGGTCCAGGCAAGATACACTTCGTTAACTATAGTTTCTATTCGTGTAGTTTTTTAACCAATCGCGTCACTGGCACATCACGTGACTTTTCGTATCACGACATCTACCACTGACGCGATTGGTTTAAAAATTAAATGAAGAGAAACGCTAGCTAGCGCAGGGCATCTTATCTGGGCCCTCATGACTTGTCCACCGCGGACTCGCTTAGCAAAACATGGCGACTAGCAGACGCCCTTGCCAAGATGCACTAACTAGCGTATATGTTTCGTTTTTAAACCAATCGCGTCACTGGTAGATCACGTGATACGAAAAGTCACGTGATCTACCAGTGACGCGATTGGTTTGAAAACGAAACGAATTGAAACCCTAGTTAGCGTACTAATGCATTTTAGCTAGGGCCTCTGATCTTCATGCAGCACGTGTGCATCTATCTATCTTGCTGCAACAGCCGCAGCAACCTCCTCTCATGATTAGTTTGTTTTTTTCAGCGGCCGTAGCGGCAACGTTTTTTTTTTGCTGGTTCCCGTACTTCATTCTACGACTTATCTTCGTAATGCCCAGGATTAGTTGGATAGACTATCACAACGTAAGTAAAAAAATAGGAGCCTGCCGTTTGGCCAAAATATTATTGGTCAAATGTGTCATTACACAAATTGTAATTTCGTATTATTTTTGTTTTATATCCGGGATATAGAAACCGCTTCCTACCTCTACAGTGTGTTACCAGCACCCTGGCTTTTTTTAAACTACATTAAAATAACGCTGTAACGTAACTATGACATTAATATATTAATAAACAAATTTTCAGGCTTTGTTAACTTTCTAGCAACATTTTAATTGCCAGCAATGTAACGCACAGCAATTTGACAAGTGTAAATGACAGTCGACGGATACTTTGATTAAGTATTATGTTCTGCCCCCGTACCACGACATGCCTTGTACTAAGCAACAGCGTTACTGATAACGATGAACACGCAGCACATGCACTACATTAAAAATGGACAGTATCTAAGAAAATTAATTGTAAAGTTATGTTAATTATTTAAATTTTAATAAGTAACTCAACTGCGACGGGAATCAACTTTTTGGGAAAGGATAAACTTTGCCAAAAATATTTTGGCTATACGAAATAGACCCAAAAAAATGCAGTCACCCAATAAAAAATTTGAGCATACTTAGAACCTTGTCATTGTGACTACCATAGTTATTGTCATACTTGTCATTTGATGTTCAGCTTGAAGTTTATTATGACAGTGCTCTAAAGTGCTTAACATTTGCGTTGGGGTATTTATTTATTTATTTAAACTTCTTTGCACAAAATATAATAAAGTACAAATCTACCAGTCAACCAGTAGGCAAAACAGAAAAAAAAACTAAGGTCGGTGCGGTAAGGGGGTACCTAATAGTTACGATTTTAATACAAGATAGATACTAATTTTACATCTATACTTCTATACTAATACTATAAAGCTAAAGAGTTTGATAGTCCGATTTGAAAAATTCATTCAGTGTTGGGATAGCTCATTTATCGAGGTAGGCTATAGGCTAATCATAATCACATAAACTGAAGCGAAGCGAGGGCGGGTCGCTAGTGTTATAAAAGTAGGTACAGAGAGGCTTAATACAACGAAGAATTATCGATATAATTAAGAGATTTTCGAAAACTCATAGCTAATTTCTAGGATTTCGTAGTAAATAGCTACAAAGGCAACGTAATAATAACAACGTCGTATTTCTCGTGAATTAGAGATCCCTGGGGACAGCGTCTACTTTAGCAAAACAAACAACGTTCGGAAAACCAAAACAACCTATCGATATATAAGCAGTAAGCACACCGTGATAGACATCGTTCGATGATTGTACCTTAGCAATGATGTATAAGTAGAACCATTGTAGATATAAATCATCTTGCTCAATAATAAAATAATAATAATATACATAGGGGACAATGTCACACTCCCGAAGTAAGCTCCAAAGGGCCTAATTATGGCTGCGTTTATCGCGTCACAATGTGTGTATAACGCTTCTGTCACTTTCTGACACGTAAATAAGTAAGAGAGTGACGGATGCTTTATCCACGCTTGACATGCGGTCGATATAGACGAGCCTTACTAGGCCCGCAGGCTTGTACTACGGATACCAGACAACGATAAATTTACTTATATAGAGAAATACTGGTCCAAAGCCAATCTGATTTTTTATAACAATAAGGTTGAGTTTCCTAAAAGTTACATACATACATACATACATTAAATCACGCCTGTTTCCCAGAGGGGTAGGCAGAGACCACTTCTTTCCACTTGCTACGATCTTGACAAATTTCTTTCGCTTCTTCCACATTCATACATCGAGTCATGCACGCACGTCGGTTTCGGGTACTTAAGATTCGGCCCTTTTACATATGACTTAACATCTCTAACGAACGATATTGACGACTTCAAGCATATTTTTCTTGAAATGGGTCAGAGATTAACGTTCGTAACCGTACATACATAAATAGATAAAAATTATCCAAGAGTCGAACAAAATATAATTTGCATACATTTCTGTTTCATTTTCAACAAAAAAATCTGCTGTTACCGGGATTTGAACCCGGGACCGCTAGCTTCGAAGGCTTGGTTGCTATTTTAAGACTGCGCCGAGCGGACGCCGCATGTACAGTGGCGCCGTCATTACTATTATTGTGTTTTCTAATAACCTAAAGTATTTTCTTGAAATTGGTCGGTAAGTTTTTGTACTACAAATGAAAACACAACTTATAGGGTATATGACATAGTTTAATAACAATTCACCTTCGAGATAACAACTTAACGAAAAAAAGTGGCCACCATTTCCCGTTAAGCTGACTACTCAAAGGGTAATTGTTATTAAAGTTTGTTACGTATCCCATAAATTGTGTTTTTACTAGCGCTACAAAAAGTATCGTCTGATTGCAAGGAAATTATTTAATTAATTAGAAAACATAATAATAGTAATGAGGGCGGCACTGGACGCTCGACGTTTGCTCGGTGCAGTCTTAACTTAACTACGCTAACGTATCGCCAATAAACAAATGAACAAGGTCAACGTTGTTAATAATGCCAGTAAATTTTCTCGTAAGAGCCAACTATTTTGGTGCCCGTATTTCTGCAGTGATAGATGATTTACAATATGCAACAAATAAACACATAAAACCACAGTGGATAACACGGGAAGTCAATGTAAAATTCAGTTCAATTTCCGGCAAAAACTATCACATTGCACAATCCATGGGCTTCAGACCTCATTCCCAAAATAGGGCCTTGTTTTTATTGTCTCTGTGCATTAAGACAAACCTTTACAAATGCGATGTTTAAATTTATAAAAAAGTAAAAAACAAATATTAAAAGAGCCTGTTATTTCATGCAAACGAAATGTATATACAGTTTTTGTTTTACTAATGGTATCGTAGTACTTCATACTTGTAAGTTAGATACATACATATTATACTCACGCCTTCATGCCCAGAGTGAGGTAGGCAGAGCTACAAAATTGACAACAACTCTAAAAATTTGTTGAAAATTCTGTAACCACATTATAAGTTAAATAATAAATAATAATAGATTTTTACATGTGTAAAGCAAGTCCCTCCCCGCCCCGTCTGGCCCTCCGTATGTAGTTACCCTTAGATCGTTCTTTCGATCGTTTTATAAACAATAAATTATACAATATACACGGGAAGCGTGTTGTGACATGTCATGTAACAGCCGTGGACGACCTGCCATAACAGGTAACATTTTTATTGCACGAAATTACATACATATATTTTCCGTCATAAAGTGCCAATTTTTTTGACACAACGTTAAATGTGAGAGTTCGTCCATGGCCGTAGAAATTTTTGTATGAGATTTATTCATGCCATATCATGTAATTTGGAGGATGGTGCTGTGTCCGTGAAGGTTTTTGTTACATATCCTATGGTTTGATTCCAGGCGTGGCGAGTGTTCCGCTACCTGTGCACGGTCAATGCGTACGTCTACACGGCTGTTAACCCGCTCCTCTACAGCCTCATGTCCCGGAGATTCTCGCGAGCGTTCAAGGTACAGTCTAGATCGTTTTGATTGACGCGCTGGCCTAGTTGGTAGTGACCCTGCCTACGAAGCTAGCGGTCCTGGGTTCAAATCCCGGTAAGGGTAGATATTAGTGTGATGAGCGCGAATATTTGTTCCTGAGTCATGGATGTTTTCTATATATTTAAGTATATATTTCTCTATATATGTAAGTATTTACATCGTTGTCTAGTACATTGGCATTGACATTGGCGAAATACACCTTAACAGGAGTGAAAGCCATTAGTTAAAATTAAATTTAAAAAAAAGAAGTTGGTAGTACAGTACAGTAAAATACAACTGATATTGCTAACCGATGTACCTGCGCAGATGACATCTTTTAAAAGCGCGGGAACCAATCAGCGTTGCGTGGTTGTATTCTGTGATATTATTGGTTATTAGTGACGCCATGTTGACGTGCGCCCGCTTGTCATTCAGTCACCTGTCAAACGTGCGTGAGTGAGATGGAAAAAATAGATGCAATTTAATTTGCACCCTATAACTATTACGTACAAGTCTGATCGTGGGTATTAATCGTGCTTTCGGAAATCATCGGAATCGTTGTTCGTGTCTGCGCGAACGAAGCTTCACGACTCGCCATATCGGTTGTGTTGTACTGTACAAATATACGACGACCGCAACTAACGATCTTAAGCAAACACCGTGACGAGCAGAGTGTGCTCGGGGCACGTTCTAGGGATATCGATAAATAAGATGTCTTATGAGCAGAGCCCGGAATTCTGGTAGCATTTTTGAGCTGTCATAGGGACTTCTCGTTTATCGACTTCTGACATTCATATTTTATCGATACAACATAGAACACAACATATTAAAGAACATTAAAAGTAGAGGTAAACCTCAGGCGGTCTTATCGCTAAAGAACGATCACTTTAAGATAACTTTTGAATAGTTGAAAATGTAAAATAGATATTTGTAATAAAATCAAACAATCGATACCTAGCATTTTTAGTTGCAATTTCTTTCGAAACAAATTTGAAATGCATAAGATATCCACAAACTATTTATAAGGAACCATATTTATTTTTTATTTTTGCTCCTATTTAAAAATTCCTAAAAGTCAGTATCCAAAGGTTATCTCGAAGAGATCGCTCCGTCGCGATAAGACTCCTGTTGTTTACTTCTACTCATAACCATATTTTAATATTGTATCCTGTATTTATCGATATACATATGTACTCGTATATCGGAAGTCGATAGACGAGAAGTCCCTATGACAGCTCAAAAATGCTACGAGAATTCCGGGCTCTGCTTATGAATGACGGCAATTTTAATAACCGACAAATATGGGAAAAAATCGGTGACGTGCGAGTGGGACTTGGGTACCGTGGGTTCTGCACAGTACGCATTATGACATTCCAAATGTAAAAAAAAAGTACCTATTGTACAATTACCTTTGGGCCACCTGTTTTCTAAAAATTCAGGAAATATTTTCAAAACATACCAAGCTTCTCCATATGGGGCTCCTCCCTAGGAGAAGGCTTGCTTAGATTTGTTTTGTAAAACATACGTCAAAAGTCTCTGAATATAGGTACGCATAATGCAATTTAAAAATATTAACATTGTCTAAGTACCTATACTTTTTACATAAAATTTACATTAAGACTTTTTTTGGAACATATCGATATGTCTTCCTCTTCGTCATCTGTATATTTTTTGCTGCAAAAAGAGCGTTATTAATAAAAAAAACTCATAACTAGTCAGAAACTGAATTAAAAAAAAAATATGTAAAGGGAATTATTGTACGTCCGAAATGGGCAAACGGTTGGATTCTTTCTTTTGATATTGACACATAATAAGAATTGCAGACAGTTTGACACTAAAGGCTTATCTTATCTTATCTTATCACGTGTTTCAGGGTTTACTACAAGGTCGAAATTCCCGGAGCCTTAGCTACGTGACTTCAAGAGGTTTGTCAGAACTCCCTCTTAGTACAAGGTTGCGTAACACCTAAAGGACTACTAACCTGGACAATGGAAAAACTAAGGAGTTTGCCTTAAGACGCCCGCAGATTATAAAGAACTGTTTGTACAGTCTGCCAAAAATGTGGTCTACCACCCTCAGTTGAAATTCATTTGCAAGTTCATGATACAACAAGTTCAATTTCCCCTTGCAATAATATTATGACAGTGACCTTAATAGCGATAATTAGAGCTCACTGAAACTTTTGTCTACTGGTAGACCACTTTCTTGGCTGACTGTACCTGTAGAAATGAACAAGGACTGTCATTTAAAACGTACCTATACTTAAACTAAAGTGTAAAAAAATGTTAATAAAATATACACATATATGGTGACTTTTAATAGCTGAGGAACTATTTTTCGTTACTTTGTAAGTAAAGTTGCTTTTACAGTATTGTTTTCTAATCACTTACTACATTTTATACATCCTAGAATATAAAAAAAACCCAATGTCCGTCTTATAAATTATAATCTAAGAGATTAGTAACTCTCTGAAAGGTTAATAAAAAAACTGTATTTTTTTATTAAGCAAGAAACTCTTTTTTCATATTGTAAAGGTTATTTTCCACCGACGCGGCGAGGAGAATTGAAATTAGTATTAAAAAAACACTTAGTTTACTTAAGTGGCTTGTTTTATTGTAACAGATATTAATTGTACCTTGACCATGCAGGCTACGGTTAATGAGTCTTGCCCTCCTACGGAAAAAAGGCACATCTACTATATGAATTGTATTGCACTTCTAACCTCATTATAACCATGGAGAGTTTAATATGCCTCTATGAATTAATTGCACTTGTGCCTTTTCTCCGTAGGAGGGCTGAATAAACCTAACAAGTATGTTTTTTCAGGTGAAAGAACTACCGACTATTCAGTGTACTCGTAGAGCTACTTCGCGTATTGTTACAAATAACGGGTACATATTAGAATAGAATAAAAAATATATTTATTTGTTTCTGCTTACATAATATCACATCCATGCCTGAAGTCTCCTTTTAAGTAAAAATATACCTGTGCCAGGAGACCCCGCTCTTCTATAGCATATATATTATAACGTTACATGTAAATTAGGAAGAATTAGATAATAGAGAAAAAATAGTAAACAATTAAAATATTTTACATAAACAAAACGAAATATACACATGAGTATCTATGTGCGTGTATGTGTGTGTATGAGTGTTTGCGCGTGTATATGTGTGTGTGTGTGTGTGTGTGTGTGTGTGTGTGTGTGTGTGTGTGTGTGTGTGTGTGTGTGTGTGTATTTTTAAATTTATAAGGGTACTAACAACTGCTCAGTCTCGTCATAATTTAGGGCCTTTTAAGTTTGTTGTATACCTATTACAGAAGATAGTTTTCGTAGTTGACAAAAAATATTGACTGTCATAATTATTACTATTTTTACGCATAAAGTTATTTACGTCATAATTATCGAAATTCATAAGGTATTTTTTTCATGATTTTTATAAATCAAACCTAACCTAATCTAGCCTTGGTAGTGATTCTCTGAGCAACGACGGTCGGACGGACGGACAAGTGAATGTCCAAGCGGCGAGTTTAAGTAGTACCTACCATGGTTACGCGCAAGAACAATGTTATGGATGGTGTTTGGTTCCTAACTGAACTACTCATAAAAAACTGATTTCACGATAGTTAAAATTAACATAACTGGAATTTTAAGAGAAATCAACTAAGCTAGGGGAAATAAAATTAATTGGTTCGGTTGGTTTGCGATATAGAAATATGGTGGCACCAATTTGGTGAATAAAACTGATATTTCAATAATTTTTCTTTATTGTTTGAAGTGTTAAAAAAATATGTGTGAACATCTCCAAAGTGTTAAATAAATAAGCGTAACAAAGAGCATTACATTTAATAATGACAAAGGAACGATAAAAACGCTATACTTTTTCGAAACTTTACAAATAAATTTTTAAGCTCGTTGAAAAAGTTATGTGTACAACGGTATATAATGACTTCAATTAGGTACGTGTGCCGCGAACTTGCAATCGCTCTAACGACATCGTTCATTAATTTCATCATGTACACTCAGCAGCAGAAATAGCTATGCAACCGAAGAGGTCAAAATTATCTGAATCCGACCCTAGTGTCAAGAGAATACGTGGTGTCTAAGATCATTTTGAGCATATTATTCTGCTTAGCTACTTTTGATGCTGACTGTACCACTTACCTATGAAACTATTTTTCAAACCTTTTGGGATACACCTATTTTTAGCAATGAATGAAAATTGTAATAATCATTTCGATAAATAGGCTTTATGCAACAATCTCTGCAGTTTCATTTAATGGCCGTTTTCTCGTTCTACTATATTGGTCCTTCTTACTCTAAATCTAGGTACACTTTTTATGCAATATACGAGAAAACGTGTGACATTAAGAATTTGTTTAGTATACAATTAATAATTATATTAAAATTAAGAAATGTCTTACTTACTTCTTCAAATTATACTCTTATTCTAAGATGATGCCCTTGTCAGCTCATATAGGTACACTTCACTCACACTCGTATACTGGTGTACACTTATTACACTTATTTCTTAAACTTTACATAAATATTTACAATATCGGTACAATCCTAGCGACGCCGTCTAGGAATTTAAAAGATAAAAGATAAAAGATGTTTAAAAGATAAAAGATATTTATTCAGTAAATAGGCCGCACGGACACTTTAACACGTCAACAATCTACCAGCGCTTCGCAAGAGGCCACTGCTGAGAAGAAACGCCGCAAGAAACTCAACAGTCGTTTTTTTAAATATATATGTACAATTATAAAACTTAACCTAGCATTATACTAAACAATGAGTATAACATACAATAAGAAGTATATAAATTCACGCGTAGTTGAGCAGGAAAACTAATTAGTAGTACAAAAAAAAGTTTCGATACATTCTCCTACAGAAACCGTGTCCCCTAGACAATATACAATGTTTACATATTTTTTATCACTAAGTTATTATTAAGTTATTTGGCCGTTTAGTTTAGGCCAAGCATTTTTATCTCATAGATAGTAAAGTAATTTTGGAATAATCAGAGTATAATTAAGTTAACTCATTAACAAGATGATTTATTTTATCCAGATAACATAAATCGCAACAACAGAAACAGAATTGGTCTGAACTAAAGTAGTTATCTTTGATGCCTTGAGTGATTTAGCCGGTCGTAACGTCTGATTGGTTGTTTTGGTGTCCTTAGGATCTTTCGTTAGTAGGCATGAGCCTAGATGTTTATAATAAAACTAGCATCCCGGCCTTGCTTCACTTCAGTTTATGTGAGTTTTCTGTAACACCCGTACAGAAAACAGAATTTATTACACATATAAACCTTTCTCTTGAATCACTCTATCTATTTAAAAAAACCGCATCAAAATCCGTTGCGTAGTTTTAAAGATCTAAAGCATATAGGGACAGACAGACTTTGTTTTATACTATACTAGCGACCCGCCCTCGCTTCGCTTCGGTTTATATGAGTTTTAAGTAACACCAGTACATGAATTAAAAAAATAATATACATATAAACCTTCCTCTTGAATCACTCTATCTTTAAAAAAAAACCGCATCAAAATCCGTTGCGTAGTTTTAAAGATCTAAGCATACATAGGGACAGACAACGGGACGCGACTTTGTTTTATACTATGTAGTGATACCTAGTGATGAATATGAGTAAGTAAAATTTTAATCAGGGGTCGATTTTTGAAGCTCATCGGGTGACTTAACCACACCCAAATGTGTCATTTTTTATTTTGGTGACTAAAATAGAAACCAATATTGAAAATCCATTTACAAATTTTCAGGTTCTTGAATAAGTTCCCCAGCATTCTAGTGTTGGTTCTCTGTCCACCACTTTTATTGTAATATGCTTCAGATCATGGTGAACCTATAAATATATATAGGTTAGGTTAGGTTATTTGTGGAGCCCATGTTTTCATAAGTACAACTTTTTCAATTAAGCAGCCTTATACGTTCGATCCATCGGCAGAAACCATGCTGCTAAATTGAAAATGCACGTGCTATAAGGTGTTTTGTTCGCTCTGACGGGACTACCTAAACTCGCCGCTGCGATTTCGCTCGTTCGTCCGCCCGTCCGTTGTTTTTGAGAGACTAACACCCCTTGTCTACACATTGAATATTAAAAAACTTCTTCGGCTCCAGCGATTGTAGAAAATATGAATAACAATTTTATGAAAACAAATGATTACTCATGAATATAAAAGTTGTACTTATGAAAACATGGGCTCCACAAAATATAACTAACCTAACCTATATATATTTATAGGCTCACCATGATATTAAGCATATAACCACACATATTACAATAAAAATGGTGGACAGAGTGGAGAATTAATTCAAGAACCTGCAAATTTACCTAATACCACAGACAAGAAAATTCTAATAGTAAAATTGGATGTAATAATGCTGGTCATTTCCTACAGGTATAGGTTTTGAACGCATCATAGAGGGCTTATATAATGTGTGTAGATAAAACTCTTTTATTTATGACCAATGTCGTCCCTTAAACATAATATAATTTTGAACCCGACTAACAAAATAAAAAGTACCACCAAAAATAAGGATAATTTGACGCTTCTCGAAGTTCACTCATTAATGAACATTTTTGTTAACATAGGTGCTTCAATGTCTTATTTAATTAAGTGGCAGCCAAGTGATACTTGTATATTGAGTTTCAGGTTCATAACGTGTCACGTCTCAGAACGTGTCTCAATTATTAATTAAAAATAATAGTAGTCATGGAGGATTGCCAAAGTCAAGAAGATAGAGATGTTTTTAGATGGAAACCATTTTTGAGGCAGGTCAGTTATAGTTTTACCTTGTTGTTATGCCCTGTTTGGTAACATTATTCGAGGATTTAGTGTTAATTTAGTCGAGTTTGCCATACCACCATCATCCATCAATGTTTCGGGACCCTGGCAGTTGGTCATCGTGCAGAGGCAGCAGGGTCACGAGAACAATTCAGCATCAAAATATAAATAAAAAGTATTTTATATCAAATTTAATATGGTTAGTAATGTATAGCGAATAGGTTGTCTGAAAAAATTCAGTCCAGTACTAAAAAAAACAAAATGTTACGTCAAGTGCCATCGCTTTGGCGGGAAATTTGACAGATATTGCGTCAATAAACTAATCAGTTAAGTGTTGTTAACTCATAGACTAAACAATTAGTAGGGTGACAATTAATTTCAACTAAAAGTTAGGTTCAAAATAGTTTCTTTACATAAGAAAATAAGTTTTGTTTTATGTAACTGCGACTTAAACGTGATCGCCATTAATAACTGAATTAGAAAAATAGGTTCCTGATCACCAAAAAAAAAACATTGTGTATAGGCTGCCTCCGACCGCGGTTTTATATGCATAGATTAGCCCACCGAACGAAGACCAAAATTTGCCTGTCGGGGGAAAAAACTCGTGTATAAGCGAATTTTGCCATAGTCGTAGGCAATGGTGGTTTAAACTACATACTAAAAGTACTGGTGGGTGGGGGTGAAGCTAAAGGGGGGAGGGGGGTGTAAAGGTCCCTTATTTTAGTTTTTTGCAAAAAACTCGTAAACTGTGGCCTATGGCTAAAAATGGTCTGAAACACAAATAATGTACGTAAAATTATCTACAAAAAAGATGTACACATATTTCCTCTGGGATCAATATTTCATGAGATAAGGAGGGAAGTAGATGACCAATAAAGAAATAAAGACTGTACACGATAAAATCTGGCCATGCATGATCTGGTGTATCTTTGCGATGAATGCATATTTTCAAGCAGTTTTTTTTTAATATGTTGTACGAGTATAATTATAATACTATATAATTAAATAAAATCGTATCATAATGTATGGGTATGTGTTAGTTTTCGCCAAATATATTCTATCATACCTTTCATCTCTTGTACAGCGTTTTTTGACAATATTCACTCACTTCCTGCTTCTACGCCACAACAGTATTTATATTGTTACAAGCAGTTTTACCCACAATAGAATGTCGTCTTACGAAAAAAATACTTTTTGAAACTCATTTCTATTTTTAGTAGTCAGGAAGACTTTTTACTCCAAGCACTGAAAGTTGTTTTTGTATGGGAGGCATTTATTTGTCAAAAAGTCAAATTCGCCAAAGTTAAAAAACCTTAGAACTATCTTAATCTGAATATAATCAGGAAAGTTTTAACTATTGTGGTAAGATAATTTAATAAGGTATAATTTGGCTTGTATAATTAATAATAATAAAATGTTTTAAAACGGAGAATTTGGTAAGACTGTCAGAAGATCGTGTACAAAAAAATAAAGGTACTGTGGATTATATAAGGGTCTAAGATACAGACGCTCTTACATTTTATTATGATTGTATTTTTATTATGTAGTTTCATAACCACTGACTATTACAAAAAAGTGCTGCTTGAAAATTAGCATTCATTAAAAAAATACACCAGATCATGCATGGCCAGATTTTATCGTGTACAGTCTTTAAACACATTTATTTTAAGTACGGCACGTATATTCCTAAAGATAAAATGAATGAAATGGAAACAGTCCGCCAGCGTTTCTTCGATTTGCCATCAGTATATTACTTATGTACAGAAACATTACGGTCCAAATTGTATAGTGATTTTTGATGGTTATGGTGATGTCGACAGTACTAAACGAGCAGAGCAGAAGCGACGTGGTCTGACAAAAACTTCGGTCGACATAAATTTTAACGAACATACAATCATCACCGGTCAACAGGAGCATTTCTTCGCTAATGAAAACAATAAAACAAGGCTGATTCAGTTCCTTACCGAGAAGATGACAGTAGCAGGAATTGAAACAACCATTGCAACAGGGGATGCTGATGGCACTATTGTCAGGTGCGGGTTGGAGAAAGCTGCCTTACATCCAACTGTTGTTATTGGGGAGGATGTCGACTTGATAGTCCTCCTCATAGGATTGGCCCCACCACATATCAACGTGTTGTTTTTGAAGCCAGGGCGTGGGAAGGTTGAGGACAAATTTTTTTTCAGTGCAACAACTTCAACAGCTTCCATTTGCAAAGACAATTCTCCTTCTCCACAGCTTCTCCGGATGTGACACCACCTCAGCGATCCATGGAAAAAGCAAAGTGGGAATAGCGAAATTGTTCACTGCTAAATCAGACTTGATCCAAAAGATATCCGATATTTTCAGTGGGCCCTCGTCACCAGAAAGTATTGAACAGGCCGGCGAGAAGCTGTTTTTGTCGATTTACCAAGCACCTATCGAGGTACAAAACCTCAACAAATACCGCTACTCGGTTTTTTTAAGAACATCGATGAGACCAAAATCAGATCTGGCCACTCATCCTCCTACTAGAGGAGCTTCGAAGCAGCACTCGGTCAGAGTTTATCTACAGGTATCTTTAATTACACAAGTTGTGTATTATTTTGTCTTTAAAATGCAAATATCTATATAACCTAAACTTACATTGACCTTATTACTATTACAGATACAACAATGGCTCGGCAACCCCCTACAACCAACTCAATGGGGATGGGCTAGAGGTGATGATGGCATCCTAAAGCCAGTGACAACCAACGACCCAGTGGCACCTGACTCAATTCTCAAAACCATATTCTGCCGGTGTAAGACGGGGTGTGGGATGCGATGTGGCTGCCGGAAAGCTGGAATTCCCTGCTCCAGTGTCTGTGGTGTATGCTCCGGCTCATGCACTAACGGAGCTCCCATCGAAGAAACCGCTGATGACGATGATTATGCTAATATTTTAGATTTAGAAGATAATTAGGAATTTTATCTTTAGGATTATACGTACCGTACTTAAATAAATGTGTTTATTTCTTTATTGGTCATCTACTTCCCCCCATATCTCATGAAATATTGATCCCAGAGAAAAAATGTTTATATCTTTTTTGTAGATAATTTTACGTACATTATTTGTGTTTCAGACTATTTTTAGCTATAGGCCACAGTTTACGAGTTTTTTGCTAAAAACTAAAAAAAGGGACCTTTACACCCCCCTCCCCCCTTTAGCTTCACCCCCACCCACCAGTACTTTTAGTATGTAGTTTAAACCACCATTGCCTACGACTATGGCAAAATTCGCTTATACACGAGTTTTTTCCACTGAGTTTCCTTCGTTTGGTGGACTAGATCGTTTCTACTCCTGAAACTGAAATTTGGATCTGTTAGCTGTTAAAAATGAAAGGCCGTACCAGGATAAGCTAAGTGATTCTGCCCCCATCGAGTTTGGGCTCGTAATTTTTGTGGATGGCGTGTCTCTACATTAGTAATATATTGGCAAAATGTCAGCCCCCCAAACTTAATAGTTTTTTGTATACTTAATGGAAAAAATGTTTTTTCTTCGATATCTTTTTTTTGTCAACCTATCTTAGCGTGCGTCACAAATATTGTACATTCATTATAGATGATTATGTGACATGAATAACATTTTCATTACTTATGTAATTTCATATTTTTTTGTTATTTACTTCCACTTTAGAGACCGCTCTAATTTTTTCACCAATGATACACTCACAAATGAGGTATAACATGTATTTTTTTCAAAATTATAGCTGTGGGAGAACATGGAGATATCTTTACATAAAATACTTTACCATATTTTTTTCTGCAACAAGACCTAAAACGAATTAATGATTGAAACCTCTTTAGAGAAACGTGCACATGGCATATTAAATAGAACTTACATTTCGTAAGGTCTTAATTAAAAAATATTATCAAAAGTTTCACGGCGGAATATTTAAGAAAGTCTTTTCAAATAAATGATTAGAGCGACATTTAGGAAAAAACGCAGACACACATGAAGCCTTTTAAACACTTACCTGTTCAAAATACGGAAGCGTATTGTTGAAAAAGTCGTATTGCTCGTCTATAACCTCGAAAACTTTCTTAATTGCGAGGCAATATAGCGTTTTTGCGTTTTTTAGCTTATCCTAAACGGCACGGCCTTCGTTTTTTTTTCATACAAGTTAAATGTAATTTTTAATATACTCGATCCAATTCACCATTTTCTTATAGCCCTCATTTCAAGGAAATGTAGCATCCATACCAAGAGATAGTGATTTTATGGCCATTATTTAATACCTACACTGATCTTACAATGAGACTTTAGCATCAATTAGTTTCTAAACTTAAGTTATAGTTTTAATGTTGCAGAACAAAAGTAGTTCAGTTTATCGAGCAGAATCGGGCGTTGGATTTAAAGGAAAATATAGTTTGAAAGTTAAACGAATATCGAGTTCTGCGAGCCTAGTATGGCTGCGTCTATATCGCGTGTCAAATGTGGATAAAGCGTCCGTCACTCTCGTACTTATCTATGTGTCAGACGGTGACGGATGCCTTATCTACATTTTGTCATGCAATAACCGCAGCCATATTGGCCCCCTGCTCAGATGAAGTCACTTGTAAAGGCTTAACACATCGATCATTCTTACAACTTTTCAGGTATTTGTCTGCAGTGCTATTTGGTGCACCGATTTCTTGTTAGGATTAAGCTATGGGGCACCCGCTGTTCTCATCCCACAAGTGAGGCAGGAGATGAATTCGACATCAGCAGTAAGCGAAGAAATGGAGTCATGGTTGTGTATGTTCATGTTTATATTACATTTAGACAGTTTAATTCTTATCTTATTTTATCTTACAGATGGCCCTTTCGGATACACTTCGACCCTTTAGGATCTTTTGTACAATTACCATCTTACACACTCATTTGTTCGAATGTGCAAGTAACCTCACGATGTTTTTCCTTCACCGTTAGAGCATCGGGTAGTGCACTTAAGTTAGAAAAACTGATTGGTACATGGTGACCGCCCGGGTTCGAACTCGGTACCTTACGATCACGAGTCGACCCCCTAAGCCACCAGGCCACCGACGCTCTTAGACACTTTAGATTGGAATAAATGAATTTTAAACTATTTTGTCTGTTTTCAGCATCCGGATTTCCAATTATGATAGTTTGGATATTTATACTACCATTTATGGCTGAAAAGTACGGAAGAAGATTAACGTTTTTATTCGTCGCCTTGAACTCTGTAGTTGGTTTTACAGGGTTTTATTGCAGTAGAAACCTTACACAAGTTTTTATCAGTAACTTGATGCTGGGCGCTGCCGAAGGCGCGATGGTTGGTATTAATCCAATGATTGTCGCTGAATACACATCTCCTCAAAACAGAGGTTTCATGCTGTCGGTGAAAATTGCATGTCTTTACTGGGGCATTTGGGTTGCCAACGCAATTGGAATATTTTCACATTGGAAGCATATAGGTATTATTGGTATATTAAGCGCTGTTTACTGCATGACAGCAGTATTCTGGCCTGATTCCCCATATTGGCTTGCCAGCAAAGGACGGTATAAGGAGTGTGCGGCAGCACATCAGTGGCTTCAAGGGTCTCCTGACATTGGATCCAAAGCTGAACTAGAAACATTGATTCATAGTCAAAAGGAAATGCTGAGCAACCCAACCACAGGCGTAAATATGGAAAACCGAGAAAATCTCGCCAATTTCTTGAGAAAAACCACCACAGAAGAATATTACAAACCTATTTTATTTTCTGTTTTAATTTTAATGCTTTCGTGTTTCTCTGGAAAACTAGTGATGTCTGTGTATGCTCTGTCAATTATCAAGAAAATGACACATAGTACAAGCGCGGCTAACTCGGGTATTCTTATTCTTGACGGCCTAACGATTTTCTCAGCGTACATAGGCTGTGCTTTGACTAGGGTCCTTAAAAGAAGGACTCTCTATCTCGTGGCATCGTCTATAAGTATTTGTTTTACGTTAGTAATATCATTACATCTTTATTTAATTAATTTTAACCTACTTTCAGAAAACAGTATTTTATCCATTCTATTATTGTCTTGTTATTCAATATCGACAAGCTGTGGCCCAATGGTTCTGACAGGGACTCTAATGTTCGAATTAATACCTTCTAAATTCAAAACATTCATGGTAATTTCTGTAGCGTTAATAGCGAATATAGTCTCATTTATTTTATTAAAAACATCTCCAATGACCTTCAGAGTTCTAGGTATTCATAACACATTTTTGCTTTATGGGATTCCGTCTTTGATTTTGTTGTATGTGTTTTATAAATACTTTCCTGAAACTAAAGATAAATCTGTATATGAGATTGAAAGAATGATGAAGAAGAAAGATGAAGTCCTTTAAAAACTCATAACGTAAAGTATTAAACGAAACTTACTGGCCTTGTGTATTTCTTTAATTGTAAAACTTTTATTTAATTTTTCGTAGTGAACAAGGAACCGTTATTGTTTCGCCATATCTGCCTGTTCGACTGTAATTGTAAATTGGCATAGTTATATAATTACACCAACCAAGTCATAAAAAAAAAACTTTTTTTTCTCGTACCTCCCATAAAAGTAAAGCAAAGGTATTTTATAACATTATTATATTTTGGGTATCATTGGATAGTTCATAAAAATCATTAAATCTTATGATCGATTTTTTTTCATTTCACTCTTGACCCGTGGTACGGTTGGCTATGTCCGGTTGATCAAAATACTCAGTAAAATATGAGGTAGGTCTAGGTTATGTTAGTTCTTCAGCCGGCCAAAACCGGCAGAAATAGGAGCGACAGCGGAGCTCCGTCGACTCTGTTAAATTTGCTTTTGAAATATAAATTTTGGCCTACCGGACATAGCCAACCGTACCACGGGTGAAGAGGGATTTCATTTACCATTCCGGAATTATTGAACTCAAAAAGCTACACGCAATATGTCCCAGTATTATAGCATAAGAAAGCCCCTTCTAGACCGATTCAGACAAAGTTTTAAATTTCTAATAATAATATGTCAGCTAGTTTAGGTATTATTAAAGTTTTATCTATCCAAATATCATAAACCCTCTAGGATGATGAGTTCAAGAACCGCACAATGTGACCACCATAAAAATAGACTGTTATGTGAGAGCAAATTTCTTATCTGTCAAAATATTATTCTTAAATAATAACATCGGTTTCGATAGTATTGTTTTATTCAAATTTCGAACATCTCTGAAAAATAAAGAAATTTGATTTGACCTCTATTCTAATATCAGTCGAGATGACGTTTAGCATGAAATGAATTATCAATTTGCATACAATTTTGACAAATGTCACACGTAAGTAAGATATCGAACGATAATGATAGTTGGAGCCGACTCTAGTTTGCCTCTGAATAAAAAAAAAGGGAGCAGCCAGAAAACTTTTCAATCTTTTCAATTCCGCCAATACTGGATAAAATTTGTTTTGTTGTAATGAAAATACAACTTATAAAGTATATCACATAGATTAATAACAATTCACCTTCGAGTTATTAACTGAACGGAAAAAAGCGGCCACCTTTTCCCGTTAAACTGACTACTCAAATAGTAATGGTTATTAAAGTTTGTTACGTATCCCATAAATTGTGTTTTTCCTTACACTACAAAAACATTTCGTCTGAAAAGGCTCCCTTAGACGAACCTTCTATTTTCTAAGTTCTTGCGTCTTCGCCCATCAATTAACAACAACTCTACTTCTACCTCTTTTGTGATCGCGTAGGGTCTTGACCAGCCCATGACCTTGCAAATTACGCATTCTTAGATTTCTCCTCTAGGAGGAAGTTGTGACGGTTCCTCAGTCAGCGTCCAGCGGGACCTTCGTCTCCCTCTGGACTTCAAATCAGCATTCGATCATTGTCATCAATATTTCAGCCTAAAGATGTCCACTGGTGGAACATAGGCCTCCCTCAAGGTTCATCACTAGGACCGGTCTTGTGCCGCCTCCTCCTTTAGCTTCGGAGCAAATTTTGAGATCTGAGCAGGATACGCTTTAAAATAGGTACTATTGGTCTCGTTCACATCGAGAGCCGTGCCTTGCGCTCTTTACTCGTTCGCTCTGTTTCGCTCATACTGACCTTAAGGACCGAAGACTGATTAAGATCGTTTACGAAGAACTAGTTCGTTTCGGTCCGTGACGGGAATTCATTCCTTTTAGTTCTTTGTTTCTGGCCGTCACAAGCCTAAGGTCGCTAGCATAGTCAGTCCACCTTGTTACGATCTACGCTGCGTCCGGTATGAGCACGCGTTCGATCTACGCATGGAAAATATAAGCAACAAATTCTTACCATACATGCTACATATTAAACCATAATAAGTTCCGAAACACTTTTTTAATAAACCGAACTTTTTACAAAAGAGCAACGATTTATTAAAATACCTTTATTAACATGTTGTGTAATATTGGCGTCGTGCCAGAGTATACCAGCCGTTCAGAGGCAGGGGCTGCTGGAACGAACTTTTACACGTAGTTAACGAAACTAACTGGCTTAGTTGCAGTCGTAAATAAAATACCGGTTATGTTATACGAGTATAAATTAATAAATGACCTCTTCCTCTTTTTGCTTAGGGAGAAGGTTCCGAAGTTGACACAGTGAAAGGGCCGTGCTGTATGTACTATCAGCCCAATGGAACCCTGACCCACCATAGAACGGTGTCACAGTGACATTATAAAACAATTTGTTTGACACTTCTTATGACTTGAATCATAACGTCTCTGTGACACAGTTCTATGGTGGGTCAAGGTTCCAATGGTCTGATAGTACCTTTGCTTTCTTCATGATTTACGGCGTGGCGCGTTAACTTATACAACTTTTATGCGGCAATAACTTTTTCACACAAAGATTTAGACTACCTGCCATAGTAAAAGTTATGCAACTAAGAATTAACTATCCCGTGACATATCGCTTGTCCTCTAGTCATAAGGGCGAATTAGCCCATCCTCCTTTACGGTTCAAATTTAATAGAGCGTGTTTTTATTTTAAAAAGTAGGTACAATTTATACTTTTATTTATAATTATGTATCTCAAACTTAATATGAAAGTAATGCTCTAATGTATAAATCCTTGTTTTTAAAAGTACCTACTAGTGGCATCTGCATCTGATTTCCTTTGGCAGGATAGGTCCTTAGGACCCGATGGATTGAAGAAGTAGAAGTAGAAGTTCTACTGTAGAACCCTCGATATTTTTAACGGGGGAGAGGATCAGCCTCATCTTGATATCTGCGCCAGTAAAGCTACTAGGTAAATCAAGGGTGACCAATTCGCGTATGGAATTATCTTTAAACCTCAAAACAAAAACTTCTAAAATAATAAAAATAAAAGAATCTTACTAAGAATAGAAAAATTACCATAACCTTTTGTTAGTTACTAGCTTCTGCCCGCGACTCCGTCCGCGTGGAACTCTTTTATATCGTATCTCCATACTAATTTTCACCCTCTATTTCACCTCCTTAGGGGATGAATATAGGGAAAAAAACTATCCTATGTCCTTTCCCAGGATTCAAACTATCTTTGCACCAAATTTCACCTAAATCGGTTCAGCGTTTTAAGCGTGAAAGGTAACAAACAGACAGACTGACACACTTTCGCATTTATAACATGAGTATGGAAGTATGGATTTATTTTCTTCTAAATCGTCACGTCCTTAATAAAGTACTATTCAGTCGTACGTTAACGTTACGTTGAATGTTAGTATCGACGCGCTCAATTAAACGCATTGTCTGGGCTCGCCGACTAATGCGGTAACGTATGGAGCTCTAAATGAAGCGTGCAATTTTACGGCTGAATGCCTTTAGCACCGACTGTTTTTTTTATCTTGCTGTTAAAACTGTTAAAGGTACCGCCAGTATGTAATACGTGTAAATTATATCATCATCGTCAATATGAAACATCTTTTGGTAGATAATATTTTCAGAATGGCCGAAGCGTTTAAACTAATTTGACCGTGTTTTTTTCCAGTATTAAAAAAAAAGGATTACAAACATACTGATGAAAAACGGGCAAACAGGTGTAAAAACTTGGCCAATTCGTAATGATTATAATTATGTAAGATACCACTGAAAAACTTATGAAATACAACATGAAATTAATATTTTTTCGTGACATGGACATAAGAGAAAATTACAAAAATTCAGACTAAATTGATCAATATCTCCAAAACTACTAAAAAATGCTGTACATACATAGGGGTTAAATCGATAGCTTTTTAGCTGCTCTATCAGCCCTTGGCAGATTATTGAATTTTGGGACACCCTGTACATCATACCTAGTTTTTATAAAACGATTGTCAACTTTGTTTATCTTCTGTAAATATACAGTTTTCACTGTTTTTTTTATAAAACTGTCGCTATACTACATACAGTAGTAGTCCCTACTGTTGGCAAAATGTAGCTCTGTAAGAAGTTTTTTGGGTGATTCTGAGCCTTTCTATTGTAACCAACTCAATTTGATTATCGTAAAGGAAGTACATAGTCTCTGTTCCGTAAGTCATTAATGTCATTATTCATTACAAACAGTACTCGCTGGCAAGTACAGGCCTCCCATTGTGACGCAACTTTATAATGGATTTCTTTTGAAAACTTTATGCAAGTAAGTAACACTTGTGTCCACAACAAATTTTTTTTTTTTTTTTTTTGCACACGTAACCAACTGAATACATAAAGGCATAGGTTCAATACGCTGCTGCACGCAGTTCCTGCGTCTCGGTGACAGCCAAATTTTATATTTTAGTTTACATAGCTCTTAAGTTACCTTTGTTACTAACACTCTATGGACCTAAAGTTGTCTGACAATAAAAACATTTTATTTTTATTTTATTTTATAGGTAGTTCTCATTCATTTTTTAACTTACAGAAAGTAAATTTGTTCTAACCTGAATTGTGCGAATTGCCACATCCTTTTACTGGTATTGTTTTATATTATCTTTTTCTGCACATATGTAGTGAGGCTCTAGAGACCACATACCAGCTGTGTTCATCCAGCAGCGAATTTTTGTGAGACCTCAACATATTTATTTCATTTGACTGCATAGTAGGCCACTGAATCAGACATCTTAACATCCTGAAGAAGCTTAGTTTTAACATAATCGGCAGTAATGGGCACACCAGGGCTTGCCATTGCCATAATCATAGGTTTGTAGACATCGGGGAGACCAGCGAGCAGCAATATACCAAGCCACTCGTCCCCGACTACCAATTTTATGTTTCTGAGCTTGTGTGCAGTCGTCATCATCTTATTGAAGTAGTCTTCAATACTGGAACTGTTCTCTAATGTCGTGGTGATGAGATCACTTAACAAACCCACTTTCCTGCTAAGCCCGGAGTTATCAAAAACTTTCTCAAGTTTATCCCATACCTGTTTCGCGGTGGTCGCATCCTGTATATGTACATAATTAATCGGATCGACTATCAGTATTAATGTCGACTTTGCCTTCGTGTCCTTTGGTAATTGTATCTACCCAGCAGCTTATCATCGATATGGAAGTAGTCATATTCGAAAGCTTTCAGAACAATTTTTTTGCTGAAAAGTTATAATAGCCTCACCGCGGATAACCTATTTGAGGTTATGTTACTTAAATCAGGGTAAATCGCGCAACTATTCGGTAATACATAATAATAATAATAATAATAATAATAATTTATTTGCTTAAACATGGTAGGTACATTTCAGATGTCAAATAGTAGTTTTTAAGTATCACATGATTAACCTTATAGGCATGCAAATATTTTTATTAAATCTAGTTAAATATTACAGATAGGGGAGGGGGGGGCATAGCGGGGTAGCGGGGCATAGCGGGTTAGCGGTACTTTTTGGCGAAGGACGAACGGCATGGCAATTTGAATAAGGCTCCGTGATTGGTGTTTAGTCTGCGCGTGACCGCCGCGATCTTCGCAGGCAGCAGATTGACGCCGGTAAGAAATATTTAAAATATTTGCAAAACCTGTGTAATCCTTAAAAATATTGTTGATATTTGATTCACGTTCATTCTGTACCTTTATACTGTAGTCGTAAACGTTTTTTTTTGTGACTATCGGCGGATCTGAAGGATTTTATATTTCAACAACTAAGTCTGCTTATAAACAAGGCAAGATGGCGGTCGTTAATGTTTCGATGTGACAGCACGTAGGGGCAAAGTAGGGTTAAAGTGATGGGGCATAGTGGGGAACAAGCTTAATAGGTACCCCACTTTGCCCCCTAATTTTGCTTGATTTACCTTATGTGTTATTAATTGGTGCCTACCGTCGTTTGTTTCAGCTAAAATGGTTCGAACATATAAAAAGACGACGAATCAACACTCGTGGTCTTTAGAATCAATGAAAAAAGCGGGTTGATAGTAAAGATTTTATTCGATTATAAGAAGATGAAGATGATAAAGCCAATCTCTGTGCAATGTATGTTAATGATTCGTTGGGATTTAACGTTAAATTTAAGTAATGATCCCCACAGTTACTGTTAGAAGTGATATTCTTTGATAATAAAGATTTAATTCGTTTATAATAGTTGTTATAATTCACTACGCCACTAAACCCCTTCTCAAGCCCCACATTGCCCCTTTTCATACCCCACACTGCCCCATTTAGTACCCCACAATGCCCCTTATGCTGCCCCACTTTACCCCAATATACGGGGCATAGCGGGACAAAACCCACTTTTGATAAAATTGATCATGTACCTAAATTTAATTATATTCGAACAAAAAATAACATGCAGTATTATACCTTAGATACCAATAGTTAATTTAAGTTGGATTGCGTGTAAGTTATACAGATGAATCCGAATCTAACTCGCTCTGTTCCTTAGCTTCCCCGCTTTGCCCCCCCCTCCCCTACCAACATTATAAGATTTATAAGCTAACCTCTAAAATCTAAAAATTCACGGACAGTGTAGAAAGTTTTGTCCAGTAACCATCTCCGTAATTTTGTCTTGAAAAGGGGGTTTAACAATTTTCGAATGTCGTATGGTATTTTATTATAAACGATAATAGACATAATGTAACAGTTATTTTTAAATAAGGAGGATGAACAATGCGGCATAAGCAATCTGAGCTCGTCCCTCTCCCTGAGTCTCTTATTGAATGTCGGTTTTTTATAATAACCCGGATAGTTGCGAACAAAGAGAGCCACCTCAAGAATATATTGACCCGTTAATGTGAGCAGGCCTAGTCTCTGAAACAAAGGTCTACAAGTATCCCTCGGCTCAGCACCGCTAACCGCTCTTACACATTTCTTCTGTATTAGAAACACCTTGCTAACATCCGTTGAGTTACCCCACAACAATATACCATATTTTTATACATTAAATATTATTAATCAGAAGCGTATTCAGGCCCATAACCTATTGAATTCTATATTTATTTACTGTAATCTGAGGCTGATTATTAAGGCTGCGCCGAGCGTACGCCGGATGTACAGTGGCGCCCTCATTACTTTTATTGTGTTTTCTAATAAACTAAACAATTTTCTTGAAATTGGACGATTTTTTTGTACTACAAATGAAAACACAACTTATAGGGTAAATATATCATATAGTTTAATAACAATTCACCTTCAAGTTATTAACTTAACGGAAAAAAGTGGCCACCTTTTCCCGTTAAGCTGACTACTCAAAGGGAACCTAATTGTTATTAAAGTTTGTTACGTATCCCATAACATGTGTGTTTACTAGGGCTACAAAAACAAAGAAAATTCAAGAAAATTCTTTAGTTAATTAGAAAACACAATAATAGTAATGAGGGCGCCATTGGACGCTCGGCGTTTGCTCGGCGCAGTCTTAAATAAAACAAGGCAAATCACAAAGGCAATAACTAGACTTTAATTACTTGTCAATAGAAGATACAGATAACATAAGAAGTAATAAGTAGATAAAACAAAACAAGTTAAGTATGTTCCGTTTTGCACTTAATTCAACACAAGCTGTAAAAAAACACATTAAGGTCCCTATTGACAACCGGGACTTCTTTAAAGGTATTCTAAAAAAACATGCTTTTAGAGATTAGTCTCAAAAGCATACATTTTTTGAATTACATCAAAGCGTATGCTAAATGCTAATGTTCCAAAAACCCTAAAAGTAATATAATATTATTATTATATTAATAGTATCATAGGATAATGAAAAATAAATCATATAAGTCTACTTACTCAGAGCTTGAGCTCTAGCTCAGAATACAGTTTCATCCATTTTACTTTCACTGTTAATAAACTAATTCGCGAAAAAAAAAAAGACGCCCTCGACACTTGATAGTTTCAAATCAGATTTCTCTCAGAAAATAAAATAAAAAGTTACTCTTTCAGTATCTAGAACGTCGAAGTGAATAATGAAGTAAATGAAGTAATAAGTAACTGGCGACGGGACAGAATTACCTCCTGTATCTACTCGAATACGTAATTGCCTAAAGTTGCGACTACGCCCCGTTTATCGTCCTCGTCTAACAATAAAATATTGTCCCGGTCCACTCCTTTGTCTTCCCAATCTTTAGTGCCCCATACACGGGAGATTGGGTTCAAGCTACCTGTGACATAATATATGACGTCGACGTCGTCATTAGATATCTGATCAAGAGTATAATTGGGGTTTCCGTCTCATGTTCAGAGACAAGGGTAGTGATTCTCACAACAACGACGGTCGGACGGACGAACGAATGAATGTCCAAGCGGCGAGTTTAAGTAGTCCCGTCAGAGCGAATAAAAAATATTTTACCGCGTGCATTTTCAATTTAGCAGCATGGTTTCTGCCGCTGGATCGAGAGTATAAGGCTGCTTAATTGAAAATGCACGCGCTAAAATGTGTTTTGTTCACTCTGAAGGGACTACTAAAACTCGCCGCTGCGATTTCGCTCGTTCGTTCGACCGTCCGTTGTTTTTGAGAGAATAACACCCAAGGATAGTAACAGGTTAGGTTAGGTTAGCTCGCCTGGATTAGATTAGTTTTATGTTTTTAAGACTTCAGTAATAGGGTTCAGTATCTATTTGCCGTTATCTACAAATTTACATAAATAAACATTGATAGTGATTGAGTTATGTAACATGTAAACAGATTTCGATGTTCTTTGTTGTTGGAAAGGGCATACCACCTACTTTGACAGAACTCCCAATTATCACATAGCAATTATTGGTGAAGTATTGTGGGGTTATTATGACGTATCTGTGCAATTCATTTTACACTGAGAGAAAAGGACAGAGTTACGTAATTGCTATAGCTCCGTCCTTTACGCTGACGGTAAAAGAAACGACTCGTCGTATTAACCCCCCCTGAAGAATTCAACGAATTGTCCATGCATTTTTGAATAGTCACATACCATGACTATTCAAAGATGCATGAGGTTTACCAACTGTTTTTCTTAAATTCAAATTAACACATTGATATATCAATATTTAGCAATACAATTGGAAGTAAGATTCGCTTTTCCCTTTTCTACTAACGTCCTTGACCTATTTTCTCTCCCTTTGAACCACGAGCAAGTGATACGAATAAGCGTGTGTGAGATTCAGTAACGGCCTTGCAATGCAAGTCAAGCTATAGCTTGTTTGACACGGACGTTACCCGACATTCATTCCCACTCCTCACCGGGACACCATGGCAGCGGAACCAGTCGCTGCCGCCAACAGAATGTATAAGTAGGTACAACTCTATGGAGGATTCAAAATTTTACAAAATTTGCGCCACATGAGGGCTCTTTTACACGTCGGTAATATAGGGTGAGTCTACCAGCGCTTCGGACGAGACCATCATTGAGGAGAAGAAGCGCCGCAAGAAACTCCAGCAGACGGTCATTTTTTCAATCATAAAAACATGATAGTCCTTAAAACTAAGTTACATTAAGTAAAGTAAGTTACATTAGGTAATAAAGTAATAAATAATAAGTTCTTAAAACTACCAAAAATAAAATCATTACAAATGTAAGGTCAATAAAACTTAAACTTAAAAAAAAACTATGAGAATATGGATATCTTACCAGGGGGACGATTTTTGAAACTCATTGATGATCTTGAAATTACCAGTGAAAATAATTCTCACCGATGACATTGAAATGATTGCGCCGCCATGGTAAGGAGGTCCTTGGTGGAGGAGTCAAAACGGCCGTACAATACAAACTTGTAAGGCTGTAGTAATCTGCGGGCAAAATTGGCCGTGACGTGATGAATACAACAGACAGTCGAATGAAAATAATCTAGGTTATTGGTTTTCCAGGCTGGTTAACAGAACCTTTGGAAAATTTAATTGATGAGAAAAAGCCTCTCCTAGATCCCCATTTTCTTACAACATGTATTTAAGAAGATATATTACTTATTAATTAGGTTAAAACACTGTGCCTAGACAAAGTTTGCGGGCGCTAGGTCAGTGACAGTGTAGCTAGCTCAGACTGGAGTAAAATTTGTAGTTTTCTCGTGTTTCTGAGAATATGGATAATATGAACCTTTTAAGACTAACTCTATTTATTATTATAAGGGGGCTGGGATTAAAGCAAAGTCAATTCAATAAGCGTTTGGTACACAAATACATACATACATACATTAAATCACGCCTGTTTCCCAGAGGGGTAGGCAGAGACCACTTCTTTCCACTTGCTACGATCTTGATAAATTTCTTTCGCTTCTTCCACATTCATACATCGAGTCATGCACGCACGTCGGTTTCGGGTACTTAAGATTCGGCCCTTTTCCAGTATTTCACCGATTTGACTCGAAAAAGTACGCCTAGGGCGGCCCCTTCAAATAAATATTATTATTTGGTATATTGACTAGTAATATTCTGTACACTGAAGCAGAGTAGGTAGATTACAGTATTTTATACGCCCCCGTACTTCGTGATAACAGTAGAATCAGTAAAAGAATAGAGTTTATCCCTACTTGTTTTATGGGTCCATGTCAGCTTATGTAGTTAATTTATAGGAAACAGAGGACGCCCGCGACTTCGTGCGCGTAGTATAATTTTCCCTCTCTTCCCCCTATTTGAGCCCCTTAGAGGATGAATTCCCAATAATCCTTTCTTAGTGCTCACTTACATCATGAAAGGAACCTCTGTACCACATTTCAAGTTTCTGGGTACAGTAGTTTCGGCTGTGATATAATAAGTCAGTGAGTCAGGTTTGCCTTTTATATACTTATATACTTAATTGGCAGCATAATTTGACTGATTGACTTAACAGCACAAGTAGGCATTAGAGTATTTTTTAAATTGGCAAAATTTCAGCAATATTTAAGTTAGGTATACGTAAAAATAAAAACATATGCAAAACGAACACTTGTTTTGCACAAGACGACATTCCTACAAAGATATTTAATTACACATGGCTCGGAAACTCAAAATCCTCTCAACTGTAAACAATTTTCCCATTCAGTTTCCCAATTAATTTACTCATATATCCGAGTATCGTGTTAAACATTCGGAAATGCGTCAGAGACAAAGGGGTTTACTCGTAATAGTGTTATGCCAGCTGGAAACTGTGGCTGGCTGGCGATTGATTAATTTATTGGTGGCGATTGGTGGAACGGGTAAAGGTAACTCACGACTAATACCTCAAGTAATTGCTTGCTTGCCCGTATCTGTTTTTAGTACAAAAAATATGTATTCTTCTAAAATATAAATATTTGAAAAGGGTTCTTTCCTTCCTTCGTTTCCTAAGTACAATGAAATATGAACACTGACTTGAGATTATCACATCGATTTAATCTCTACAACTGTACTAGTGAAAAGGCAAAATGCCTCCCCGAGCGGGTCTTTAAATGAAGCAAGACATTACGTACTTACAATAGAGAATATGCATGGTTTTTTTAATTGCGATTTTCAACAAAATATGAAAATACCGTAAAAGAGACCACCAAAAGTGAAATTAAAATTTAAATCGGCATTTTACAATGCTAATAAGATAGCGATTAGACAGAGAGATCCTATATGCACTATGACGTCATGCAACAGGTCGCCCATAATAAACCCCATGTTACATTCGATTTTGCTAGAAAGGAACAAAAGATAAAAAAGATAAAAGACATTTATTTAGTAAGTAGGCCGTACGGGCACTTTTACACGTCAACAAGCTACCAGCGCTTCCCAAGAGGAGACACTGCTGAGAAGAAACGCCGCAAGAAACTCAGCAGTCAAACATATTACAATGGTATCTATTACCTACTTAATCTAGCATTATATAAAGCAATCAATATTAAATTCAATATACTATCAAATAGCATGCGTAGATCAGCAGAAAAACATGCCAAAAATCTTACGTGAGAGGTAAAGGAAGAAAAAGGTGAAAAAAAAACCACCTACTTATATTTGTTTATAACTCCAACAACTCTTTGTTGGCTTAATCTTGGTTATTTAATTACCGTTTAAAAACCAATTCTTGGCAACTGTTTGTTACATGAATCAGCTTTTATAGAATCTGTGAACAAAATTCATGAACAAGTATTCCCTATTCAATAGATATTACTAAACTATGACGGCCGTTAATATAGAGACGGTACGCAATGAAAAAATAAATAAAAACATGTTAAATTTCGATTAACAACAAGTATTTTGTAACAACGCTGGTGAAGTTTATTTTTACGTTTCTCAGTTTTTTTCGTTTCGATTCCAAAATTTCTTGTAATATGTTATAATCTCGTTACGTAATTTATATTGTTTGCTTTCTTTCCCCTACAGAATTCGGTACCTAACGTACATTAAGGGTCATTTTAACGATAATAATCGTAAGTTAGCGAAAAATAAACACAAGGATAAGAAAGCTGTTTTCTATCTCCCGGCATAGCCTTCCCTTGAGAGAACATGATAAGTTTTATCGCCACGGAAATTATGGATCTTATGCCGCCGGTAAAACTAAGGAGCGTAGAATTGGGTATTTAATGTAGCTGACGCAGAAATTTACACAGGTGGTGTGCAAAAAAAATAGATAATTATCGCGCAGAAGAATAAGATTGTTATACCAGCGTTTGCCCGCGATTCCGTCTACGTAAAGTCGTTCATAACATTTGTTCTCAGGAACTGTACAACTTTCTGGGATAAAAAGTTCGAGTGTGAAGGTGGAACGATTACACAAACGAACGAACCAACACAGTTTCACGTTTATAGCATACTAACGACCCGGCCTGACTTCACTTCGGTTTATTTGAGTTTTCTGTTACACCCGTCTTATCTTATCTTAACTTCTTGATGGGGTCCTTACGGATACACTTCGACCCGATGGGATCTTTTGTGTAATTACCAGAGATCGGAATAGGTAGAGCTAATTTGCCTAAACTTGAGGCATATTCATTCATGCGTGAGTGAAATGGGAATACATTATTGAATGAAGGTGCATCAAGTTTAGGCAAATTAGCTCTACCTATTCCGATCACTGGTAAGTAATTACCCCTCTTTTAGCTCTTAGTGCAATGCAGCCTCCACCCCTTCCAAATAGCGGATAGTGGAGTGCAATTGCAGAGCCTTAAAATCGTTCGGTTTTGGGTAGCCACAACCGAGGATTTTCATTCTTACTCCGGCGAGGGCGTCACATTCACACAATAAGTGTTTCACTGTTTCCACCTCCTCACCGCACATTCTACAATCTGTGTTGTCATATAGGCCCATCTTTGCTAGGAGATGTTTAACCCCAAAGTGCCCTATAAACACCGATAGCGAATCGGAGTTGTCTTCTGTTGAGTTTCCAAAGTTTTTTGGTCCAGCTACAAAGTTTTTTGTTACACCCGTACACAAACCAGAATTTTAATACATAAAAACCTTCCTTTTGAATTATTCACCTATTGATGATTGTTAGAATGAATACTGAACTTTGTACAAAAAAGTGTAATGTGGTTAAGCGTACCGCTTTAGCACAGGGCTCTATTAGCTCCGAAATGTAAATTAAGATCGTAAAAACTGTTGTCAAATATGGCAATCAAAATATACACGACATATTTTGAAGCTAACTTTTAGTTGAAATTAATTGTCACCCTACTAATTGTTTAGTCTATGAGTTAACAACACTTAACTGATAAGTTCATTGGCGTAATATCTGTCAAATTTCCCGCCAAAGCGATGGCACTTGACGTATCTACTTCACTTCAATAATTAATGTAGGATGTCCATGTATCCAGTGGTGATTGGTTTAAACAATATCATTAACTTAAATAAATTAAACAGTGAGTTAATTGTTTGAGACATCAACCATTAA
This sequence comes from Acleris laterana, assembly GCA_963966035.1. Classification (NCBI taxonomy): domain Eukaryota; kingdom Metazoa; phylum Arthropoda; class Insecta; order Lepidoptera; family Tortricidae; genus Acleris; species Acleris laterana. The sequence continues at coordinate 16,359,846 of OZ014447.1, forward strand.
ATTCCATTTTTGTTGCTTATTAATAATTTTCAACTCCTGATCACCGATAAAAAATCACCGTGTATAAATTCCCTTCTTTTCATTTCCTGGACATTATTTGACAAACAATGCGTTATTGACTAAAAAAACAAAAATAAATTAAAACTAAATTTTTTTTTTTTTTTTTAATTATTAATTGAGGGAGCATTTTACTCACTTGACGACTATTTTATGAAATGTAAATCGATGTGTCAGACTTTTTAACTTTAATAATAATTTAATGTCCCTTATGATTCTTTTTTTTTAATATTATGTATACCTATGACTACAAATTGCATGCCTTAAAGGCGAAATAATGAACTGTATTAACTAATTTTTAAGATCCATGAAACATTATTTCGAGCAATAAATTGATTTGATTTGATAAAAACCGCAGTAAAATAGTTGGGTAATTTAGAAGATCTAAGCGAACAGGCGGCGAAAGCGACTCTGATTTATACTATATGTAAAGAAGTAAGGAAAGGATAAGGATAATTAGACCTAACAAATCCACACCAATATTTACACCTACATATATTACCTACCTATTTGATACAATATGGCATTTTACTTATTTATTTAAATTATACACTTAACCTTAAGTTATTATAAATATGTTCAAAGTAAATAAACAATAAATAAAAAACTATAATGGGACAATCTCACACCAATTGACCTTAGCTTGGGACTACCCAAACTAAGCTCTAGGCTTGTACTAATGGGTACTAGACAACGATATAAATACTTATATAGAGAAATATATACTTAAATACCTACATAGAAAACATCCATGACTCAGGAACAAATATCCGCGCTCATCACACAAAATATCTACCCTTACCGGGATTCGAACCCAGGACCACTAGCTTCCTAGGCAGGGTCACTACCCACTAGGCCAGCGCGTCGTCAAAGTGTGCCAAAAACCTACTGATATTTCTTTCTACACCTATAACGAGTTAACAAAATATTTAGAAGTTTATTCACTGAAGTACTTTTCAACGTCAGCCAAATAAAAGTGAAAACATAAAAATGAAAATTTTATTGATAACATTTGTTATAAGTCAAAAACACGTATTATCTTAAAAGCAATGAATAAAACCATAATACAATTTGCATCATACTATATGCAGTTAAATATTTATAGTTTTATCCGTGAGCATATTCAGACTGCTACGAAACAAAATTGCGTTAAAATGTTTTACAAAAAAATTACTAATAGGCCTGTGGGCGCTGACAGCTGAAACATTAATTGATGTACGGAGTTGACATAATCACTCGTAATTCAATAATATTTTAAAGAACTTTGATAAATGGTAAAAAGTCTACTACCGCCACTATATTCACCCATGACACTGTGTCTCACTGTTATGTGGCTATCAGTGATATCATGTTGTGCGATGTTGGGGTTTGTTGTTTACAAAACTATGAATCAAGATTCAGTGGCGAATGCAGTGCTTAAATGTAAGTAGCATACATGGTAATAAAGGCGTGTAGTACTGTTAGGCGATGGGCTTGCAACCTGTCACTAATACACTGGTAAACATCTTCGCCTAAGTGTGCAAAATGTGGTTACAGAATTATCAAAAAGTGTTTATAGTTGTTGGAAATTCTGTAGCTCTGCCTACCCCACTCTGGGAATAAAGGCGTGAGTTTATGTGTGTGTGTGTGTGTGTGTGTGTGTGTGTGTTCATACAGAAGTAAGAATAAAGGAGCGTCCCTAATGAGAGCATTTGCGTGTAAAATGAGCATTCGGCGTCGAACATCGAGTGATGTCTAAGCTTTGTAACGCTCGGCAAACGTCCACATCACTCGAATATTCGACGCCGATGCTCTCAGTAGCGACGCTCCCTAAAACATTAAAAAACGGTTAATAACCGGTTAAATTGCATTCCCATTTTGCACACTTAGGCTAAGATGTTTACTAGTGTATTAGTGACAGGTTGCAAGCCCATCGCCTAACAGTACAACACGCCTTTATTCCCTTAGTCAGATTTTACGACATCCACGGGAAGACACGGAGTGGCACTATTCTAATGCGGCAACCACCACACGGGGGAAGCTTAAGCCTACTAGCTTAAGTGTGCAAAATATGGTTACAGAATTATCAACAAGTTTTTAGAGTTGTTGGACATTCTGTAGCTCTGTCTACCCCACTCTGGGAATAAAGGCGTGAGTTTAAGTCGCTCATTGAATGCAAAACGGACACATTTCAAAATAATTTACTCTTCCATTAAGGATCGTATTCCAACAGCTTCTAATTATAAAATGCAACACTGACTCATTTCGGATTGTGTCCGTTCTGTAGTCAATGAACGAAGTATGTGTACCTATGTATGAAATTGCATTCCCTAATGTTGAGACCGGTGCACCTGGCGTTCCGTAGTCTCTGCCTGCCTCATTGGTAGACACGCGTGATGGTATAACGTGTGTATGAATAAAGAAATATAAAAACGGAATAATGATGAATAATCTGCTGGGGGGGTTATTATGACGTGGCTAAGCCGTTTATTTTACGGTGAGCGTAAAGGTCGGAGCTATAGCAGTTATATAGCTCTGTCCTTTTCTCTCAGCGTAAACAGAACTGCACTGCTATGTCATAATAACCCCCCAGGTGAAGGAAACACGGGTGCGCTGCCGCTGCGTGCGCAGGTGGCGGGCTGTGCGTCGGTGCCGTGCGCGCTGCCGGAGAGACGACACGCCGTCGTCGACGTCCATTTCCAAGCACGTGAGTACACTGCCGCCGCAGCTCTAGCCGCCGCCGCTACAACAGCGGCCAGAGGGCCCAGACAAGATGCACAACGCTAGCTAGCGTTTCTCTTCGTTTAGTTTTTAAACCAATCGCGTCACTGGTAGATGACGTGATACGAAAAGTCACGTGATGTGCCAGTGACGCGATTGGTTTAAAAACTAAACGAATAGAAACGATAGTTAGCGTAATGCATCTTGTCTGGGCCCTCTGGAAAACCTGCATAGCGTTATGTTAGCCATTTGAAAACGTCAATTTGGAACCCATTTTAGGAAAAATATGCTTGAAGTCGTCAATGTCATCCAGACTCATTAGAGATGTTAGAGATGTCAAGTCATTTGTAACTTTAAGGCAACTGAGGGGGGGCCATTTGCAACGTTAAAAGATGGCGGATGTGTAATTTGTTTTAGTTTTATTTTTTTGTGTATTTAGGTGTTCAAAGTTCTTTTCTGATAGTGATTTGTACTTTTTATGCCATTGTGTTGCACAGTGATTGAAAACTTGGACTTATTTCGCGTATCTGGCATCTTTCTTCTCGTTACAAGTGGACTCGAAGTGGTACATAGGTTAAAACTATCTTGACCTCTGTCCTACAAACTACCGAACAACGTTGCCCCCAATCTTCCCAGAGAAGATTGGATTGTATTTTATTGCTATATTGATTTATACTTATATACACTTGACACTGGCGAAATCACTAATTCGTGGAAACACCATAGCCCGGCGGTAGTAGCTGTTGAAGTCGCCGAGGGGCAAAAAAAAAAAAAAAAAAAAGGCAACTGAGCCTTATTCTTGTAGAATGTCAGATTGACTTTGAACCTAAGGTTGGTACCTAATATCATGAGATTCATGAGTAGTGAACTCATGAGTATACCTACCGAAGCAACACGTTAACGGAACGTTTTGGAAAAGGTTTGTTTCAATGGAAAACTTCCCCCGAGTTACAACTATGTAAGTACTTCAACTTGTTAGCATGTTGACATTGACCTTGAATACTGATATCGGATATCGTTGAGTAGTAAAAGTGAAGTTAACATACATTCTTGTCTAAAAACGTGACTGGTGATTGAAATGTTCGTGCTCGGCTCGAGCTCGTGCGTAGTGATTCTCTCAACAATGACGGTCGAACGGACGAACGAGTGAATGTCCAAGCGGCGAGTTTAAGTAGTCCCGTCAGTGCGAACAAAACATATTTTAGCGCGTGCATTTTCAATTAAGCAACCTTATACGTTCGATCTATCGGCAGAAACCATGCTGCTAAATTGAAAATGCACGCGCGCAACATGTATATTTACTTACCCAGCCTATTTCCGAATAATCGCTTAATCGAATTTCGCTCAAAGGAAAATCTAGTTTTGCTGCCTGTCTTAACACCTGCCTTTTTGAGGTGTTGACGTGAAATTAACACATTTTGATTTAATTTAATTAATTTTCTATTTTAGCGCGAAACACATCCAACATGACCACTGTGGCCTCAGCTTACATATTCCTGGGTTTCGAGATGGAGGTGCCATATGACGTCGGTGAAGCAGCCGCCGCCTGCAACTATCTCACTCACGCCACGTGCCCAGTGCATCAGGGGCAGCTTGTCACCTTGAAACTGAGAATATACGTCCCCTCCACGACTGTGGTGAGTACTTCTTAAAAAATGCAATCACTATGAATCAAACCCTAAATAAAATAACGTTAAAATGAATAGGTACTGCTTGTTGTTAAAATGCGAACTGATATCGACATATTGTGGTACAATAACATGTTTATGACCAAATTGTTGAAAAAATTGAAGAAATACTGGAAAAGGGCCGAATCTTAAGTGCCCGAAACCGACGTGCGTGCATGACTCGATGTATGAATAAGAAGTGGTCTCTGCCTACCCCTCTGGGAAACAGGCGTGTTTTAATGTATGTATGTATGCTGTTTAAAAATAACACTATCACGACAAAATCTTACATTTTAAACATTTATATACAGCATGGGTAGCACAAGTTGTATTTTGTCGCTTGTCGCTCAGTGCGTCTCTATCGTTACTAACTAGATAGAAAGGGATATCCGAGCGACAAACTAGTCGCGGGTAACTTGTGCTAACCGCACTGGTCAAAGAATATTTAAATTAAAAATTGGACGTATGTTACCTGAATGTCTTTGCATACATACATTAAATCACGCCTGTTTCCCAGAGGGGTAGGCAGAGACCACTTCTTTCTACTTGCTACGATCATGACAAATTTCTTTCGCTTCTTCCACATTCATACATCGAGTCATGCACGCAAGTCGGTTTCGGGTACTTAAGATTCGGCCCTTTTCCAGTATTTCTCCGATTTGACTCGAAAAAGTACGCCTAGGGCGGCCCCTGCCGACCCACTCACTTTCGATCTGTATATCTCTTTCGTCAATCTTCTACAAGCGTGCGCAATTCACTGACCAACTAGCTTTGATTCTCCTGCGATTTCTGATTCGATCTAGCAGAGAATCTCCGAACATATTCCTTTCCATTGTCTTTGGCTTCTTACAGATTAGCGTCATATTGCCAACGGCAGTTTTTGAATATTAAAATAGAAATGGTTATTTTTTATAGACAATGCCAGCGACAGTAGAGTTCAGTGTGGTGGACGACCAGGCCGAGCCCATGATGTGCATCCGCGTGCCCATCGTGATCACGGCGGGCAGGGACCAACGGGAGCAGCTCGACGGGGCCCCCGACGCCAAATACAATGAGGTCAATTACAACGAAACAGAGGCACTACACGAAACGAGTACAAAATAACACCTCCATTCGGGTCTCTATTGACTGCCATAATTATTTTTAGTCATAATGTGTTTCAAGTTATAATTTTCGCAAGTCATAATGCATTTTTCTCAGGACACGGTTATTTTTTCAGGATTTTTATAAAACTAACCTAATTTAACCTAACTAATCTACACGATAAACGTTTATTAAAAACTGTAACTTCACCCTGAAATAAGTTATGACAAAAAAATGTATGACTAACAATACATTATGACCAACGATATGTATGGCAGTCAAAGGGATCCGCCTCCATTCACATGAAACATCAACAAAAAAAAAAGAATATCGAGTTCCTGAATTTATATTATCTAAATAACATTTTAAAATAAAAGTAAATAAATGTTTTTCGTTGTTGGTAATGGATAATTTATTTCAAATTCGTTATAATGAGACCACTAATCTACACACATTCATTTCAACCCGAGTGCTATAACCATTTAAGAGAAAATAAGGCTTGACTTGACAGATGGACATTCAGACAAAAAAGACATTTCTATTTTCGAACAGGGGGGTTATTATGACATGACTATGCAGTTCATTTTACGGTGAGCAAAAAGGACGGAGCTATAGCAGTTACATAACTCTGTCCTTTTCTCTCAGCGTAAAATGAATGGCACACATACGTCATAATAACCCCACAGTTTCCCCAATCATGGTCAGGTTAAGTGGAAGAGATCCCTTTGTACATGTTAATCTTAAGTTTATGTACGAATTTACTTGTAATTGTTTTATTTTATTGTGCTATAAAGAGTTTACATACATACATACATTCATTTTTTGGTACGGTACCTTAAAAACATCTCGGAATATATGACTAGTAAGTATGTATGTATGTAAATCATCAAAATATTCAAGGTTTTTCCAGCAAAGAACTAGAAATAGGGTTGTTCTTAGATAATGAAAATGTACAAATTATGTGCATTACTGAACATTGGCTTAGACCAGACCAATTGATATTAGATTTCATAAATTTTAAATTAGTTAGTTATTTTGCCAGAAAAAGTGCCATTCATGGTGGCTCTCTTATAATTGTTAAAAGTACCCTTAAATCCAAAGAAAGAAAGGATATTATAAAGCTATCGATAGAAAGGATTGTAGAAATTTCTTGCGCAGAACTAGAAAGTTATATAATAATATGTGTTTACAGACCACCACTATCTGATTTTTGCACATTTGAATCTACCATGGAACATGTGTTAAAATTAGCAAGTAATAGCCAGAAGCATGTTATAGTTTGTGGAGATTTTAATGTTAACTTACTTGAAACGTCAAATAATACCACTCGGTTACTAAGTTTATTTAAATCTTTTAATTTAGCTAATCTGTTCTTTGAACCCACACGGATAGGTGTTAGTAGTGCAACCTGCTTAGATAACATTTTTTGTAATTGCGAATGTTTGGATAAAGAAATATTTAATTGTTTTAATTCTGACCATAGTGGTCAGAAGGCATCTTTCTTAAATGATTTTTATCAAAAACCTCAGACGATAACATACCGACCTATAACTAGCAATCGTTTGGAATTATTCAAAAATAAAGTTCAGGCTAATCTTTCAGTGTTACCTTTCTTAAACAATGACTCTAATAGTATTTATAAAGACTTGTTTAGCGTAATTCTACACCAATTTAATAATAATTTTAAAATGAAAACTATTTCTAGGTCGAAAACCAAGTTTAGTGAATGGGCTACTGTAGGCATTCATAAGAGTAGAAATAGGCTTTATGACCTATATAAAGAGAGGGAGGACAATAAGAACGCCGACTTCCTAATTTATGTTAAGAATTATTCGAGGACCTTTAAGCAAGTTTGTTTAACTGCTAAGGCAAATTTTCTTAGTCTTAAACTCAAATCAGCTGACAATAAAGTAAAAACTGTATGGAATATTATAAATAGAGAAACAGGAAAATCAAAAACACGTGACAATCAAGTCACCATAAACGCAGGTGACAAACAAATCACGTCAAATAAAGACGTTGCCTTAGCATTCGAAGATTATTTTTCAAACATAGCCTCTAATACAACGAAATGTCTTAAATCATCCGCGGTTGAAGCTCAATCATTACTTTGCACTAATGTCAGTAAATGTAATATAAACTTTGAATTCAGCCCTGTAAATTCAGGTTCAATAGTCAAGGTATTTAAATCGCTTAGTTTAAAAAAGACTGAGGATTTGTGGGGCACATCAGTTAGAGTACTATTTCATATCATAGATGTAATTGCACCCCATTTATCATTAATTTACAATAATTGTTTATCAGAGGGGATCTTTCCAGATCTCATGAAATATAGTAAAGTCATACCTCTTTTTAAATCGGGCGAGATGAGTGATTTAACGAACTTCCGTCCCATTTCCATACTACCCGTTTTAAGTAAAGTCTTTGAGAAACTAATGCTGAATGATATGTTAGGTCACTTTAATAGAAATAAAATACTTAACAGTAACCAGTTTGGGTTTACCCGAGGTCGATCAACAATTGATGCGGCTTCTGTGCTCATTAAATATATATATAACAGTTGGGAGAAATCTTGTGATGCAGTAGGAATATTTTGTGATCTTTCTAAAGCTTTCGATTGCGTGGATCATTCGACCCTAATTTTAAAATTAAAACATTATGGATTGTCCAATAAAGCTTCAAGTCTCATGTCTTCTTATCTAAGTGATAGAACTCAAACAGTTGTTGTAAACAAAACGCAATCTGTTGGAGCTACAGTGAAATTAGGTGTGCCGCAAGGCTCAATTTTAGGCCCTTTTTTATTTCTGGTTTATATAAATGACTTACCACCAACAGTAGATAAACTTTGTGAGATTGTACTTTTTGCTGATGATACTTCATTAATTTTCAAAGTAGATAGAAAGTCCATTGACTACAGTAGGATAAACGCCACACTAGTTAAAGTACTTAATTGGTTTACTAGTAACAATTTACTACTAAATGCTAAAAAAACTAAATGTGTTAGGTTCGCTTTGCCTAATGTTAAACCGGTAGATTCTAGTATTTTTCTAAATGACGAGTGTCTGCAAATGGTAGATAAGGCAGTTTTTCTAGGCATAACCATAGATAAAAATTTGCAATGGAGTCCCCATATAGCGGTACTGGCAGGTAAACTAAGTTCGGCAGCTTACGCGGTTAGGAAAATTAGACAACTAACTAATGTTGAGACAGCTCGCATAGTTTATTATAGTTATTTCCATAGTGTGATGTCGTACGGTATTCTGGTTTGGGGTAAGGCAGCTGAAATACAAAGTATATTTGTCTTACAAAAAAGGGCTATTCGTTCTATTTATAACTTAAATTCCCGTGACTCCTTAAGAGAACTTTTTAAAGAAATTCACATCTTAACTGTAGCGTCTCAATTTATTTATGAGAATATTATTTATGTTATTAAAAATTTAAATTCTTTCACCAAAAATTCCGATGTACATAATCTAAATACAAGAAATAAAAATAAAATTGCTATCCGAAAATTCCGCGTCCGTAAAGTATATAAATCATTTGTTGGTCAATGCATTCATTTCTATAACAAATTACCTGACGAAGCTTTAACATTACCCTTTCCAGCACTTAAAAATTACTTAAAAAAGTCGTTAATATCTAAAGCGTACTATAGGGTCGAGGACTATCTAACAGATAAAAATGCTTGGCCTAAACCCGAAACTTAGTCATTCATAATTTGTAAAATTGCAAAGTTGTTTGTCTAGGGGACACCGTTGATGTGGGAAAGCATATCAAACTTTTATTTGGTTGTCCTGTGTTTTTTTTTTCCTCTCCTCTCTTCCCCCCCCCCCCCCCCCTTGTCTCTCTCGTAATATTTTTGACATGTTTTCCTGCTGAACTACGCATGCTATTTGCTATTTGATATTATATTTAATTTAATATTTATTGCTTTATATAATGCTAGATTAAGTACTACCATTGTAACATGTTTAAAAAATGACTGACTGCTGAGTTTCTTGCGGCGTTTCTTCTCGGCAGTGGTCTCCTCTTGGGAAGCGCTGGTAGATTCATGACGTGTAAAAGTGCCCGTTCGGCCTACTTACTGAATAAATATCTTTTATCTTTTTTTTTAAACACTTTATTGTACAAACAAGAGATAAAAATTATAAAATAGACAAAAATGTAACAGGGATGTACAAAGGCGAACTTATCTCTTTAAGAGATTCACTAGTAGGAAGAAGACTTGTATTGTTAGACGACTTTTAACTATAATACTGCGGCGGCTTTCTACACAGTACAGAGGGGTTATTATGACGTAACTTTGCAGTTCTGTTTACGCAGAGATTATAGCTCTGTCCTTTATGCTCACCGTAAAATAAACTGCATAGCTATGTCTTAATTAGGCATCGGAGTTTTTGTCGCACGGTAAGACTATAGCAAGCTATGGAGCCGTCATTTGCCATAAATCTAATCTCTTATTCATATTCATACTCATTTATTTAATTTATCTTAAAATGCCTCTATAGCGGTCGGTCGTGTATGTTTATCTTAGACAAGTTAAAAAAAAAACTATTAGATAATAAATTCATAACTTGAACTATACACCTGCGAATAGGTAATTCGCCACTAGTGTATCTTTTGTTTGTTTATGAATTTTCGTAATTAAATCAGTATAAAAATGGTAATTATTTTTTATTGTAATATTTATTTTCCAAATATAACATTAAATAATCGTTTCTAAACTCATCAACGTTGTTGTCCTTGATTATATAAAAAAAAACCTAAATAATTATATAAATAAATGAGTATGAATATGAATAAGAGTTTAGATTTATGGCAAATGACGACTCCATAGCTTGCTATTAGTCTTACCGTGCGACAAAAAATTCCGATGCCTAGTCATAACAACCTTGACAGCCTTTACAACAAAATAGTGTGTTGTCAGTCGTATTATTTGATTTAACGTTATTTTTATGTTATTCCGTTCACCGGTTGATGATTATAATAACGACTTTTACGTCCCGGCGCGCGTCGTTCGTTAGTCGTTAATAATAGAGTCGTTAGGGAATATAGTTACATGACTTATTCGATCACAGGAGACTAAACTTATTGAGGAGATAGCTAAAATAATTTTAGGTGCGTACTTTATATTTTTGTTATTTCGTCCAGTGTGCAAAGACCATCCTCATGTCTACTATTGTGTTTAAAATGTTCAATCTTAAATTTAAAATAGGGATGTACAACGGTGAACTTATCCCTTTAAGGAATCTCTTCTAGCTAACCTTAAGGTGGTTGAGAAAAAAAAAACGGAGGACCGAGTAGACATAAGTACCTACCTACAACAAGTCCCAACTTAACGGAAAATTAACATTTTTTTATTTACTTTTATACCACCGTGTAATTTATCAATAATGTGTGGTTGTCTGTCGCCGTCCTAATAATCATTGACTAGGGAATCTAGTTTATGCTTTAAGGTTACTCTATTCCTGTCAATTCAGGAGCGTGCGGACACATATAATATTCGGGACTTGATAGAAGCGCGTGGAGCTAACCCCATGTGCTTCTGTTTAGTCCATTGGAGAAAATTCTCTTTTACCGAACAATTGTCTTCGCGTGTGATATCCACGGACTTATTACTATAATAAGTCCATGGGAGTGTCTATAAATAACTTGACGTTGCCGAAATACACCTTAACAGGAATGAAAGCCATTAATTAAAATAAAAAAAAAACACATATATTCGGTTAATACTGTATTTCGTGTAAGTAATATAACTAGCTAAGTAATTTTGGAAGAAATTAGAGTAATAATATCTAATAATTATAGGTAAGTTATAAGTGTAATAACACTAATAACCGTAATCACATTGTATTTCTTTCTTTTGTGCATGGCTGTGTTGGTGAAAGTACCTTCATCTATAATCTATTCTAAGGTACAACTTAGGCCCTAGCTATGATGCAAACGCTACTAACGTTTTTTTTCTATCACTCAAAAATATCTACGATAACTTTCTCGTGCGTTACGATAGATCATAAATGTCATCCCATACATTTTGAGCGTCAGAGAGGAAAAACGTGTAGTGTTTGTAACTTGGCTAGAGCTCCAGGTGGAAGAGCGGTGTTCTCTTAACACAACTTGTAAAGAGGCATTCGCACAAATACTGTAATATAATTTTCATCTCAGTAGCTCGGAAAGCCCTTTTTGTGTGTTTGATATCTATTGAGAAAATCAAAACTTTTCAATGAACCCGTCAACGTTAATATTCGCATGTTTTTCTAGTTTGTTTTGTTATTAAAAATGAGTGACTCGAGTGACGAAGACGCAAAATGCGGAATTGAGCCTGAAAAATATCGTTTAAGATACAGGAAATAGGTAGTTTAACCTTTTTCTTATTTTCCTGGCTGTGGTAAGGTGAAAAGTTTTATGTTATACACGGGTGAAAAGTTATTTTACGTTTCGTGTATTGAAACACTCGCTACGCTCGTGGTCAATCATAGAATCCTTTCGCTAGCTCGTGTTTCAAATGAACACTCGCAGGTAAAATACAACTTGACCCTTGTATAACAAATAACTATTATCTAAATCCATATCATAACTTCCCTATAAGTTAAGAAACAAAAGACAAAAGGCCTATGTTAAAAAACCTGTGGTTGTATTTTAATGTTGACTTGAATGTATTACGTCATTGAAGTACGGTTATCGATGAAGATGAATTTTTATGTTCACTTTAAAGCATCGGACCGATACTTTAACGTGATCATTGGGATACAGGTTCATTAAGATACAAGGCAACGGCAGATACAGGTTTCTCACATATTGTAGAAAACTTATGAAATACCTGAGGGCCCAGACAAGATGCATTACGCTAACTATCGTTTCTATTCGTTTAGTTTCTAAACCAATCGCGTCACTGGCACATCACGTGACTTTTCGTATCACGACATCTACCAGTGAAGTGACACGATTGGTTTAAAAACTAAACGAAGAGAAACCCTAGCTAGCGTAGTGCATCTTGTCTGGGCCCAATGTAGATAAAGTTATGTATGAGACTGTACGCATAATGAGGCATTATGCACCAGTCACATGAATAACTATTAACCTGTTTCAAAATTGACGAGTAAATTTATCTGCCATTTAAAGTTTGCTCTCCGTTTGTCTATTTTCAAGTGTAAGAAAGAGAAAGGGCTTTTAAAGGTTGCGCATGATCATATTATGTATTTATACACTTAATCATTGTCTTCATGTTTATTTCGAATTAGTAATCTCCATTTAATCTTGTATTTTTTGATGAAAAGCACTTTCTGTGTAAATACTACACTGACTGAAGCCTGTCATATACATTTTATACTTTCAAAATATATTTAGTAGTGATGATTAGATAAAGCATTTGATTGATAAGAGAGGTTTTCGTCTCTGTCGCACCCATCATACTAATACGATGACGATGAGGAATATATATTCAACCTTTTGAATAAACTAATTAGAGGTACTTAACACTATTCTCATCACTATTTCATCCTCTATCTAAAGACAATTACAGCCAGCGGACCTATTGTCTAACGCACTCGCAATCACGGTCGTTTTCATTTAGAAAATTAGAAGGCTTGTGAAATAAATGAAAACAATTGGGGTAAAGTCACCAGTGGTCAGCCAGAGACCTGTAGTCGGCCTCTGCCTATACTTTGTACAAGTGGGAAGAGTACGATAGATATATTTCCCACTCTTCGCACTCATATATGGTCGACTACTAGTCTCAGGCTGACTACTGGTGACTTTACCCTGTTCCACTTTGAAGCCGACTGCGATTGCGAGTACGTTAGGCAATAGCCCCTCTGAATAGGAAAAGAATTTACGTAATACATTTTTGTTAGTATTTATGTTTAAATGTCAGCCGCCTGTATATTACACCCTTTCAAACAAATGATTACCCTACATGTTACGACAGCCGAATACACATCGCGACACTGAAACAAAATGTCACGGATCTTTGTTTTATTCATGGCATTTGCATGCTATTTTGTACTGCTACGTTCTATTTATGGCTATTGGTGTTCTCCAATAAACCATCAAAACCAGCGTATTTATTTCCATATCCGAATAACTCAGTACGCTTTGTTTGGTTTCTAGGGAGACTTCTTGCTTTTTTAGGGTTCCGTACGCAAAGGGTAAAAGCTGACTAGATCGTTTACCAAGACTCCGCTGTCCGTCCGTCTGTCTGTCTGTCACCAGGCTGTATCTCATGAACCGTGATAGCTGGACAGTTGAATTTTTCATAGATGACGTATTTCTCTTGCCGCTAAAACAACAAATACTAAAAAACAGAATAAAATAAGTATAGGGGGGCTCTCATACAACATACGTGATTTTTTTGCCATTTTATGCTCGATAATTAATAACGGCAAAACGTAACCGCTTGAAATAATCACAGATTACAAAGTTGTATCTATACTAAATCACTTCAAAAATAAATAATTAAATTAAGGGGCTCCCACCAAACGTGATTTTTATACATAACTAGCTTCTGCCCGCGACTTCGTCCGCGTAGATTTCGATTATCGTTATTACCTCGAGAACATTTACATGCCGTATCTTTCCGTGGATGTCGTAAAAGCCGACTAAGGTAATAAAGGCGTGTAGTACTGTTAGGCGATGGGCTTGCAACCTGTCACTAATACACTGGTAAACATCGTCGCCTAAGTGTGCAAAATGTGGTTACAGAATTATCAAAAAGTTTTTATAGTTGTTGGAAATTCTGTAGCTCTGCCTACCCCACTCTGGGAATAAAGGCGTGTGTTTATGTATGTATGTATGTAACATTTAAATTTTCCGGGATAAAAAGTAGCCTATGTGTTAATCTCGTGTATTGCTAACTCCATTCCAAAGTTTATTAAAATCGCTCCAGCCGTTTAGACGTGAAGAAGTAACAACTATACACACTCAAAAACTTTCGCCTTTATACAGGTTGGCTCGCACTTGGCCGGTATTTTATTAACGTTGCGGCGGGCGGCGGCCGGATTGCCGGCGTGTAAACTGAGCCCCGTTTAAAACGCAATTCCCTAGGATTCGCTTTTTGTGTCGTATAAAACGTGCCAGATTAGCTGAATAAATTGTTCTGATACGCAGATCTCATTCGGCCTGGTTGAACAACGATTTTCCTGATTAAATTCTGCAGGAAAAATACAATTGGTATTCGGTTCGAGTGGCAAACCCCTGGCTTACCACATTTGAAACAAAAAATGTAGGTGCCTACTGAGCTTGATTTTATTTTCAGTAGGTAGCACGTAGAGTAATTTGCACGGCGTTATTTTATTGTATACGGTGTATTGTACGTACCTATAGGGGGGTTATTATGATATAGCTAAGCAGTTCTGTTTACGCTAACAGAAAAAGACAGAGCTATATAATTGCTACCTCTATCCTTTACGCTCACCGTAAAATGAACTGCATAGCCATGTCATAATAGCCCCCAAGGGGTGTTATTCTCTCAAAAACAACGGACGGTTGGACGAACGAGCGAAATCGCAGCGGCATCTTAGCCTAATTGTGCAAAAGGAACAAAACACATTTTACCGCGTGCATTTTCAATTAAGCAGCCTTATACGTTCGATCCATCGGCAGAAACCATGCTGCTAAATTGAAAATGCACGCGTTAAAATATGTTTTGTCCGCACTGACGGGACTACAAACTCGCCGCTTGGACATTCACTCGCCCGTCCGTCCGACCGTCGTTGTTGAGAGAATCACTACCCTGATAATTTAATTCGATGCAAATTCCTTTGATTTTGATAGTGAACCGGTCACATACTCGTATGTCATAAAAAGTTGATTATGGTCTTTATTATTATTATTATTTATTTATTCATTTAGTCTATTTGAAAAACTTAGGTTAAAGATAAAAGATAAAGATAAAGAGATATTTATTCGCAACAATACAAAACAACATTAGGTAAATAGATACAAAAAATAAGACACAGAAACAGTTGCGAAACGGTCCCAACTCAGCATTCGCTAGCCGTAAAGCCAGCACTGGTCTTCCGTTGGAACCGCTTGGTGGAGAAACGGAAAGAACATAATATGAAAAACATCAAGGATCAAAATTTCAATCATTTGTTCGTGATTAGGTTGATGTTTTATAATACTAAAACGGTTTCACTATTTGTAATAATATTCAAACCTTTTTGCAATAATTTATACATGAAAGCACGATCATTAACGATTGAAACCGAATGATCCCGAGTGTCAAAGCGGAAATAATCGTACTGTAACGATGCTGAAAATCTTCTTCCAACGTCTGTTAGTGGTAAAATTTCACCGACAACTTTTTAAATCGTCCTACATGTATTTTAAAACGTAATATGTATTTAATCGTATTAGGTTTTAAATTAAACCATTTTACGCGACCGTTTTCTGGAAATGTCCTCAAATGTTATCTACGCTGACTCAAAGAATTCAAGATAATAAAGGGTATTTGTGGGGGATGTTCCAAGGCCACATTTACCTACTTAGGGAAATGATCAAGCGAAAGTGACGATTTACTCAGACCCTTCGATGGCTAACCTAGATACGATTTTCACAGCGTGGATTTTCCAACCAATCTAAATCATACTTAAATACTATATGCGTTTTCCCGGCGTGGTTGCCGGGTAAGAATAGTGCCACTCCATGTCCTCCCGTGGATGTCGTAAGGTAAGAGACGACTAAGGGAATAAAGGCTGTGTAGTACTGTTAGGCGATGGGCTTGCAACCTGTCACTAATACCTACACTGGTAAACATCTTAGCCTAATTGTGCAAAATGTGGTTAAGTACAGAATTATTCAAGTTTTTAGAGTTGTTAGTAATTCTGTAGCTCTGCTTACCCCACTCTGGGAATAAAATATTTAAAGTGGCGAGTGGGCACCTTATGGTCGTTTAAAGTCCAGAAGCACCTCTCCACCCTTAGCCCCTCTGGAACTGTTGCCTCCCTGCTGCTATATATATGCGGCTATTTTGGGAGGCCCATTCCATTGAGTTGGCGAGTCACCGCCTGCCATTTCAACCAAAGTAATTAGCATTGGCCAGGCAGGCGCCGTAGTTTCATCAATAGCCTAGGTTACCAATCCATATCAGTTCATTCATAGAACTTATTATTAATGTTCCCATCCTTCTTAAATAGTCTCTTATACTAACCGGTGGTTGTCCGTGGGAGCATACCTCTATAGTTTGAACTCAGGGACAATCGCCGGTTGGTATCCCATCACTTTACTAAATTAAACTTGTCTAAAGGGCCTCTGCGTGTTGGCTTCGGCTCCATGTACGCCTTCCAAAGGTCCGGGACTCCCATAGTTCCGTGATTGGTAAAGACATACATAATAATAATAAATTTTATTGAAGTAAAAAGGATTGTACAAGAAGGCAAATTAACTTAAGCACTTAAAGTAGGTATCTAATAACTATTGCACAAGCACTTGCACTTGCACTTGACCAATTTGTGTAAAGAAATAACAAGAATTTCTCATTTTTATCGCGATAAACAAACAAAAACAATACTTAACTTTAATATTAATTAAATGTAGCACATGGTAACAACCAATGTTACTTATACAGGGTGTAATCTAAGTAGTGAATCAAATGATCACCTCTGTACTCCACCCAAAAATATGAACAACTTTCACTATGGGATCAACTCTGAAATCACGAAAAAAAACAGCTGTTATTAAAAAAAATGTATGAAACAGCTGATTTCTTTTCGTGATTTCAGGGTAGGTTCCATAGTAAAAGTTGTTCATATTCGTGGGTTGAACACAGAGGTGATCATTCGAATCACTACTTAGAATTCACCCTGTATAATAGTTGAATATTCATTATACTTGTCGATAAACCCCAGTCTTATATTATAACAATAGGGAAACATGAACTGTTTCATTGTTAATGTATCAACAATGGATGTCAAATTAATTCAATAACATTATGACAAGTAATACATAGGTACGTTAAAAGTTTCCAGGACACGTGCTGGTTTTCGTAGAAACTCAAAATATTAGGAAGGCTCAATTCTACTCGACAAAATTGTATCGCTTTTAATATGTTATTGTATTGACAACGTTACGTTACGATAGCTCTTATTTTATTTAACTTGACATTAATGGCGAGTTAAAAACAATAAGATATCATGGCATATAGATTTTATCGAGTAAAAGCGCCCTAAATAGACTACCAGAAAAAAAAGATAAAATCTTGGCAGAACCTGGCAGGTTGTGAACAATTGGGATTGACCAAAAAAAATTATCACGGTTTTTACTTTCTCATTCGAAAGAATGGGAAGTTTTAAGACACCCAAATTCATTAATTTTGTGTTTGACCAAATAGTTTTGTTTTAATATGTTTATTTATTTAATATCTTTAGACATTTTATGGCTGACATGATTATTTTACATTTGGGCATGGCATTTTCTAATAAATTACAACAATTAAATGATAGCCAATGATAAAAAGTGATTGCAATAGTGTATTAAAACATACTATTTCAAGCAGTTTTCGCCTAACCCGTAAGATACACCTAGGAGGGCTTCAAGCCGAAAACGAAAGTCAAACAAAGGTTAAATATACTTTTGTCGAAATATCCAAAATAGATAAATATTTAAAAAACTTAATAATGCAGAACGGCTTTAAAACCCTATTCCTCGAAATTGTTTTCGAATTGGAGTAATTGTAAAAATATGAACAATCCCAATTATTGAAAAAAAATCCTCATACGTTTGCTGCTCTTCGACTTCTTAGTTAAGTCTCTCCACCTGCTTTTATGGTCCCGTTCGGTAGCCTTACTATAAGTTATAATTACCGTACTCAGCTCGCTAGCGAGTCGAATGCTCTGTCCCTCGCACTATATGTATACCTAACTATGCAGTGAATGACAGATTCGACGAGCGTTGGTAAGAGCGTTGATAGAGCATTGGTAAGGGTACGGGTGTCATTTCGTGCCATCGAACACCATTTGTATCTTCATGCAACCAACCATCTTGATACTGGAGCCTTGATCTGACAACTTGTTTATAAGTTTACCTATATTGACGTTTTATTAATACATACAAAATATATTACAATTTTCATGATTGTTCACAATTATCCTGGTATGTATAGCGTTCCAAAGGGTATCAACCAACGGGACCCTATTACTCAGCCACCGTTCTGTCTATCTGTTGGCGTACATGTACGAGTATATGGGTAAGGCCACTGGGCGTTCGAACCGCCCTCTCTTGTGTGTTACCAAAATAGACAAAGATTTATGTCTGTGGCATTTATTTTTAATTACAATAAGTAGTTATGATTAGGTTCTTACATGATATCTGGAAAATAAATGCTTTTTGTAATGTTACATGTATTGTTTCGGTAAGACACAAGCGGGGGCGGTTCGAACACTCCGTGGCCTTACCCATATAATACCTATAGAGCATTCCAGTAGGCCCCCCGTGACAATTCTATCCCTACGGTAAAACAGTTTATTGATTTCATCGAGAATCGTGCACTGGCCATTGAAAACACAGACTGCAAGCCAGTTATCCGGTAGCTACGCAGTGCCAGCAAGTGCCCGCATGCAGTTACTGTAAGTCAATTGAAGATTGAACATATGTACATTATTTAAGTGGCCGAGTTATAAAATGATTGAAACTATCAAGCAATTGTATTGTTGCGATCTATTATTGCAAATATGCCACAAAATATGATGGATGTTGATGCGATGCTGCCGCTAGTGCCGGCGTCGTCGCTCAGGTGTGAATTTTGATATTTGTGATATGCGCCACTATATCTTTTTGGTGTTCATGGAAAGAACCGGGAGAACCGGGATGTAATATTCAGTACCGGTTCTTGAGGCACTATGAAATTCCCGAATTACAAAACCGGGATTTCCCGGGAGGATGCCCTAATTGCATTCCCTGCTGCAACTAGCTGATGAAGGTTTCAATACACCTGGTGATCTGCATCTTTTGCTCTATGAGCTGATGTTTTTCTTTCACATTCATGTAAAAAATGCAACAATATTATTAGTTAACAATTAAATGAATTTTGAGAAGCTGAAAAAGTGCCTGAGATATTCCCAGAGCAATCACCAGAGCATGTATATTGTGAAAATCTCTAAGGAACTAAGAGTGAAAACAATAGGTATCAAGTTTCAATGCCAATTTAGCCAAAAATATAGTGTAAGTACTTTTTGTCTCACCATTCACCATGCAGTAGCAAAAGAGAACAATCGCACTACAAAGTCAAGAAAAGTGATTGATCGGTCTATGCTCTCAAACAAAAGAGTATCTATCACTAAATGACACATTGCCCAATGGTCCTGCTGTGCAAAGAGACCTCTTTGATGTTCCCATTCTAATTAGAATAGGCAGGCTCTAATTGCTGTATGACATTAGAATGGTGTTCTGCTGTTTTATTATAGATCCCGTGCAAATATCAGTGTAAAACCTTTCTTGGCAGGAGTTTCCAGCCCATGATGTCAAATTAATTCAGCGTAACATATGGTCTTAATCATCCTCATCATGGGTACCTAATCATTGTCTCACTGACCTTGCTGAAAAGCATGAAGATTAAAAAAAACACTTACATACATACATTAAATCACGCCTGTTTCCCAGAGGGTTAGGCAGAGGCCACTTCTTTCCACTTGCTACGATCTTGACAAATTTCTTTCGCTTCTTCCACATTCATACATCGAGTCATACCCGCACGTCGGTTTCAGGTACTTAAGATTCGGCCTTTTTCAAGTATTTCTCCGAAAACGACACTTACGAGTATGTTGATGATATTCTTTTCACTTAGTATGTCATGCAGTAATGAACTGGGGGGTTATTATGACATGGCGATGCAGTTCATTTTACAGTGAGCGTAAAGGACGGAGCTATAGCAGTTACATAAGTATGTCCTTGGCGTAAAATGAATTGCACAGATATGTCATAGTAATTCCACAGGAACTATTACAATCATAATCACCTTCACATGCCTTTGTACATATTTTTATATTCATTGTATCGTTCTGGTTTTTCTTTTGTACAATAAAGTGTTTACGTACATACATACATACATACAATCGCACTTGGTTCAATTACTCAATATGGGAAGCTTGGGTACACATAATTCCGAAGAGTCATAATTCCGAATTGATCATAATTCCGAATGTTCATAATTCCGGATGCAATGTTTTAATAGAAAACTTTATTGTTTGATATCGCTTATAAAACGAACCTTATCTAACCAACGCAAAGCAATTAAACTATACATTTAATCTTAAATAGCTCCAGCATAGTTTTCGGAAAATTTTATATTAGGAAAAAAGTAATTCGTTTTTTTTTGGTGTTCCCAGTGTTCAAGCTTTCAGTTGCACAAATAAGCCTAAAATTACAAATCAATTTTAGAAAATGTTTTAAATAACATTAGAATAATACAGTACCTACTCAAACTTCAACTGTCATAGATTTTATTAGTAGGTACCAATTAGTTGATTTGAAACTCAAGCAAAACCTGTTCCAAGGGGTCAAAGGTACAAGATAATCTTTGTTTTCCTTGACACTACAATATTATGTGTCTCAAAGGGACGAAAGTGATATACCACAGATAACAACGGCTGGCCATTCATCTCCGTTCGGAGTTCAGACGCGAGTGATGTATCGAGCGCGATGGCCGGACAATGGATAGTAATGGTTATTTGCACACTTGATTAGACAACACATCCATATCAACGGAGCACCTTGCTATGTTGGTGTGCAAGTTTATCACTGTCACAGGTAATAGAAATACGCTGGTAAAATTAATCGTTTTTGCGGGTGGTAGGACCTTGTGCAGGGTCCGTCCGGATCGCTACCACCATCTTATCCATTAACCTACCGCCAAACAGCAGTGTTCGCACTGTTGTGTTCCGGTTTGGGGATAAGACAGCCGGTGAAATCACTAGCATAGAGGCATTCCATCTTAGTCCTCAGGGTTGGCAACGCATTTGCAGTCTTAGGATCGCATTGCAGTCTTGTGAATGCGAATGTCTATGGGTCACAGTTTCCACTTACCATCAGGTGGCCTGTGTGCTCGTTTGTCTTTTCTATGCCATAAAAAAAAAAAACTATTTCGGCGACTTCATACAATTTAAGTATTTCATGTTTCGAACGATAATATTGTACAAAAAAAACGTAATTCCCACCAAGCTAAGTTTAATAATGTTGAGTCCTTTGAATACCCCTACATTTGTATATATATATACCCATGATTAAATTTGCGGGTTCGTCAGACAGACTTGAGGGAAATAATTATTATGAGGCAAATATGGGGACTATTGGGCAGCCGAGAGGTTCGGGCACTTATAAGTCCCCTGCCCACCCCTGCCTCTCCTAAATGAAAAAACAATAGGCCCCCAGATGATTAGAGCATTTGTTTATTTAAAGTGTTTTTGCACAATTCATTTGTAAAAAGTACAAATGGCCTAAAGGCATTCTCTACCAGTACCACATGGTTGCATTTGCATGGCATTTGTTGCGCACGACCTTTACTTATAATAAGTAACTGGCTCCGTTGAAAACATTTAAAAAATTCCAGTGTTCAACAGATACAGGTTTATTCCATGGAAACCAAACATTACATCACTTTCTGTCGGTAGATGTACTCGTGACTTGGTTAGAGGGTTATAATAGTTCATTGCGGTTTCCCTCTAATATTATATGCCTCAATTTTGAATAATATCGTCTGTAAATTACAGTCTGCCGACAGCAGCTGCAAGGGCGGCGGCGATAGTCCGCTCGGTTGTACCATAATTCATTTATATCGAATTGCATTTTCGTCATGTGTGACGGGAACTACAAGTGTCATTAGGCGGTTGTTAATAGTTGGTATCGAGTGATTTACGATAACACCACGCTAAGCCACTGTACTCTGATATAATAGGTAACACATACACACATACTCGTACATACCGTCACGCCTTCATCCCAGAGCGGGGTAGGCAGAGTTACTGAATTACCAACAACTCTTGCAACTTGTTGTTAATCCTACACCACATTTTGCACAACAGGCTAAGATGTTTACCATGTGTATATTAGTGACAGGTTGCAAGCCCACAGTAACACAAGCCTTTAATCCCTTAGTTGCCTCTTACGACTTCCACAGGAAGACATGGAGTGGCACTATTCGAAGCCGGCACCTATCAATCAATCCTATCTACGAGTAGGTATTAATGTTTCAAAAAACTTTTACGCTGTTGCGTTTGTCAGAATATTCATTTGCCTGATATTTTTTTTAAGGAAAGGAAAAACAAAAGGATTTAGGAGGGACAAATGAAAATTCGGACAAATAAAACAACGGACAAAACTTTTTCGAATTGAAGATAGATGATTTACTTACATTGAAAATTATGATGATTTTCGATGATACTACAATTTGTTCCTAGTTTGACTTAAGTTGGCACTTATCTGTTTTAATTTTAAGAATTCAATTTAGTTAGATTAGAAGACTAAGTTCTTATTTTGTGTAAAGAATATCGTTTTTTAACAACCAACTGTGATTGTGAATTCATCTTCGTGATAACTTTCCAGTTGCTAATCAGTAACATTAAAAATCTGTCCTGGGCCTCTTTTAACTGGTAAAACATAGCTTACTAGCCTCTGCCCGACTTCGTGCGCGCAGATTTCGAATATCTCGATTCCCTCGTGGCCTTTTACATTTTCTGGGAAGAAAGGTACAGTCACGAGATTAAATTTCGTACCCATCTTAGGTCCAAAGTCAATCTGACATTCTACAACAATAAGGTTGACTTTCCTAAATTTATTGCACATAAACAATTACAGGACAAATCAAATCAATTTACAATAAATTAAAACTAAAATAAAACCTACTTATCACTAAACTAAATACTATAAAATTAAAACTAAATAAAAAACTAAAAACTAAGAAAGGGCCCCCGTGGCAAAGTACCACAGATGCTGGCAGCATTTCCTCGTTGTTCCTAATAGTTACAAATGACTTGACATCTCTAATGACATTGACGACTTCAAGCATATTTTTCTTGAAATGGGTCCCAAATTAACGCTCGTGACCGTACATAGCCTATGTGTTAATCCAGGGTATAAGATATCTCCATTTCAAATTACATCCAAATCCGCCAAGCCGTTGCAGTGTGAAAGAGTAACAAACATCCATAAATATATATAAACTTTCGCGTTTACAATATTAGTAAGGATGACGTGTAATTGTATTTTCAACGTTATGCTGACCAGAGCTCTTGTTTATTTCACAGTATTGGCGGCTGAGTTATCAATAAGGTAACATGTCAAAAGCAACATTGTTTTGCAACGAAAAATACAGGCCCTGATGAGAATCTGCCTATATGAGAATCTGTCCTGCTCTGAATAATTTTATTCAATTATCCCCGTCAGAAACTCACTGTAAAATTCCAATACCAACAATTTCTCGGAGGTGAAATATCCGTTTTCAAGATGGTAGTAAATAAATTCGCCGAGCCAATAAGGTTGGAAATATAAATTTTCGAGTCGCTTTTCCATAACTTTCTAAGCATTTCATTTCATTCATTCAAGGCCAAGGCCAAGGGCAATGCTGATTTTTTCAAACCGTTTTCCATAGCGCCTAACAAATTCCGTTCTTTACATAGGCAATAACATAGATAGGCATAGTCCTGTAGCCCATTTTTTGGGCGCGCCCCTTAGTTATTGCCTTATTATAGTTGATAGGTAAGAATAGTCATTGTAGTAGGTATTTGAACATTTTCGACATGACTAGTTTTTATGTAAATTTATTTATAATTAAATTACAGCTACTTTCATGGTGGACCCGGCAGGTGGTGATAGGATCTCCGCTGTACTTAACGTAGACCTCCCAACTTTAGACTCGTTAGTTTGGTCTCGATAAGCAGATTATTACTGCGTAATAAAAAGTAAGTCGGCAACAACACTCGTATCTATTTTTGGACAATAACTAAAAAGTAAAAAAAATTGATTTGAGCCCGGTGATTGATGTTTTTCTACATAAACCGAACAAAATATACTTGAGGCACGTTGAAATTTAAACGAAGTAATGTTGGTAATAAAAAAAAAATGTTTGTTATTAATAACAATAACCAACATCAACATAACACCAACAACCAAAAAGTAATAACTTTGTTAAATCCCAAAACCTTCAGCCAGGTCTGCTTCTTTGTACAATTTAAATATCATTAAAGAAGTACTGTATTTCCACGGTGCCTCAAACACCACAACAAACAAAAATTGTAATTGACTGTTTACGTTTTGTTTGCTTAAAAAAACCTCGTTGCAAATAGTTTCGCCATTTTGTTTTCGCACACATCGACTTTTATTTAAGTCATTATTTTAACTGTAAAAGCTAGGTCTTAAATTAAAATGTAAACCGAACACTTTTATTAGGTGTATCCCAATTGCAGCAATGCAAGTTCTTGCGATGAAATTAACGTTGATCGTTAAATGAAACTTGTAAAAACAAGCCAAATCGTATCAACTGTCCAACTCCTTGTCTCAGAAACTTTATCGAATTTCCTGTCTCTAACAACAAGGCTTCACTCGGTACTTTCGTAAACAAAGTTGAAGCTGCGTTCGCTCTGTATTCTCCTATCCTGTCTTCCAAGGCTGAAGTGCAAGCAAGATAGGGTATGAAGTTTAATAAATACCGACCCACTACGCTATCGGGTTTTTAAAGTAATCTTGCTTTCGAATAGAATTCGCAGTGAACCGCCATGGTTCCGCAAACAAAGTACTTGCGGAACTTCTTATACTTAATATTCTTTACGGAATTACTTGACTGTTTGGTAACAGAAAACTTTCGGGTTAAGGTCATGCCGTCCCTGAGCACTAAATGTAAAAAGATGACATGAACAGAAATGGTGTCGAACTCATTCCTGTCTAATGTTCTGAGGTTGAAGGGGCAAGAAAATTCCAAAGGGTCGTTTACAGCAGATAATTTGTTGGTTATTCGGAAGGTATGAAAAGTTCCATTTTAACAGAATGGACGTACAGCTATCCCAACTATAACCGCATCAAATGGTGCAAAGTCAAAAGCCAAATTGACTCTAACCATAGATTTAGATTCCTCCCATGTTCACATAAAGCTTCACACATGAAACATTTGTAGCAAAAATTGAACCTTTAGAATTATAGTGACCTAATTTAAGATTTTAGCTTTCGAATTCGAGTCATAAATTTATTTTTTGCTAGAGGGGGCAAACGGACTATCGGGTCACCTGTTGTGAAGTGATCTCCGCTGCCCACGGACACCTGCAACATCAGAAGCCCTAGCCAAGATTCATATCGCTAACTTTTCGTTTTGTTTTTAAACCAGCAGAAGTATTGCAGCTGCGTTGCTGGCTTTTGAGATAACGGTATGCTCGTCTCTCGAAGGTCCCCAAGTCGCAGAAACTGATTCCATAACATTGTCGTGCGCGGCAGAGACCAAACTTAGCTTTCCCAGTCACCTTCGCTCATACCTCCTGAAGTCCTGGGTTCGCCGTGGACGGATGGGTCTAGAAAGAAAGTTTCGTTTGTGGATGAGATCACTATACTTTTAAAGATGAGAAATTAAAGATAATGATAGACGACTCTGAATTTTCTCGAAAATTACTTAATTACGTTATTTAATGTATAATCGCCTTAATAGCCGCAATTCAATGAAACTACCGCAAATAATCGAAAGTACCCAGAAGTTCCCAGGTACAAAGTTTATCGTGAATGATGAGTGGATTGGCAGTTTATTGCTAGTTTATGTTTACCTGAAAACTACCTTCCTACAATCATGGCTATACATAGAACATTAAAGAATCACGATTACTTACCTACTGCTGCTGTCATAAAAAAAGGAACGTGATCGAGACGAAGTTAATTAACCAGGAAACTATATCGAAACTTGAAGTGTATTCTTGAGCAGAGGGCAACACAGCCGTCACTAATATTGTACAGTCGGTAAGAATTACAGTTCTAGTCATTATAGCGGATCGAATGGAATGAATGGTTTCAAGCCAAAAATAAAAGCGAATTAAGCGATTTTTGGGCGATGCAAGCAGTTATACGTTTCAAGACTCAATACAAAGATTATAATCTGTAGCAAGTAAAGAAGACGTAAGCGTATTCAGAAGTTTTCTTTAGTAGAAAAACAAAGTAAACATGATTTCTTTTTGGACAGCGGCACGAGAGATGACATGCCATGACGAAGGATGTCAATATGATACATCACACATCTACACCCAGTATCGAATAAAAGATGATCGGTCGTTATTTGTAAATGTTTGCCTAAAAATCAAAAATTACATCACAGAATAAAAAAAAAATATGTGCGGATTAAGGTCCCTAAAATCCACCACAATATTCCGCACTGATGCCGCCAGTGTCAAGTGAGTAGAGTAAATCAGTAGGTAAGTATACAGAATGAATCAAAAGTAAAAGCCGGACAATAACAATAACACTTTTAAAATGCTTTAACGTTAAATTCTTAGAAAATGTTATTCTTTCGAATGAAAATTAAAAAGCGAGCATTTTATTTTTAAGTAGCCCAAGTAACTAAAATCGCTGGATATTCCCGCGTTATTTTGGGCCAAGGCGTTTTTTTAATAAAGAGATTACTCGTCCCTACCGGGTTAGGCATGCAATCTATTTTTATTCAGCTTACAAATTCATTTAGAAATAAATTTTGGGAATGTATCAGTACTTCATTACAAAATCACTTGTTCAGTTCACACCAATGCAACAGTTTTTATGATTAGCACAAACGTAAAAGGTGAAAAGATAGAACCCCGTAAGTGACATTTTGTGATTTAACCAAGACGGCAGATCAATTTTTTTTTTTAATCTTTTTGAGAGGTGAGTGAAAATCATATCATTTTGTAGCAAGCGATGAGTTATTAAAGAGCTATTTAGTTTTTTGTAAGCGTTTGACATACTTAAGACTGCGCCGAGCAAACGCCGA